>BOPP01000346.1:580523-599555 GCA_017312745.1 Gryllus bimaculatus | reverse complement strand
CCTGAGCGATGACGTCAGTGCGTGTTCCCTTCGCCCCGCGACATTTGGCGCCCCAAGCACACGCACTGTGCGTCTTACGGCCTCCATCTCGAGGGGACCGCGTGCCCTTTGCTGTACGAGTATATTGTTTCAGGGGCGCCCAGAGCAAATGGCGCACAATAATGAATTTTGTGGTTCAATTTAAGAGGTCATTTAAGGTCACACTGAGAAACAGTCGCTCTGAGTTGGTTGTCAGGATAAGATTGTGTTTCTCAATTGTGACTTCCGAAAATTAGCCGTTTATAAATGCTAATGGCATTTAAAGCAATATTTTGTTTGAGTATTTAAGTATTCAATTTACGAAATTAAAGCAAACAAAACACATTATACTCGAGTATGTCCAGTTCGATATAAAAGTTCAGAAATTTACTTTTTACGGCGTCTTTATTTTTGTATCAAACGTCAATCGAAATTTATATTTAAATCATTTTTCTGGGATGACGTCGGTGTCTGAGGAAGGCGTCTCATATTTAGAAGAACATTAATAAGAGATGAGCAATAACAAAAAATTCCGTTCATTTGTGAATAAAAACACGGGTTTTCAAAATGACTTAATAGAATAGGAGATGAAGATTTTATTCAGGCTTATCCACCTAACTGTGATGCCAGTATGAAACTTCTTATTTTCCATTAAGCACATTTATGCGTTGTATAGGATTCTTTCATTGGGAGTAATACTGAAGGTTTACGTAGTAAACCCGTAAAAAAGTATTTATATTTTACGTTTTTGCGTCTTTCCGTACTTACAGTCTTCGCCCTCAGCGGCTGTCTTTTTAGTTCAGAAGCAGCCACCACCGGACTCCTTACCTATCGTGCTGATGTGGCTTATGACTTCTAAGGCACGGCCGATTTAGTAGCATCGACTTGAACTCCCATTTTCGCCTTCCACCACTGGGGACGGGATTCGATTCCTGTCCGATGCAAGTGGAATTTGCGGTGGACAAATCGGGTTCGAAGCGGATTTCCTCCAAGTCTTCTGTTTATCTCACGGACGCAATTTCACTATCTTCTCTATTTCAATTATCCCCCTCCTCAACGTCATAATTACATCTCAACACAAACGCCCTACCGGGATGACCTATGACGGAGATGTTGCGATTTCTGGCTATAACCAATGCGTCATCTGCCCGACAGTCACGCCACACAACAAGTAAATGTGTTCTTAATATAATATTTTACCTAGGGGATTAGATATAACTTGATATTGGGAAGCCAATTTTCGCTTCCAAAGGTCTCCTTCAAATGGCGAGACTTGAGAGGCCGCGGCGGGTGTCGCGGCGCCCCCGTCCCTTCGGTCTCGCCCTGGTCCGCCCGGCCGCCAGCGCCCAGGGGCGGCGTGGGCGAGCGCCCAGAGGGGCCGTTCCGCTCCAACTTTGCGCCGCCCCGCCCCGCCCCGCCGCCTCCGCCCGTCGCGTCAGGCTAAACTTCCGAAGGCCTCCGCCCAGTCAGAGGGCCGCGCCCTGCCCGCTCGTGGGCTATCCCACAGCGCTATTGTCTTCGGCCCCAAACCGCCAGCCACGGCGGGAGAGCACTTGTACGATCTACGCCGCAATCCCCCTCGGCCAAATTTTCCTACTACTCCCCCTGCTCTCTTCCTTCTGCCATTATTCCGCACCAGAATCGCTTCCCTTAATCCTGTACCTCTATCTGGTTGTGGCAGCTTGTCAACCCTTGGTGACCTATACTCGCCAATGCCATGGCCCCTCACACAACTACCTCTGCCCGGTCCTTGGCCGTCAACTTACTTCTGCTTTCCGCCTCCCTTTTACTTTTAGCGATAGCGATGCCTCTGCCTCTGCAACCACCGGTCCTGCGTCACGACGTCCTTCGTTCCGGCCACCGCGTTACAGCACCTTAATATCACTTTTATTATTTTAATGGCACGTTCTGTTTTGGCCATACCTCAACCACCCTTAGGCAGAGTGCGTTATCGGCTTCGCCCACGACAACCTCACCTGTTTCCCGAAGCTTTCCTGTCGGAAATTGCTCGGGCATCCCTGCCCTCGACCCCCTGTG
Source organism: Gryllus bimaculatus (assembly GCA_017312745.1). Lineage (NCBI taxonomy): Eukaryota > Metazoa > Arthropoda > Insecta > Orthoptera > Gryllidae > Gryllus > Gryllus bimaculatus. Next base: position 597,500 of record BOPP01000346.1, on the reverse strand, counting down.
CCTCCGCCACCCTCCGCTGCCCACGAGACGCGCGTCAACCGAAAGGTCAGCTCATCCGTCACTTGGCATTTCGTACGCGTCCGGCAGCTCCGCCCCTCGGCGCCGCAGAGTTTTATTATCGTTTGGGAACTCACCGAGTGCGCAGCGATTGGGGGGAGCTCAAGAGGTCACTTGACGAAAGGGCAGCGTCTCAGAGCTTGTGGCAGAAATGTCTGTCATGTGCTCTCAACGTTACGATATTGTTTTGAGCCCTACATAATTACTGCACATGAGTTGATTGCTCCGGTTTCTGAATCGCATTCCACGCTTCGCAGAACCTCAAAAACATATGTGGTATCGGCACTCAACGTGCTGTTCCCTAAAGAAGAAATTAAATTTAAACAACGGCAATAGCTTACCACCATTAGACAGGCATCTGCCTTTTTCATAACTACCTTTGGCGTATGTAATGTATTGGCTAAACGTCAATGACGTCAAAATGAATTATTACAATCTGCAACAATACTCGCGGTAGGAGTTTCCAATGCAATGATTTCAACCACTTATACCAGATTGCACTTCTCTCTGATTAAAAGATATTTCGAAGTTCTTTTTGTCCACTGTGTGTTCATTTAACGCTGTCCCGTTAATGCATGCCTGCGATCCGGAAGGGCGCAGAACTATAACATTCAGGAACAATCACAGAAATGCGATGCATCTGCAAATGCTCTCATTCTGTTACGCAAATTAAAGGCCCCGTCGCCCGTTGCGCAGAGGGATAACGCGGGCGTACATGTGATAACAACACGGGCCTATCTCACTCTCAAACGAACACGGGCAACGGGTGAGTGACCTTTAAAAGCACGCTCCGCTCGCGACTGATGCAGCCCGAAAATACAAGCGCGAGCGCCGCCTCTGAGCGCCTGACGAGGCGGACAACGTAAAAAGCGGTGCGATCCCAGAGACGATACGGGAAATGCTGAATGACAAAAACGTAATTCATTGACGAAAACTGGTAACAAATGCCGTACAAAATCTTTAATTTCAACAATTTCTGATTTAATTGCTTGAAAATTGTTGTCTGACACTGGTAAACTGACAGTGGAGAAGAATTTCGCAGCGAAAGCAAATTGTAGAAACGAATAAAAAGTGCACTCTAGTCTTCACCACCAGTTACACATCGAGGGGAACAATCAAACGAGTATATTTTTAAATGTATTGTAGGATACTTCATTCAAACAAGCCCAGTTTGTTCTGTTAAAATAAGTGTCTAAGGGACCCGTGTTGTACGTTACGTAAACGTAACCAATATGTAATGATGTTTACATATTGAATATTTTACCGCACTGATACCTTAAGTTTAATATCAAACGCTTTATTATTTACAACACGAGTTAACAGCTGATCATTGATTTACAGACTTTCAGATACCGCCAACATTTAAATCGTGCGTCTAGATTGTGATCGTTGGAAATTGTCAAATGATTGCACAATTCTTTCTATAGTTTTACATTTGGTTAATTTTTTAAATTCCTTCACGTAGAATTGTAGGATAAAGCGTTTTGATATTTGTTGTTCATTTATTTCAAGATATTTTCTCGCATATTCAACCCCACACTCTTCCCCATCTTTCCATTTCCATTCTAAGAAGGAAAGTTGAACGAAACGTATTTATTTGTTTAAAATGTATACAGTAAACTTACAATGTACTCACACAATAGGAAAAGAAAAAAAAATCAGTATTATCGGGAGATTTCTTGGAACAATTCACAACGGTTCCTTAAAAAAAAATTTGAAGAAATTATTCAATGTTATTTGACAGCTTTTCGTGACAGTCACAAAAATATTAAAAAAGCTTTTTTCTCTTGAAAAAGCTACGTGGCTGAACACACTCACTTGAAAGTTTCACAAAGATGGCCACCATCACCAAGAGATGTAATCCAGTTGTCAATGGTAATGAACGATAAGTGCCAAACCAACAAAAATTGAATTGAATGTCCAAGAATATCTCATTCTGCATATTACGGTGTGAAGAACGATTCTTTGAGGCTTTCAGTTTCTACATTTTAGCTCTTAAGGCCCTAGAACGCTTTGTTTATAAATTATTTAACGATATAACTGATTGAGTACTGCGGGTAGTATTTGACATGACTATTTAGATACTGTTTTTTAAACAAATCCTTCATATTGTTTAAGTCAAAGTGCTATTTGTCACGTCTCTGTGAAATTGTCTACTTAGAGACCTCATTTATAAGAATCGGTTGCGTGTGAATGCCGCAAAAGGTATGTATACTACTGAAATAATATAGGAGACGATGCTACACCACCAATACTTTCTCGTGTAATTGGTAGCAACGAAGTAATATTCGGGAATAGATTACAGAACACAAGATCACTCTAGCTTTAATATTAACCCTAACAATTCAAAGTTATAAATGGTCCCTCAGAGAAGGGTACTACGGATCCCACCGTTTAAATTTAATTAATTTGATGTTTTTTATGATTTTGATAACTTAATTGATATAATAATAATCATAATAAAAGCAAAACATAATAATAATAATAATAATAATAATAATATGCATGTACATTCATTTAAAACCCATTCTTTACTTTCTAGCTCTGCATGTGAATACTAGTGGACTACAACAGCACAATCTCGTAATATTTGTAACTTTAGCAATTTTATACAAAATCCTGAAGATTCATCGAAAATTAGTCATAAGCTATATAATTACCGTACTTCGCACTATCCTAGAAAAAAAAAAAAAAAAAAACAAAACAAAAAAAAGAACTAAGAACTACAACAGCGCACACTTTCTCGCATTAATCCTACATTTTTAATTCTCGAAAATCCAGTTTGTTGAACGAAAATGAAACCTGCGCTATTCTTTAAAGTGTCTCTTGGTTTACCAGGAAAAAAGAATAACATAATTTGGAGCAATTTTTATAAAAAAAAATTGCATTTTATAAATTGCATTAATTTCAAGCATTACGCGAAATCTACTATGCACGTACAGCGTAATATGGAATACATAAACATATAGCATGATATCGATTAGATTCCTTAATTGGTGTACATTGTTAATTCGTAAACCTCCGATCACTTCCCCATGCACACTGAGCAGGAGACGCCGCTGACTAGCAGTGTTGTTAGAAAACTAGTAGAGGTACAACAAAGCATGCTTTATCACATAATTTGTAATGGAAACTCAAAATTACGCGAAATACACTCACATTTTCAAATAATTCTCATTATATAACGTAAAGATTTGATTTGATTAAGAAAAAATATTTCTTTTCACTATTACGGAAAACGCCGATAAAATGTTTAACTTTTGCAACAATTATTTTTGAAAATACCGAGTTGAACTATTTCCTTTGTTACGTAAGTACGTAGTTGAAGAGAACGTACGAGAAAACTGAAGATACGAAATAAATGTGTTTAAAGATCTTGTTGCATATAGAAATGCAATAATCACATGCTTAATAATTGATGGGTTAAGAAGTAAGCTCCACTGAAAGGTTTTGTACAATTACTACTAATAAAAGTTTTTGAATTATTGTAAATGTCCTAAAACAGTATTTTATCTTGACTTACTAGATCAAATTACTTCTTTTTAGAAGAGCATACCATATTCCAATGATCACTTGAAATATATTAAGTATTGAAGTTTTCAAACCACAAAAAAATGGTACATTTTCAATTAGAACAAGTATATGAAGAACGACAGATTTAATCTTGAAAGACATAACTGTTGGAGTTAGTTTGCTTGGCGAGCGTAACCTGCGCCTGCAAGGAAAACCTGCACACCCCTCCCGCACACCCCACGTGGCCTGGTAAGGCTTGCAGGCAGCTGCAGGTAGGAAAGTGTCGGAGAGTGGAAAGGGAACCGCCGCGCGCTCTCGCATTAATGTTTTCGTGGGCGGCGGCGCCGCGATCGCTCACGTCGACAGGTGGGTGTCCCCGGCTCCGCCCTCCCCCCTCTCCTTCTCCCCTTCTCCCGCATGGATTACGCCGCTAATCACCGCTCGCGGGAGGCGGCGGCGGCGGCGGCGGCGGTGGCGCTGACGCCTCCGGGAAGGCCGCGCGGTTTCACTTAGCCGCCGCCACCGCCGTCGCGGCGCTGATGGCCGAACGCGCTAATGAGAACGGATGGGCCGCCGGGGGCCCCCTCCCTCTCCCTTCCCCCTCCTCCTTCGCGCCATAGTGGGCCTGCGCGCATCCACAGTAGGGGATGCGCGGAGATGCACCATCAGTTTTCTGTAGCTGCGTGTTCATGCACAAGTGTCTGTACTCCCTTTATGTATTATTGTCTGGAAATTATGATATTGCTTCTTTTGATTTACTGAACGTCAGTGGGGAACAAAATACGTTTCGCAATTATGAACCACGGGCAAGAGTTTATTACTTTGTGTTAGAATTTTTTTCATTGCCATTATTTTTAGTATTTTATCAGTGATTTCTTAGTATCGGTGCTTTCTTAGTATGTAGTTAGTTCAAAAAACAAATAAGCGTACTTGATACATAGTCAATAGAATCACTTATTTGATAATCAGTTGTCGAAGTAGCTCACACCTTACTCATACATTTTTTTATAAGAAGATAGCATTGTTATTTCGCGTTTATGAAAGTGACTTCAACTTTGGGCTCATTTCATTCAGGAAGTAGAACGATAAACATATTCTCTCCTTCACAGATTGTCGTTCGGTAAAAATGATGTGAACACGTGATTGTGAAGTGCCAGTCATTCCACGAGTACTTACACAAATAATGAAATAACTACGTAGAATTATCTTAAGACAATGTGTGGTCAGTTTAATAGCTCGGTACTCATTCATTGCGGGTGAAAGTTTTAGCAGTAATATCGGTATGCTGGTGAGATTGTAAAACGTCGCTAATCGATCATGGCCCTTGAATCTGAAGCTTAACATACTTTTTTCTCGATTATATACATTTTCCAGACTTTCTAAAGTTTGTTTCTTTATTGATAAGAAGGACACGATTCTCAAATTAAACAAGCAGTGGGACTCTCATCATGAGTTAGATCTCGATTCATCTTTTGATATACTAGGTCTGTTATTACTCAAGCAAAGAGGTTAGAATAAGATAATTCTTTTGATCCTTTTCTTTCTGAAAATCCAAGCGTAAAGGAATCGACTGCACTTTTCAGTCTCTGCGCGTTTGCGACCTCAAACCCACATTTTTGCGTATGGTATTGGGTGTATTAATTTAATAATGCAATAATTATAGAATAATATAGTTATATATACAGATTGGTTGTGATGGAGAGCTGTAGACAAACAAGTGCGAGTAAATGGGATGTCACATTAGGGGAACTTATTGCAACATCTTCCATTTAGACCTTAACTTTTGTAGAAAACCTCTTTCTCGACTGCTGTGCACACGCTTTGGTTTAAATCACTATTTACCAGTACTAATAAGTTTTTTTCCGAAGATATAAACAGTGTATTTTTAAAAAAAACGTTATTCATTCCCTCCGGAGTGTTTCCATTTACGAAGTGCATTTTTTAATGACAGAAATTACGGTAAAATATCTTAACTTTAAATATGTACATCGATTTTTCTATTGCTGCGTAAGTGATCACATGAGTAACAACAGTTATGTGAAGCATGCAATGTGAGCAGTCTTGTGAAATACATACGTGTAAAATTTTAGAAACGAACATTTCCAAACTAATTCGTTAATTGAAAAATAGGTGCATTTCTCAGAAATATTACTTAATATTTTTAATGACTACTACAAATCAATTAACATGTAAAAGCTCTGCAAGTAAGAATAGGTGAAGGAAAGAGGAAAAATATCGAAAGGGCCAATGACTGATGAGTGAGAAGTGATGCAATTTATTAGAGATCAAAATAGCAGAGAAAAGCAGGTACTGTATGAAATTCAGCCAATACAGCAGTATAGTTTAGCAATGACATATTGATCCGCACACTACCTAAATTATTGAAAGTTTATGTATGAATATGTTCATGCATCTTGAACATGTATGATGTTTCTTTCTGCCTCTTTGCGGAACTTTCAAACAAAACTCCTTAAGTGTGAGTCTGTCTGTACTTCCTCAGAAGCGAGTTTTCTCGTCACCCAGCAACATACACTGCGCTCTATATCTTGGCCGACCGGGAATCGAACCCGGGGTCGCGTTGTGGAAAGCGAGCACGCTGACCAATGACCTCAGCGATGTCATAAGTGTAAGGAAGTTAAATAAAGCAAGAAACGTCGAATCGTCGTTCATTTGATACTACATAAAGAGCAGAAATCTTGCACTGTACGGGAGTGGTGTACTGAGAAGGCATCAGAGCAATTAATGTGGCTAGATAACCCGCATTGCATATCTAAACATTTGATCTACCTTGTGCCCTAATGTAGCTCATGAGCAGCTTACTATACTGCGATTTTCGCAACTCTGCCCCTCGCAGGTAACAGCTGTTGACAGTTTCATCCAATCGGAAGCTTAAACGTCACTATGATGATGTTCAAGGCCCCGACTGGATACAATCTTGAACAGCTGATACCTGCTAGGAATAAAGTTGCGAATATCGCAGTATAGCTTATCGTGGTGCGATTGTGGGTTTAATTCCTAGTCGGGGCAAAAATTCAGTTGTAGCTCTCATTTAAAATCGTTTATGTTGCTGTGGGACGAAAAGAAGCTCAGGCAAGCAGAGTTTGCTAGTTACGATAGAAGGGAATACGTTGTGTCCACACGTCTTTCTCTTTCTGTCGTAAGCATGGGATATGGAACCACGCGAGGGGAACATCTTAAGCTGCAATAGTAGTAGGACAATTGCCTCAAAATGCCAAATACAGGCTTCTACCTTGTGAAATGAAAAGGAAACATCGTAATAAAATAACATTTGCACATTACATTGCTGTATGAAGATTCGATGCTCGTAAATCGATGGGCATGTTTAATTACAAGCTGATATTTTTCAATTCATTTCACTTTTTCCGGTGGTGTGTGTAATGTAATATTATTGCACGATTAATTTGAGCTGTTTCCTAAATCAAATGCTGAGAATTAATGATAAAAAATATTTAAGGTAATTATGTTTCGTACAACATTAATCGTTTTAATAATTTTGCGACGAGATGAAGCATTCTTTTTTAAATGCACAATGTAATGTGGGCGGGGGGATTTACAGCATGAAGTGGTTAGATCGCTATCCTACCACAACTGGAATGTGGTTACATTTTCGGTCGAACCACGAGGGATTTGTGGTGGTCACTGCAAGATCGTGGCCCGTTTTCCTCGGGACCTCGCGTGCGCCCCGCCAGTTCGTTTAAGCTTTCATTAAGCAGCTGAATTCGGGTGTCAGTGCTCCTACAATAAAAGAGATGGAGTATGGGTTGGCGAGGCAAGGCCATTGAAGGTATTGTAATTAGTCACGTGTGATGAGAAGGGAATAAATTCAATTAATATGACGTTTTTCAATTGGACGCGTTGAATCTCTTTCCGTGTGTAGCTATTTTCTGTCCTGCTCGTGAATTGCGTTAGTTCTAAAGAGGTTGATTTGGAGTTCTTGTGGTGATGGTATTCATTTAAAACACTTAGTTTTTTTAACTTGAACGTGTCCAAATATTGACTTTATTTTTTATGAAATGTAAGCACGTTTGAGAGTATTTTGATGAAGGTGTCTGATATTGGGAACTGGCCAGCGAAACATAAAAAAGTATGAGTAGGAAGCTACGTAGTAGTGAAGGTGGCTTGAGATGGGGTTGAGATTAGACGAAGAAATTTTTTAATCTCTTAAAAAATAAATTTTAAAATTAAATTAATCAAAAATAATAGGCACTTAATAAATCGATTATTATTCAATGTGTGTCTTTTAATTTAAAATTAGTCTGTAAACAAAATATTTCGTGTCATGAAATCCTTCATATTGGCACTACGTCTTCTTCTAAAGGAGTTTGAATGTAAATCGAGAGCCAAAGATTAGTTTAACCACGTCAATTGTTAATAATGCCCCCGGCCATGCCCTGAAGCCGGCCTTGGGCGGCAGGGCCTTCGGGAGCCCCTTGCAGCGTCGCTCAGCCTTCGCCGCCCTGCCTGCGCCCGAGTCGCGTTGGGCGGCGAAGGGCGCTCCCTGCACGCGGCAAGGCCTCCTGCGCAACCTGCAAACCGTCTTTGTCATTTTGTCATTACAGGCTGCCGGTCACATTTGTTCGGGATTCAATTTGTTTGGAATGCGAAGAATGGGGAAGCTTCAATAGTATTACGGAAGCCACTTTCAATCTGAGAAGAATTGAATGTATGTTTAGACATGTCTTTAAGTACGAACAATACATTTTCTATTGCATGAAACTGAAGGACAACTACATATTTTGACGCCTCTCTGACATCTGTCGGCTTCCCTATTCTGGAATTAGAATTGAAAATAGTTAAACGAGAAATTACACTGCCATACGAATTTTAATCTTTAAAAAAGACATGAAAACGATGGAATACTCTGCTATAAAAATTATTATTATTATTATTATTATTATTATTATTATTATTATTATTATTATTATCATTTAGTAGTAGTAGTAGTTTAAGCTAATTCGTTTGGAAAGTTGAATTTCAACAGAATTATTTACAATGTAAGCCATGTCTTTGAAAAAAAAAGTTATCTAGATAATTTCATACTCTCATAGAGTTTCTAAAAAAGCTAATATTGGTTCACGTCCTACGTATTGCGCTATGATTGAGTTAGAAATTAATATAAACGGGCGTTCGCTTGCATGTTCCCTTCTATGAAACTTCGAACCGTGTTATCCATTTAGCCTAGTTCTGCCCTCTGGGAGCGCCTTCTCAAAAAGCAGGCAACGATCCCTCTGCAATATCCCGCTCGCGTCACTCGCGCCGGCGCCACTCCACGACAGTCGCGGCCCCTCAGCGCGCCCCGCGGGAGGCGGCTTTGCCCGTAATTAGCACCGCAACGCCGCCCCCGCACGAGGCGCGTCGCCGGCGGCGATAAGGCGGCGGCGGCGGAGACGGCATCCATCAATTAATCACGCCCTCTCGCGCCGCGTCCCCACCGCCCGCCCGCCATGCGCGCGCGCTCGCGAGTTGAATACCCCCGTGGCGGCCGGCGCCCCGCTCCATCACTTAGCGTTGTTAGGTTGGCAGGCCGCTCGTTACGCGCGCCCGCCCGGCGCCCGCGGGACTTCCCCGGCGGCGCCCCGCGCGAGCGCGAGCGCGGAAAACAGCCCCCCCCCCCTTGGGCGATGCCGGGCGACGCGGGTGCGGATTTGATGGGAGCCAAGGCCGTATATTTTGCCCGTTTATGCAATTGTGATCGCAGTATTCAAGATAATTGTTGTTACTATTGAATGCGGCTGTGAACCTAGCACGGGAATGTGTTAGCGCAGCGAATGCGTTCGTCTGGTATTGCTCTGTAACTGTGTCAGGAGATGGATTTGGAATGTCGATATGACGATATCGAGAAAACGATGAAACTGGCAGCTTTGGTGACGTAGCTCAGCAGTATTTGAATGGCGCCGTAAGGCGATGATCGACTTCCGTCTATTCAGACACAAATATTGAAACGGATAACCACCGGCAGTTATGGCGTTATGACATTACCCAGATGAAAAGGGAAGGAAGGGGAGAGATGGGGACGAGATTTCGGGTGCTTGGGAGGGCGAGAGATATGCGATAACGAGGAGTCGTGAGGCCGAACGAAGATGTCGCTGTCCACTCCGTATGAAAGCGATAGCGATACGTTGCCGAAACTGCCGCTTGCACAATGCAGTCGCCTGGATAACAATCAGAATATTTCAAGAATTGCAATAATTTATTTACAAACAAAGAACATAGTTTACGTACTTTGTATAACAAGTACTGCCCGTGTCAACTTGTAGTCAAGAATAAGTAATAGTTACACATTCATATTGATGATTTCTTTATTTTTCAGGAGAGCGTGGAAATGTTTCTTCCGATTAGAGAGTGGAGATTCTTCAGTGATGGAGAGGTGTTCCAAAATGAGTCGCTAATTCCGTTAATTATAAACTAATTTTGTTTTATTATTCAGAAATATTTTCAATAAAATTATAATTTAATTTTTGTTCGCATGGTTCCAGAGATTTATTTATGATCATACAGAACTAATTTTTTTGGTACCTTTTGTACCTTTTGTCTTCAGTAAGTAACTTGATCTAATGATTTACCATTCGGAAATATATGAAAAATATAAGTTGTATCTATTTAGTCAAAAATGTTTTTCTTTATAACAAGTCCAATTTCAAAAAGTTTTATTAATTTTAAACTGACGAGCATGGCTTCATTATGCAACCCACAAGACATGTTTGGATATTTTTCCTGACACATCAACTGAACTCAATTGGTAAACTGCAGCTTCACTCCTTGAATCTTAAGCCCTAGAAACTCTGCGAGGAAATTTCCTTAGGCGTCAGTCTACAAAATTAAACCTTTCTGTACCTTATAGCTATTACGTATTTGGGGGAATGTAGCTTTTCTGTGTACGTCAGTTCATAGCATGTGCAGTCAGCGATGCGCAGAACTTCGAATATTGCTTCGAATTACTTTCACTGTCTTATATTCAGTGCAAAGCAATTGCACTTGTCGAATTGCATCGGACTATTAATAATCCCTTCGAAATATTAAAACTTTCACTCAAGCATGTTTCCGGCGCTGCTTGACGTAACGCTCAGTTCAGAGCCTGATATGCTAAGTCCAACCGCGCCTGTTATTTGCTGTGTATCGTCCGCGTGACGTCAGTAACCGTAACCACTTAAGATTGCTTTAGGCCAGTTGTTCCCGCCAACGTGCTGCGGCGGCGCGCGGCGCCGGGCTGTCCGCCAGGGAGCGTGGCGGCGTCCCGGAGGGGGGCGACGGTGGCGCTGCGGGCGGCGAGCGCGATGACGAGGGTTAATTGACATGGAAACGGATTAGCACCGCGAGGGGCGCCCGCAATCTCTTCGTTTTTGGTGACACTCGCCTCCTGGCCGCCCGCATCACGCTCCTAATCGAGCCCTCTGCACTGTCGCTCCCTTCCTCCTCGATTATTTCGTCGAGGAATGAATTGTAACATTTAAAAAACGCATAACGATTTTACCTCATACGCAACAGAAAGTTATATAATGCTGCGCCGAAAAAATAGCGCATTTTTGGCAGAAAATCTCGTATTACAGGGCTCTGGCAAAGAAAGAGTGGATAAATCCAGGTGGTAAATTTAGAAAAAAGTCCTCTAACACGTTCTGTAACCAGAATCCATGTTTTGTTGGTCCTTGATACCGAATAATCGAATGACGGCAATATGTCTGTCTGTCAACAACGCTAGCGACTGAACCGTCAGCTAATTGTCTCCAAAATTATTAGTCCACAATCGATCTGGCTAATGCCTCGGCCCCTAGAATTTGAAGAATTTGCAATTTTAATCTGCGTGGGGGTACTTTACATGCTGCCCCTCGAACATGTTCAACATTTTCAAAAAAAAAAAATGGCTCCAATGTTTTTGTTTGAATTTTGTAATTGGATAGTGTGAAAGGCGTCTAAGAAAATGATGCAGGTCTCTTCTGTTAAAATCCCTGATTTTTCGAAAATTTAAAAATTTAAAAATTTATTCGGAGTCTTCCTACAACTAAAATATTAAAGATGTAGATTTTTTCCTTAATGAAATCTGTTTCTAAAAGATAATTTTTGAAATAAGATCATGCACAATTTTTGGAAAATGTGAGTTTTACAAAACATCATGACTGAGATGTGTTAATTCGGTGAGATATTGCGGTATAAATAGTATTACGTAAGCATTACTAAGAGCAAGAAAGTACGTGCTATTGTAGTACCACTAGTTTCGTCCTGTGTTTCCTATAGATGTTCCTTATCGCGCGACTCAGGGGCCAAAATGAGAATTCTTCTTTCTCTTCACCCAGCACGTCTCTTCACCCAACATGTATATATACAGTTTTTTAAGTTTTTTTTCTCGTCCAGAATGTTGACAATGTAGGGAGTTTCATTCATCAATTGTCATTCGTACTAAAGTGATGAACATACCACTGTACTTCTATCCTTTCGTCTCTGTGATAATATTAAACATCTACTCTCTTCCTCGTGTTTCGAATCCACAGAGATAAACAGATTTCTGACCGCTACGCCGATGAAATTATTTTAGCCTGGCGCCCGTTGATATTTCGAAACACGACTGACGATTTAACACGTTCGGCAAACCTTCCCCAACACGATATATTCCTATTCCATTACGACTTCCGAAAGTTTGAACTTCGCTCTTGATAATGAATTACATTTGTTCCAGCTACGTCCATTTCCGTTGGTAATTTAAACTGCGCCGAAATAGAACCCACTTTCCGCAATTCGCAAGCGGCGTTTAATGTAAGAGTTACCAAGAAGCCGTGCCATTCGCATGTATTGGGCCTCTCAGCGCTCGCCGGGAGTAAACAAACCGCCGCGAGCCGAGCCGTCTGTGTTGACGAAGGGGGTCGGGAGGCGGAGCTCTCGACGCGGCGCGCCTTGACCGCCGCCGCCGCTCTGGTGCTCCCCAAGGCACCAACGCGCGCCGCTTCGCCTACATCACTTTACCGCGTGCTCCTTGCTCCTCGGCCGTTTTGCTCCCCTTGGTTTCGTACACCATTCATTCCTTTTGTTGCATCGCTTCGCGTTACATTTGGTCATTGGGCTGCATCGTCATGTGCCCTGTTGCTTTTTTCTGACAGTTACCTGTCTGCTCTGTTACGAGCTTACAGTTTTTTTTTTTTTTTTTTTAAATCGTTCTATATAGATCTTCTCCTTAACTTATTCCCTTCCATCCTCTATTCGTCCGTCTTGTTCCATACCACTTCGTTGGTTTGGCTTGTTGCATTCCGTGCGACCTATTCTCATAGTTTGTAGTACTTGGCACCAGTTCTTTCTCCTGTTAAATTAGTGGAGAAAGCTTCTATACTGCCTAGAGCAAGCATTTAAAAAAAATACACAGATCTGATTGGAGCGTATTAGATTATTGTTAAAAGCTGTTGGTGATAATTCCATAGGCGTAATATTCATGACCCTCACAATTTTTCCATCCTTTTTAATCACTTCGCTTAGTAGGTCAATTGATGAAACGTGTAATGGTGCAGGGTAAGGTACTTTTACACTACCAAATACCCAACTTTATCGCATGATCGTGTCAGAGAAATATCCTTGTTTGGAAGAAATGTGATGCGCATGAAGTTAATCTACAGAGCTCCGCTCGCCTGCTCTCACCTCTTTTAGTTCTTTTCGCTGTATTCCACGCCTGTGCCATCTATAGTTTCCGTGTCGAAACTCATTTCATCAAGGATAACGCTTTCAGAAGGCGTTGGAAATGAGCCTTACGACACCTCTCAGTGGTAGCATGTAATGCTTATCTTTTAGAGTTCGCAGATTCTACACATTCGTGTATTGGAGAAGTTGGTTGAATAGTATTTTCGCGTGTTACACGAAACGCCCGGAGCTCGCCCTCGAGTTCGATTACGGAGGCGCTTTGGGAGAGCGCTATTTGCTTCGGCAGGCGAGGGAGAGGCAGAGGCAGGGGCAGGGGATGGAACCATATCAGATCATTTCGTTGTCTCTAAAAAGAAGAAGAAAAGGACGAGACAATAATCGGAACTCGGGTCTTTTTGTAGTATTGGAATTATTTCATTGATTCATTTTGCTGTTTTCAGAGACTGAAGGAATTTTGAAGAAAATGAATGTAAGTTCATTATCTTTCTGCCAGATCCTAATACTCTTAAAATGCAGATACGTAATAAACTACATTTGTGATAAGAGCATTAGAAAATGTTTAGGATAACTTGAAGTTATTGGCGCCCCACGTCGTTTTGGGGCTTAGAACTGATTTGATTTATGAGATATCGATGTTTAAACACTTGATTTTAAATCAATTTTAAAACGATGTCGGGACGTTTAAACAGTGATTTTAAATCAATTTATAGTCCATTAAAGGGGTGAATCGATTAAACAGGTTTCAGAAATAATTTTTATTTATTAAAAAGTAACTTCTTCGAAAACAAGGACAAATTTTTAAATTATTGTGTACAGGCAAACGTTTCTTAAAAGGCTTTGAAACTTAACTTTCTAAAATACTTAAAAACACTTCGCGAATCTTCTTTTTGAAAGAGATAATAAAAACAATAATACGACTTTTTGGATTATCACATTTAGGATAAATAACAAGAACATTCTGAAATAATTCATTCCACCCGACATTGTACTTGTGAACACAATTACGGTAGCAGTGTTACGGGTTGCAGCCGACATAGAGTCACATACGCGAGCGAACCACATCGACGTCATCCGGAATAAGAGAAGGTCATTGAATCGCGTGACTCCCCAAAGCAGTGTTGTAATCTTTGAATCCCGAAATTTCTTCGGATCCAGTAAGGGAGGCATCTGAATCTAAGGGGTAATCCAAAACGGAGATAATGATGCCTGTGTAATGTATCAGCGTAACATCTTACAATATTTTAGATATGTTGTTTATGAGCGCGAATTTCGAAAGAAAATGACTATTTTTGTCTCGTGAGTTGTGACCAAAGAATCAAGTGACTAAAGGAAGATTACAGGCGAAAATCATGTTATTAATTTTTATTGATATATTAATTCTACTGCTACATCTCAGTGACGCTTATACGACTATATTAAAAAATTAAATCACATAATTATCCCCGTGTTAAGCCTCGACTGAACTTGATTTAATACCGTCACAGGGAACAATAAAAGTATAATAATACTTTCTGTAATTGTTACCAATGTCCCACCTTTTTGAACGCGATTAAGTTCGGAAATATGTTCCGCAAACGTAACGAATACCTTGTTACTGCGTAACAAATGTATTTTAATAATTAAATTCATTCAAGGAATTGTTATCCCGACAAGTATTCGAATCCGGGTCTTTTGGCTTACATGCAGTGTCTCTAACCACTAAGCTACCGAGACAACAAATTCTTTGAAGGGGCAATACATCAAGCCGGTGAAACTGTACAAAGAATTGTCGTCTCGGTAGCTTTGTGGTTAGAGCAACTGGGCGTAGGAGAGCCGGGTTCGACTGCCGGCCGGGGTGATAATCCTTTGAACAAATCTAATTACTAATCCTTTCGTTGCCCGAACCCAGCTGAGCGTCTAAGCCCGTGCGCCGGCAGCGGTTTGCGGAGCGGCCGAGCGCGCACGCACGAGCGCGCCGCGCCCGTTGACGGATCGCTCGCGGCCATCCGTCAGCACGCGCACGCGCGCGCGCCATCCGTCTCCCGCGCTGCCCGGCCACGGCCACTGAGCTGTCGTGCAAGTCGGACAGACATTCACCGCCAGTACCGCCACACGGCTCAGTTCCCGCAATCTCTACACCTCGACCTGCGGCGACACTTTTCTTTTTCATTATTGCACTCGTGAAATTGGAACCAATAGTGTTTAACTATACATACCAAATATGCCAATGTGGGTGGTTTATCTCAAAACGTTTATCACTTTATATATCCGATATTTCATATTTTTAATATAATATTTATTTTATTCTGTCGCCATCCAGCCCTCTTCTTGCTCCGAAAATTGCCGCCACCATTATCCCCAACATCGCAGCAACCAACACAATCACGAAATCCACTGCTATTGCAACCTCCAAGCGCAAAGCCTGTACTGATCACAAAGTCAGATGGAAAGCAGTCGAAAGAGTCACCGTTGTTCTATAAGAACAACATCCACTCCCTTACTCTGCCGTGACAGCGGCCCGCATTACAAATGAATCGGTGCAAACAAAATAGCTTCTTGTCTTATTTTGTCGGTTTTGAGTTAACAGTGGGAAACTGTTCTTAAAATATAAATTCAACATCTTTGCATAAAAGTTTGTTCTACATGAATTTTGTGACGTTTGTAGTCTTTCAACTATTAATGATAAAAAAATTAATCGATGTCCAGAATTAAGAATCTTTTTGCTTGCTCTTCAAAATTTGAAGCACCTTGACATAGAACGTTTTGTTTTCTTCGATTCAAATGTGCCGGCAACTCAACAAAAAGTTTCTTAAAATGCTTGACGCGAGGTTGTTAATTTATTGGACAAAGTACAGGGCGAGTCAAGGCAGAGATAGTGTCAGACATCTACTCCAGTGATAGAGAAGGAAGTTAATGGAAGAAATGATTATATCTGAAGTAGAGTGATAATCACTTCAAAGGAAACCAAGCTCCCGGTGCTCTAACGATATCACAATCGTAAAGGAAAATATATTTAACGAAATCAAATGACAATTTTCATGTTAATGTTTAAAAGATCCTGATACATTTTCATCTTTTCAACACCAATAACGAGATTACATAGGACAACATATTCTTTAAAATATTGTTTTTCATGCTTTCAATAGCCTTACCTTGTTCTTTGCACTCCACCTCCGTATTCTCTGTTCCACCGTCTCACCCGCAACATTCAACGTGAAATCCCCGCTACCCTTGCGACCACCCCCTTCTATTTCCAACGCCCGATGAGGGTGGCTCGGCGCATCGACCGATGGCATTGCAGTGCCTCTGATTGTGAGGTTCAAGGGAGGAAATTCATAGGTGAATTCCGGCGAAACATTAAAGGGCCACGGACCGCGCACGATTATTTCTTCCTCTTTCTCGTCCTATCCTCATTCCTTACTTTCACTTACAAACATTATTCTACCACAGATGCCGGGAGAACGGAGGAGTTCTTAGATCTTGTCTCGGCTGGAGCAGGATCGCGCTGTTGGGGGATAAATGGCAAAATCTCCGCAAGCCGACGTGTAGATCGTTACCCGATCTCACCATGGAGTGAGGTAAGAAAACTGCCACCATCCGCCATAACAACATTCACTACACATAACAGTCCAATGACCGGAAACGTGAAATAATCAATCAAGATTTCCAATGCTTCCGATGCCGTTGCAAACCAGTGGGGGGACTCGCGAAAGACTTTTGACTCCAGAAATAACAGCTTCAGTCAGAAACCGAATGTACGTGAGGATATATATATATATATATATATATATA
>BOPP01000346.1:562493-578108 GCA_017312745.1 Gryllus bimaculatus | reverse complement strand
CTTAACTGTGATGGGAGCTATTTCGATACGAAATTATTATAATTTTATTTGGTGACGCCACAGTATATAAGACAACATTTGAGTGTTCGCTGTAATTTCTTTTCGGTAAGACATTTTTCTCTTCTTACATTCCTTCTGAAAGATTGAATATCTGTTATTTCAAAGCACCTGTCTATTTATCAAGGCATACCTGCCAGAAACAATGTCTGCCAGGCTCGTTTCAATAAAGAAAAATGGGAATGGGCGTTCGGGTGGTGCAGTAGCGAAATGGCAAATAGGCGGAGAGGGTTGAACGGCGCACGGACCGTTAAGCGGCGCCGACGTCGAGAGTGGAGAGTCGACGACTGCGGCGGGGGCGGGGCGCTCACGGGCTGTCGCCGCGTGCGCTCCGTGGCGGATAATTGCCGCTCTAATACGAGCAATATAGCATATAGTCGGGCAGTGGGTGGACGAATGAGTTTTGTTTTGACAGCCAATTTGTACGCGTGACGGGCGCTAATCACGCGTGCGCGTGTCGGTGACAGCCGCGCAGTCGGACGCCCGCTGACGCTACGGCGGGGGCATCCCCCCCTCCTGCACAGCCGTCTCCGCCCCCCGCTGCAGTGCTTTGTCGGCCGAGGGGGCCGCGGCGGTGCTACGCACTTATCTCCGTTGCGGCTCCGCCTCCCAGCTAGCGTCCTCCGCTCCACTTCCCTGCCGCAGACCTTCTTGTCTTCTCTGGTTCGCTCGAAGATTCATGTGCGGCGTGGAAATGGGTTACCATCGTTCCTCCAGCTCCCAGTTTCGATTCTTCTTTCGCTACCGTTTTATCTCTTTCGCTTCTTCCGTCATACCAACTCATATATTGTCGACTCAGCGTTTCTAAAGACTCTATTGCTGCGTCGTTTCTGTCACACTCATTCTTGTAATTTTCTCTACACACGCTCTGCATCTCTACTCAACCCCATCTCTGTGGTTTCTGTCATTCCCCCGTTCTTTCCCATCCGTTTTTTGCTAAAGCGGAGGTAAATGGCTACAAATCTTTCCCCAGTGCTTTTTATCACGCCAGTCCTATGTACAGAGGATAAACTCGGATGGATTTTAGGATTTAAGATCAACATTTTTCATTTGAGTGATGTGAAATTGGAGCTAAAGAAGTAATATCTTGGCACGTGAAGTGCTTTTGTCGTGACTCATGACAGATGTCCGCGCTGAAAAGGATATATATTCATGCAAATGATGAACGTCAATTTGATAGACAAGAGTGCGAAAATACAGGGGCAGAATTTCTACTTAAAACTTTTTTGTAAACATTTTGGCATTTTTTCCAAGACACACAGTACGTACAAAAATGCAAACACATAAGACATATCAGAAATCCCGTAGACTTTCTTGCAATAACAATTATAGTCGTATTGTATTTATGGTCAATGTTGATCATTATCTCCCAATTCTAAGAGCGTGTGTAATATTTTTGAAACATTTCCAAGAGGATAGTGGTACAAACAATATTTTCTTGCTGGGTTTTGCAAGCGGGTGCCGAAAGTAATTATACCGAAAATTCAACCTTGATTAACAAATTATATTAGATGAAAATAATATAAAATATATTGGTCGGATATGTATTCAGTAGAAATTAATTGGAAATTTTGAAACTTCAATAGTATCATCAAAATATTACACATAATTCAAACATGTTCATTTTTTAGTGAAGGTGGATTCAGTGAATGTGTGCCATCGCCAGAGGTAAGGGAGTGAAGTCTATGAGCTCCTTTTCACTCGGTGCACCATTGCACAAGGACATCCATGCACTGCTATGAAGACATTCATTTAAAAGCTATTGTTTATAATACTTGCTTCGTAGGAAGCAACATTTTAAATGTTAAAATTAACACTTTCATTGTTAGCAAATGTTGAGAAATTATCAGAAGAATAAATTAACTCTATAAATTGGCGTGGTGTGACACTCATACAAATCTTGTACTTAGTGTAAGTCACTTAAAACATTGGTAATATGATTTTTAGAGACTTTTCCCAAATTTTCTTTTAATCTCTTTCTGTTGGTAATTTATTTTTAAAACTGTTCTCCAGAAACAAAGTTAATGTGGAGGGTAAATTATTTAACAATTATTAGTGCAAGAACTCGCCGTTGCCAGGGAATTTATCACAATCATTGATTAAACAGGAAAAAGAATGAATTCTATTCATAGTGTAAAATGAAAGTGGGAATTTTATTTACCCTCCCGCAACATTTCACGTAGTGTTGAATGAATAATGATCTAATGAAATGATAATGAACTGAAAAAGTAGCATACATTACATTTAAAACTATCTTTTGATTAAAAAACTAGAAATTGGTTTAGAATTTCCCTTAACAACATATACAAACAAATAGAATAAAATAAGTGGATTAATTATATCGCGAAAATAACTATGTGCCCTCTTCTCGTATATACAATGTATTACATCTTGTTCGAGACATAAGCCTACATTATTTACACATGAAAACTTGATATTATTAATAAAAAGTCGTACTTACAATATCTACAATGCCTGAGGCTGTATTCACCCTAGTAGTATTACGCTGCTTTATTATAAAGTTAAAGAGAAAGCAGTGACGGCCATTCTTAAGGAGTCCTTTAACCCTCCTTCAGAGCGTGTAACCGAAACCCAATTACCCTATTACAGCATCGATCCGGCCTTTCGCATCATCGCCCAAGGACTATTGACTAATTACGGAGGTCCCGAGGGGTGCGTGCGGCTGAATGGCGGCGACGGCGGTCGCGCGCCGGGCGGCAGGGCGGGGGCGGAAGGGCGTGCGGAAGTGCGGGCGCCTTGCGCTGGCGCGCGGGCGGCCTCTCCGACCATCCATACGACTTAACTCGCAAGCGCCGCCTCGCCGCTCGCGGCTCCGAACGCTCGCGAAGTGACGCCCGAACTGACAGCCGCACTCGCTCCGCCTGCGCGGCCCGCCTGTCCGGCATCGCGCGCCTGCGCCGCGCCGTGACACTTTCTCGAGCCGCTCCCACGCCCGCACGCCCCTCACTGACGCTGCGCCCTCTCCGGCGACGCCCTTTCGTCTCTGCCCTCACCTCACGCCCTCCGCACCCTTCTCCCCCCCCGGCACCCTCCTTCCTCCATCGCCCTCCACCCGTCACTCACTGCGCCGCTGTCGCCCGCCGGTGCCGCTCTCGATGCCCCCAGCGACTTTACCTCCCCGAGCCCACCTCTTCCCCGCGACCCTCCACGGTCCACCACGTCACCATCGCTTTCCCTCGGTCCAGGCGAATGCCGGAGCACTACCCTACCAAACGGGCCACACCGCACGCCAACTTTCCTTGTCCTATCCTCACCCCTTACACACACTTACGTTAACATGCACTACTCATGTGCGGAGACCGGTCGGGAGCTCAGAGTTTATACCGGCAGGGGCGGTGCCCCGCTGGTCGATGGTACCTGGTGAGGGGAAACCCCGCTAACTGACGGAAAGGACGGCGCCCGATGTCACCATCCAGAGAGGAAAGATCACCGCCACCTCTAGAAGACATGCACTACATGTACGGGACTAATGTCCTTAGCACATGGTGCGCCCGGAATCACTAACAAACAAACGATTAATCAAGCGCTCTCAACGCCCCCACCTTTCCCGCGACACAACCACCCTGCGCCCCTGGCTTCCCTCGACGCCCACTCCGCCTCTTCGGCTCGCATCGTCGCCGCCACCGCCCTCGCCCTCGCCGCGTCCAGCGCCGTCGCCGTTTCTTCAGCCCACGCTTCGCCCGACTTCTTGCCTTCCGCGCGGCCTACTCTTTCTCTTTTCTCTCGCGCCTCGTCTCTACTCCTCTTCGTACCAGATTCTCGCTTCCGGAATTTATATATCCCTCGTTCTTGCGATACAGATCACTACAACTTCTCGGAAAAGACCTTTTCGAGCATTACACATTCTCGCTTTAGTTTTTTTTAGAGTTCAAGCCGATCTTTAACCTAAACCCTTTTCCTCTTTTCCTGCCTTCTGTCCCGTGCCATCCAGCCCTTTTCAAATTCAACATTTTTCGTGCATTTTCAGTCCACAATACGTCATCGCTGCATTCCTTATATTTTCTCTTCGTTTCTCTTTCTCTCTTATTACTGCTGATGTCAAACCGTTCTTTCTTCGTTTTCTCATTATCAATTCCTCGCCCCGCTCCAACTTCTCAGATCTCTAACAATACAATTCTTTCACGGTATGTTCTTCCTTGCCTCGCCGTCCTCTTGTTTTTCGCCCATGCCACCGCGCAGCGTCGCTTCGCGCCGCCGTCTCTGCGGCGGAAGGAACTGATGCCCTGCAGACTTCTCGGACTCGGCGCCGTCGCGCCACCGAGTGGCGGCAGGCGACCCGCACGGGAGAGGGCGCGGCTCCGCTCCGCTCCACTCCGCCACGGCTCCTCGCACGCCCGCGGACGACTCGCGATGCGAGATTAATGGCCGGCGCCCTGCTGCACTTCCTGGCGAATACTAACGCAAATGTCGCCATGGGAATTCCCTATGTGATCAAAAGTATCCGAACACGCCCAAAATGGTGTGGTAGTGCTTGTCATGGAGGAGGCTTGCACCCCTTGATGTTTTGAGAGCCACTATCACGACACAGACCTACGTTGGTGTTTTAAACACCACCTTGCTTCCCCCTGTTGAAGAACGATTCGGGGATGGCGATTGCATCTTTCAACACGACCGAGCACCTGTTCATATTGCACGGCCTGTGGCGGAGTGGTTACACGACAATAACATCCCTGTAATGAGCTGGCCTGCGCAGAGTCCAGACTTTTATCATATCGAACATCTTTGGGATGTTTTGGATCGCCTACTTCGTGCCAGGCCTCACCGATCTACATCGATTCCTGTCCTCAGTGCAGCTCTACGTGAAGAATGGACAGCCCAAGAAACCTTCCAACCCTGATTGAAAGTACGCCTGCTAGAGTGGAAGCTGTCATCAAGGCTAATGGATGGGCCAACACCCTGTTGAATTCCAACGTTACCGTCGGAGGGCGCCCCGAACTAGCAAGTCATTGTCAGCCATTTTATATCACAGTGTAGACGTGCTTAAAGTTATTTTTCTACAAGAAAGTTTTATAAAACGATAAACCGTTCTAAAAAAATAGTTTTTGTTATTTGTGTTTTTTCCATTATGATATGATATTGAAATATGTCCTCTAAACGGTTCTTCAGCTTTAGAATAAAATACTAGTTCACTGAAATTCAGTAGTATATATAGTGGCATCTTCTGATATTCATTTTAAATTACTTTTATTTGAATATCAATTGGTTTACAATTTTTTTCGTATTTCTTGTAACATGGTGATAAAATTGCAAAGTTTTCATTTCCTAGGTACGCATTTCTGTCTTGATTGTGTAAGGGCATTGTATGCATACTGATATATTTTGATTTATTGTTTTCAACAACAAATCACAATGATTAAATTATTATTGTGATCATTTATTCCAGGTATTTTAATTGATTCAACTAGTATGAATGATACTACACGAAATAATTTGTGAATTAATTCACGTTCTTAATTAATTGAATCTGTTCTCAACGTTTTTGAAATCGAATACCAATTTAATTTCAAATTTTTTCCTAGCAGTGCAAATATTTCATTTAATTCATATTTGAAATTCCTTTTTCTATAAAACTGAATCCATCATTGTAATGTTATCATCGATTTACTATATACCAGTGGTAGCGTTTTCCACTGTTTATGATAAATTAAAATGTTTTGCTCTGGAATTTAGTGATTGAATATGCATTATCTTTCCATATATTTCCTTCTCAGTGAAATTGTGTTGATTAGATACTTTTATATTTGAATAATATTTATTAAAATATACCTCGAAAATTTACATTTCCATCTTAAAAATGCAAAAATCTAACGTTATACAAGATAAAGTAAAAGTCTGTCTACAATACGCTATTCTTCATATGCTAATAACTTAAACCGTACGCTAATAAAAATATTATCGATAATATTCCTATACGTAAATAGCAGGTCCAGCAGCAATTGTCGGCCGAGTGGGCTTTTAGAGCAAAAGGTAACGCGTTTGAGTGTTCGAATGCATAGTTACAGTAACTGGCACTCGTGACAAGTGCGCTTGCTGCGGCCAATGAGAGTAAATTTTGAAAAAATAGCTGGGCTGAACAGCATCAGGTCCACTGCGTATGGTTCGGCAAAATCGTTTGATCTGAATATAAAGAGATCCATCATGAAGAAAAGTTGATGTTAATTTATTTTGTAAACCTTACATTATTAATGTGAATAAAAACATTAATATCACATTGTTCTCTTAATATTTTTTTATAAAATATTGTAATTAGCTTTATCAACTAGAAATAACATTAGAAAGAATTGCGCATGTAGATGTAAATGGTACAAAACATTACAAACTCGATATGATCTATGCAAATTGGTAGATACTCTTTTCTCTACATTAATATGTTACCATTTGAATCAAAATTGTTACCTTGAATTGTGAGGACTAAAATAACATAGAAAATGCTAAATGATAAACAGATTCGATAAAATAACGGTTGAATCAGAGCTTCGTTTTCATTCATACATTCACAGATATCATCGCATTACAAGTGAAACTCATGAATTCAAAATCTTTCAGTTTTGACTTGCTTGCTTTTTCTGCTTTAAGTTATGCCCAGTCTTACTGAATATTAATCTGGATTTATCTACTAAGTCTAATTGTCGTCATTGACGTAGTGAATATATCCAGGCTCAAGTTCTATATAACACAGCAGAAAAAAAATCTGTTAGTGATTAAAAGGCGCCAGTCTTCTTATGAAATGAAATGAACAACATATGAGAGCGAGCATCGTTTTATAACATTATACCAATGTCAATCAAACAATACATTTGTATGTGATGTTATTAGAGAAACCTTTGTTTCAATTTGTGATGATATGTATTATAAGGCCTGAATTCAAACTAGCTCGTATACATTCTCAGCTGTATGAAAGAAGTTTAGAAATATATTTTTTAGGATTTTTTAAATTTTTTTAAAAATTTTTAACACTGTAACATTAGACACAGAGTAAAAAACGTCTTATCTATTTACGAAGAAGCTCAAACGTAATTTAATTTAGCAGGTTTTTGAAAGTTTAAGCAGGACTCTATACGTAATGAGTGTATATTCGTTTTTTGCGGACCATAATTGATGGATTCGAAAATATTATGTATGGATATTATGGGGATTCTTTCAAAGATTTCTTGACATCATGGTGAGCTCCTGGTAAACGGACAATGATACAAGTCCCATTGACATCGGAAATTTAAAAAAAAAAAAACTCGAACTGTACTAAATATTTCTCTGTTTGCTCTTTGACCTACCGTACGTAGATGACGCATATGGGCATCAAGCGTTATTTCATAATGTAACTTTTTTAAACGTAGTCAAGATTATTCAAAGCGAGTGTTTTTGCTTGTTGCAAAATCCCATCAATACCATACGAGGTGGCCAGCAAGTTCCTTAGCGATGCGACTCGCATCTTCGCATCATGCGTTGGTTTTACGAGCACGCACTCGCACTCGCACTCGCACTCGCACTCGCGGCGGCGGCGGTGCCGCTGCCAGCGGCGGAGAAGGGCAGCTCGGAGGGCGGCTGCGGCCCCGTGCGGCCGGCGAGGGCTGGGGCGGGGGCGGGACGCGCCTACGCAAATGCCCCGCGAGGGCGCATTTATGCAGTAAAAACACCGCGCGCGGAGGGGCCGCCAGCGCCTGTATTGAATTATTCCGTAATTCGTTTTGATAGCGGGTCGCGTCGCGTCGCGTCGCGTCGCGTCGGGTCGCGTCGCGTCGCGTCGCGGCCTCGTTTCCGAGGGGCCTGCGCACTTGGGGTGGAGTGAGCCGTTGGCCCAGATATATTCTCGACAATCAAGTGTAAATATTTCTCAAAGCGAGAATATAATAATAATAATAATAATAATAATAATAATAATAATAATAATAATAATAATAATAATAATAATAATAATTCGCAATTTTGTTAGGTACGCATCGATCATCAATGGATCGAAAATAATTTTCTTTTTTAAAATCGAAAGTAATTGAGCTTAGCCCTTCAAAACTAGGCATTGTCTAATTGTTATTGCGAAATTATTTCGTATATACTACTAATAAAATAGGAACAGTAGAGCCGAAAAAATAAAAATGAAATTATCGTGGGTCGTCATGTGTATTAGCTCACTATTACTTCATAGTATTTTCAAAAATGGTCATAAACGATGATACAATTTCAACTTTTAAGGATTAAATTTTTTCAAGCACATTTTCTTCTATTGTTCACAACTGACAATAGCACGTCACGTTCAGGCCAACGCGGCAGGAGTCCACGAGAGTAGGCGCAGAATATTTCGGGAATCTGATACGGTCTGCTTGCGAGTGCGAAGGCAAACGCGGAGAAAGCCTGAAAAAATCTGGGCCGCTTCCTGTGGTTACCTCGCGGGGCGGATAAGAAACGGCCCCGCAGCCGCCCTCTCCAGGAGGCCTTGAGGGCCTCGAGGTCGGAAGCGGAGCAGCGGCGCGGGGGAGAGAGACTGGCGATTGCTGTGGGGTGCGAGCAGGGGAGCGGCGCTTCGGGGCAGGTGGGGGAAGCATCGAATGGGATGGTGAAGGAGGGAATGGAAACACGAGGATGTCATTTCGCAGTCGCTACTCCAACGACGGGCGGGCCCCTCTCTCAGCCTCCACTGGTATCGCTGGTTCACGTAGATATCTCAAGTAGGCACCTCTTGAGGTTTTGGACCAATTCACTCATCCAATTAGTGATTTGGAGTGCCTTGGCGGCAGAGCGATACGTCTTAGTGCGTACATGATCGTATTTTGCCATCACTGAAACAAGACAAAGCTCTTGTCAATTTCCTCTGATGTTCGGTTCTGTTCACGACGAAACGCATAGCTCCGTGTGATGAAATTCTAATTTTTGGAAATTGTAACGTTCAATTGTGTTCGCGTTTTATTGCAACGATATAGTAACGATGGTAGATATTTTCCTAAACGAAAATCTGTTCTCTCAATACTATTTTGTAATACGGCTTGTACATTGTTGAAACTAGTTGAGTAGTTTTAAGCGATCTAATGGCATTAAATATACGAATTTAAAAAGGTATTTAAGTAACATTTTAGAAAATGCTCTAAATTGTGTTCTAAAATTTGTCTTCAACCCGCATGGCTAAAACCGTAGAAATATTTATGACTGGGCGACTATCTATACCATTGCAATAACTACAAATAAGACAATGCTTAAAGATTTTGTTTCAGATGAAATCAGTAAGTAAGACATTAAATGAAGATGTTTATGTAACGCTATTACAATGATAAAACTTACTTTAAAACTTTCTCAAAAACCGCTCGCATATTAAAAAATAATGCTCCACATGTAGTAAGAGAAGATCACCGTTAGGATATAGGCACAAGACTCACTTTTCGTTAGAACCTCATAAACAGGAGTGCCTGCTCTTGCAGAAGGCTCAAGGGCCACAACTAAACTTTAAATGTGGTCTGCAGGCCATATATTCACTACTGACGAATCACATCTGACTTCACGTGATTGTTTCAACCATTTGCACTCGTGCCAGGTTCAGGTTTTTGAACCGGTGGCATAACGGCATTGAAACAACATTGGGATGATTCAGAAGTTGATGTGTGTAGAAAAGAAGATTCTTTATCGGAGGGATTGGTGATCGCAAGCTAGTATTGCCACATCATTTCGCCCGACATGTAAATTGCAATGCGTCTTCACCTTTCAGCTAATACCTTCGCGGCGCCACTTGCAAATCTGCTCTAAATTGTATTCTGAAAGAATGAAAAGAGTTTTAAATAATGCCATGAAGGTATTGTCCCCCAACTCCCCCCGCACCCTTGTGTCACTAGCTTTAAGAAACGGGTGAGAATAGCACTCGTAATACCTCTCATATATTTAATGAACAGCGATGACACAGTTCATCTGTATAACATATGTATCATTAATGTTATCGTATGGACCATAATTATTCCTATTTACTTGGCCAACATGCTGAGAAAGACAAAAAGTAACTTTATCCTCCCTCTATGTACTAACGATTATAATCATTAATTGACGTTAAATTTCTTAGTCGTTGTGTTTAACTGGTGTGAAAGCACAATATTCTTTACTAATACGATCTTTTAAAAGGTAGCAATAGGACTTTACTTCACAAAAGATGTCAAGTACTCCTTATGCGAAGCGATGCACGTTCCTACAAAACGAAATGCTATACATATGTGGTGTGAAATATAGAAATTGATAGTAATTTATACATTACCATACATCATGCACATATTCTAGCTTGTATGTTCTTTGTGGCTGTGAAATGATAAATAGAATATTAGAACTTTAACGGTCATGGAGTAGCAATCGTTTCGTCATTTAACTGGACATTCTGAAGAAAGCAATAATCAGAATTGTCTTCGACAATAAGGTTCAAGCGCCTGGACCTAAACGATCGTGTGCGACATAGGAATGCGCCCATGCCCGGCTATGTGTGCGGCGTTTTTCTCGCTAGCGACGTCTTAAACGCGCGGCGGCTGTCGCCGCAGGAGGGCGACGAGACATGCGTTGCACGCCGCCTGCTGTGCCGCGCCCCAATTTAATGGCTTGAAACTCTGGCGCATAATAGCGCTTGGTGACTTTTAACGGCGCCGGTGTACAGTCCGCACGAACGCGCGTTTACGCAGTCTGTCTGAAACAGGCGCGCCCTCCCCGCGGTATCTGGAGTCGCTGCCTTGGGAAGAACGATTTGCCACAACGTAGGAAATGTCTAGGCCAACCATGCCAATGTCAAATGAGTAATTTGTTTAATGCACAGTCGTTTTCATTCCTATACATTTTACTAACAAGCGAGGGAAAAATATATGTATTTCATAAATAGGCAGAGGAAATACTACAAATTAAAAACGATGGATTGCAAAACGCGTTTCAAAAGTAGTCAACATATCATTGAACTTTTTATAATCATAATTGCCACCTAATCACTTTCAGCAAAAATCTTAGCCAATTTTTGGTAAGTTAGAGATACAGGCGATCGAATGAAGGACAAGTGATCAAGCGCATAACCTCCCATTACGTATTATTAATAGATAGATGGCTGGAAGTTTCTTATAATTGCGCAGAATTAGCATTCTCACAATGTTCAATGGTATTCCAAAAATGAGTATTGATTTAGCGCATGAGTACGTAGTAAACCAACCATTTAAGTTGATACGAGAAGGACGGTTGTTTTCAGGACTGGCTCGTGTGAAAGTCAAGAAAATCAATAGTGTTTACTATGACTTCACGGCCTATGGCTTTTTATATCCGATGTTCTTGACGCTCTCTCCTACTGGCCATCTAAGCTGTTCATCACGTGACTTCGGTGTCTATCGATCACCTATTCCCGACGTTCGCGATAATAGCGATAATGACTTCCGGATTTAAACTAGACTTTCAGTTATTGATGCACACATTTGGCGCATTTGGAAGTCTCGATGGATACAATAAATTTTAGGCGTAGCATAAGTCCTATAAATACCACCTCGTGCTTTGAATTAGATAAATTTCCTCTCACTTTGCGGTCGAACTTATCGACAAATTTCCGAAGTGCAGTCGTGTTTCATTACCTGTGATTTGAACAACAGAGCGAGACAGCTGCCTGGTGTCGAAGTTCTGAATAGAGCAGTCTCAGGACCGGACGAGATAACTCGGTTACTGCGTTGCGGAGTGCTGCCATCTACTGGTGAGAGACTTACAAGAAGGTGTGTACAATTTGCACCAGGGTGATGGACGCCTAGATATCTGGCTACGTGTAACGTCTTCGATAAAGTACATCTTGACAGTTATTGCCTTCAAAGATGTCAATCCCCATTTCATCTATAATATTACTGATATGATTTAGCAAATGAACTATACGAATAACTTATGTTAGCGTTTAAAATTGTCAATTGAAGTAAATTAAACTTTTGAGCCAAATATTTGATTTGTATTTGTATTTATGAGAGTCGGGCACAGTTGGGAAATTTATGAAAAAATGCTTGTGAGCGAGAGTTGGAAATTTTTTAGAGTTTGTAATTATTACTTCAAATATTTTTATACTTATACTACAAAAAAGTTTTATATCTAATCACTAAACATAAGCACGGAAAATGAAAAGATTGTTCTAGCAAAAAAATACTTCCATACAACAATATTCCTTTCCTTGTGCAAAAATTTTTAAACCAGAGCAGAATTAACAAAAGTAAAAAAACATGACATAAAGTTAAAAGTAGTGGCGTATTTAAACCATTTAAAATCTCATTTTTAAAGAAAAACATCAGCAACATTTTTTCAATGAATCTATATTTTCTACTGATACTTGGAGCTGCGTCGTCCACTTAATCTTTGGTGTCTTTCCTTTCTTGACTCGGAGAGGAAGTTGCGTAGCGCAAGAGGGCGTAGCTGCCGTCTCGCAGGGCGCCGGCTTTCTGGGGGGGGTTGAGGAGCGGGAAGACGCAGTTTCACTCGCCTGTTTGAAGTAGGAGTAAAAGGTTGTGTGAATTAGTTCCACTGTGTCAGCCGTAAAATTTATCTCATTAACAACTCATCTAACCTACATTCCACTGCTTACTCTTAACACTTCCTGTCTCATTACACTAAAATACTTCTAATGAATTGCTGTCGGGAGCCTATATGTTACAATCCTTAACCGGCTATTATCATAATACTACATTTGGACCTAGTAGCATATCATAAGGTTCGATTTCAGAAACAACACACCATTGTAGCATTTCTCATCTATATATCGTATTTTACTTAGGGCTACAAGACGACATTTTAGCGAATTATAAAAAATTTGTATTTTTACGCATTCTGGATTGCTAAAAGCCTACGTGACCTTAATTAAACCAGCTGAAAAATTCACGTCATCGAAACTAGATTCATTAAACAAAAATATGTACTTTGTCTCGATAACAAATCCGCTTTCAGTTCACGTGTCACTGAACACAAACTGCAATAACCATCAGAGCTCGACGGATAGTCTGTGTTGATGGCGGGACTCTTAAGAAGCTTGTGATCTCCGATGATGTATTGGTCGCATCGGGTGCACTGCTGAATGTTATATCCAAATGTTGCACATATAAGATAGGTTTCCCGAGTGTTAGAATAAAAATGGCAAATGATTAAGACTGGTGCGTGAATTGTAAATCTAATACGACCATTTTTAATATTTAATTTGAGATATAAGACGAGTTTCAAACATGTTTGTAATAAATATACTTAGGTGAAGTATGATAAATTCGTCCTTTTGAGAGAAGTACAGTTGTATGCTTGGAATATCCAATAAAAGGGTCTCCAAAAAAGGTGTGTATACATTATAAAACTGTATAAGTGAATGCAAAATGAAGAGTTTATGCACATCTGATTATTTTGATCTTATTGTTTGATTCCAATAACGCACATTCTAAAACAATCATCATCTAGGGAATGATGTCATTGTTGTTACATTTTATCTTTTAAGACCTTACGTGGATAGATGTTTACCACATGTCTTTGGTAAATACCTACTTGCGAGTGATATAAAAAATAGGGAAATCATTTCATGGAAGTTTCATGAAATTCAGATTGAACTTTCAATATTACTAATTCAACATATGGTGACACAAACATATTTCTCCGAGATTTACTACTGGCGGCTTTTTTCAAAAACAAAAACTTTAATCACGAGTGAGTTTGGGGGTAAAGATAATTGCTCCTGAAAAGAGCCCGCGTCCCTTCTGTCCGAGCATGAATAAATATCATTGTAAAGTAGGGGAAAAGGAAAAATCGACTTTTCTGATTCATTACAACCTGTGGCGGTCTCCGCACAGTAATAATTACGCTCATCTAAACTCTCGAAGTCCCAGGGACCTTTCCACTAAGTGCCCGCGCTGCTCCGAGTAGCTTCCGATTCGATAGAGAAATCGGGCGATGTGCCCGGCGGGCTCGGGTCCGACCGCGGTGGCTGCACGGTGCGCGAGAGGTCCATGGTCTGAAGAGAGTTGCGATGAGAGATGCGGGATAGAGAACTAGGGATGAACAAGTAAAGATATGAGATTATGGTTTGGAGAAGGAGAGAAGCAATGGGCTGAGATAGTAAACAGTTGCGGAAAATGGCCAGCATGAAAGCTAGATGGGAAGTGAGGAAGTTGTTTGGGAAAGGGTAGCATTCAGGAAATAGATCGGCCAAAAATGTTCTATAATGTGAGATCATCACAATATAAACAATTAAAATGAAAGGTATAGTGATGGAACTAGTGGAGAAAATTAGTTACCCGGCGCTAGAAGAGGGACTAGAGGGATGTAAAATAAGAATGAGCGTCGAGTTAGCATTGAAGCTTCTGTGAGTATGTTGTTGAGTCGTCAATGAAATTTGTCACAAACACTTGTGAAATCATAATCGGAAAGTGATGATGAATGCTGGAAAATATCATTTTCAATGCTCACATCAACACAATATATCAGAGCTAAACATGTATTTATCTTCCAGATTTTGCTCTAAGTTGTGGCAAAATGTAATAGTTAGCATCAAGTAAGATTTGAGTTACATGGACGAACGTACCATCAAAGATGAAGATATCATCTAAATTAAGCAAAACTGATCGGAAGTTCAGTCTCTGAGGAGGTGCGCTAGCAAGTAGAAGCAAGATGGTAGCTAGTAATTTGATATAGCTTGCGACCGGAAGCGGAGCACGACGGTTGACGGCTGTGAGCGTGTAAGCCGAGGACGAGAAGAAACCGAAGCGGGGAGCAGTGGGTGGTGAGAGGATAACACTCGACGGCCGGGCGGAGGTGTGAGCTGTCAGTTCGGCCAAGGCGGCTGCGCGGGGGGGACAGGGAGGGCGGCAGGGGAGCGGCGGATGAGAGTCCCCGGGACGCAGCGTCGGCGATTGTCGCCACCGCCGAAAGTCCTGACGCGCCGCCAGGGGCGAATGGGATATCGATGCGAAATTTACGGGCGGGCGGAGACGGGGCGGGCGGCGGGGCGAGTGGGCGGGCGGGCGGGGAGGGGCGGCGGGAGCGAGGACGCGGAGCAGTCAGCGGCGCCGCGAGCTCGCGGCCGAGCTCAGATTTGTTCATCAGCACAGAGCGCCAGCCTCCGTCCCCAACCCTGCCCTGCACCTCCGACGCCCTCCAGCACCTCCGCTTGCGCGCCTCCCTCCCGGCCTTGACTCACGCACATCCCCACACTTCGTACCGCTCTCATCAATGCCGGCCAATCAACGCCACACCGTCACCGTGCATCCGGTCCGCCGCTGCCTCCGACCACCCTCTCCAACGTTCCCATCAACTCTTTTTCTGCCACCGCTAACTCCAACCATCTCCCGCATGACCGTCTATCGGCCTGCCGCCTCTTTTCGACCAGCTCCCCCACATACCTTCGTGCGTCTTACGTCTAGTCCCGACGCCAGCTCGGTCAACCCAACCCAGCGGCATCTGTGGACGCCACCGAAAACCGCGCCTCTAGAACCAAGCCACCTTCGGCACGACGTCCCAGGCATTCGCTCGCCCCCCTAGCGCCGCCAAAGATAGACGGAATCCCTCCGCAACTTCGCCTCCTCAGCAACTTCACCCCCCGCATCTTCTCTG
>BOPP01000346.1:526901-562468 GCA_017312745.1 Gryllus bimaculatus | reverse complement strand
GGGGGACAGGCGAGGGCGGCAGGGGAGCGGGATGAAGAGTCCCCGCTGAGACCAGCGGCCGGCGATTCGTCCCACCGCCGAAAGTCTGCGCGCCCCAGGGGCGAAATGGGGATATCGATGCGGGAAATTTACGGGCGGGCGAGAGTCTCAGTCGCCGGGGTCGTGCGCTGCGATGGCTCGAACCTGTCCGCGCGTGTGCAAACGCGCTCCCCCAACGCGCAGCCGCGTACCAGAGTCCCACACCCCTGTCCCCCCACCCACCTCCCGCCCCGCCCTCCTCAAGAACTCCGACCCGACCCCACGCCCACAGCGCACCCTCCCCGGGCGGGCGGGCGCCGCGCCGGCCCTACCCACCTCACCCCGCCGCCTAGGCGAACCCCCGCCACTACCCGAACGCGCCCGCGACGAAACGCGCGCAGGCCGTCACCGCCCTCCCGCGCACGCCTACAGATTTATAATTACCTCTCTCACGCCCCCGCCGACTCCGCCTCCACCCTCCTGTTGCACTCCCCGGCCCCTCAGCCCCGACTCCGCCTTGTCCCCCGCTCCCCTCCCCGCTTGACTCCATCCCACCCACCGTCCGCTCTCTCTTCCCGCCCTATCCACGCTCCCGCTCCCTAAATCCGGTCCCCCGCGTGCCTGTTTCCGTGTAACGCATCCCCCTCTCTCAACCTTTATGCTCTCCCCCGAGCCTACGTTTTTGCCTGACTCCCGACACACCCTCCATCTCCGCCAGTACCTCTTCGCCCCGCCTGCCGCCTCTTTTCCGACCCCAGCTATCCCTCTCCCGTTCCTCTTCCCGTCCGTCCTTCTCCGTCTGTCCCGCCAGACCTGCTTCGTAACCCCACCAGCGGCCATCTGTGAGCGCAACGCACGCTCCACTCATCAACCGCAGCCTCCAGTTCACGGCACGACCCCGATACCCCCTCCACGGCCTTTCGCCTCGCCCCCCTCAGTCGCCGCTCCTCAAAATAGCGAAACCTCATCTCCGCCAACTCCTCCACCTCTCATCAGCACATACCCCCCCCCGTCATCCTACGTCGGTTTCACATTCCAATGACCCTATCACCATCCCATCATTATACGAGTAACTCCTCCACCCACCCATTGCCCGCGCGCCTCCCATGCTCGCACCCACACAGCTCACTCGCCAGTTCTCTCCCCCGCGCCGTGCTCCGCTGCGACTCGAGGCCTCAAGGCCTCCTGTAGAGGGCGTTGGCGGGCTGTTTCTATCGCGCCCCGCCGAGGTACGCAGACGGTATTGGCCAGATTTATTTCAGGCTTTTCCGCGTTTGCCTTCGCCTTCGACAGACAAGACCGTTATCAGTTCCCGACACTCATTCCTCGCCTGATTGACATATAACGTAGTAACTGACCTGCCTGACGTGATTGTGCTATTTCTAGTTGTGAACAATATAATAGATACTGACTGTCCTTGAAAGCATTGTTTAAATCACATTACTATATAGATTTTGAATTTGGAATTGTATCAAATCGTTACAGTGATTGACCTCCACTTTTTATGATATATACTATGTTCTGATATTTTCAGGTAATTTAGTGATTAGCATCAATAGACATGACGTTACACGACAATCGATAATAATATACTTTGCTAATTTTTTTCAGATCTTACTTTTCCTATTTTATTAGTAGTTCATACGGAATAACTCTCGCCAATCACATTATTACAATGCTCTAGCTTTTGACTTATGCTGAAGTCAATTACTTCGCCCCTACATTTTTAAAAAAGACAATTATTTTCGATCCATTGATGCATCGTGCGTTACCTAACAAATTGCGAATTATTATTATTAAATATTTATTATTATTATATTATTATTTTTATATTTTTATTTTTTGTTTATTATTATATATTCTCGCTTGAGAAATATTTACACTTTATTGTTCAGATATATCTGGCAGCTCACTCATCGCACAGTGCGCAGGCCTGGATAACGAGCCGCGACCAGCGACGCAGACGTCACGCGATCGCACGCGACGCGACCGACGCGACGGCGTACGACCCTCTGTCTAGATTACAGAATTAATTCAATACAGGTCTGCGCCCCTCTGCGCGTGTTTCTCTGACAATAAATAGCGCCTCGGTGGCACTTGCATAAGCGCGTCGCCAGCCTCCCCCCAGCCCTCGCGGGCTCGCAGGGCCCTTAGCGCCGCTCCGGCTGCTCTCGCCGCCGATGCCACTCGCAACCGCCGACCAGCGCGAGTATGATTGCTGCACGTGCGTAGTGCAGGTGATTCTGTGAAAGCCAACGCATTGAGGCAGAATCTCGCGATCGCTAGTAAAAATTAACTGGGCCACCTCGGTTATTTGTGAGTGATGGATTTTTCACAAGCAAAACACTGCTTCGAATCAATCTTTTCACTTACGTTTGAAAACAGTTAATCATGAAATACGCTGATGCCACATATCAGCAGTAATCTACGCATACGCAGTCACAAGTATCATCAGCACAGAGAACTATTTTATGTACTATACGAATTTTTCTTTTTTTTTTAATTTCCGACTTAGAGTATCCAACGGAAATAGTCGGACGTTATGTAAATCAGTTTGTTCCAGCAGGTCAGAGGGCAGGAGTCCGATTTACGGGAAGACTACCTTGATGTAAGAAGTCTTTGAAGGAAATTCCGATAATACCATACTCTACATATTTTTCGGAAGTGAATCAGCAATGGCGTCCGCAAACGAACGATATACATCATATCTCCGTATGAGGCCTGCTGTACTTTCCAACAATTCTCTAAATTAGAATTTACGTTATGAGATTGTTCTTAAAGAGTACTATTTTATTATCTTAGTGTCTAAATGTGAGTCAGTTGGTTACACATATCATTTTAAATACATTTCGATCAAATCCGTAAAAAATAAGTATAATTCTAGAATTTTCTACAGCTGACGAAGTAGTACGAGCTGTTGAATTAAGCCTGAAATATTAAGTAAGTCAGTATATCAACAAATATGATCCTCAACGGTCTTCTCTAAGTAACCATCATCATACAACTTGTTATCGTTTTAAAAATTGACATGTTATAATGATTATAAACGATGCGCTCTCATGAATTTGTTCATTCAATGTCATAAAGAAGAAAACTGGCGCTTAATGTAAATCACAACATATTTTTTCTGCTAGCAGTAGACGCTTATAATATGAGACTTGAGCCTCGATATATCCTACGATCTAATCGACACAATTACTCCTTAGTAGATTATCCACGGATAATATTGCATAAAGACTGGGCATACTTTAAACGCAGAAAAGCAGAGCAGTCAAAGGATCCGAACTGGAGATTTTGAATTCATAGTATTCTACATTGTAATGCTTATGCACTGTGAACTGTCATATAATTGACCAGCTCCCTGCTACCTTAGTCTTTTAAATCGAAATCTGTTTTACATATTCGCATATATAATCCTCTTCTATTTTTAGTTCCTCACGAACTTCAAGGTACAATTCTCTCTCAATAGGCACTAACATATTATTAAGAGAAAAGGCTCTCTGACCAATTGCACTCGCTCATATCGAGTTGTTGCTAATAGTTTAATGGCATCGTGTTCTTACAATACGCTTCTTTCTATGTCTATTTTTAGTTGATCAGCTATTAATCATACTATTCTATAATATCAATCTACGAACAACTGTGATAATTGAGGTTTTTATTACATTTATAACTAGTAGTTTTAAACTAACGTTAAATTAATACTCAACTTTTCTTCATTTGACTAATGGATCTCTCTAGATGATCTATTACCTATTCATGAATCAGACAGAATTATGCTTTGTCATGGTTACTAATATTTTTAAGACGTATCCATACGCTACAGTGGATCCTAGTGCGGTGGTACAGAGACCAGACCCTATTTTTTCAAATTTCCTCTCATTGAACGGCCAGCAAACGCACTCTGATCACTGCAGTGCACATATAATCTAAATAAACTATGTTCGAATCCACTTCAATCGTTACCTCTTTTGCTCTAAAAGTCCCACTCGCCGACAATTGCTGCAGTGGTACCTGCTATTTACGTATGGATTATAGTCTAATATTTTTTATTAGCGTACGTTTAAGTTTAGCATATGAAGAATGGTATTGTAGATAGACTTTTATCTTTATCCTATATAACGTGGATTTTTGCTATTTTAATGGAAATGTAATTTTCAGGTATTTTTTATACTATATATTATTTACTCAAATTGATTAAAGTATTCTAATCAACAACAATTTCTACTGGAAGCGAATTTATGGAAACGATAATGCATATTCATCACTTAAATTCAGAAGCGAAAACATTTTAATTTATTCATTAACTAGTGGATAACCTTTACCCCTGATTATATAAAATCCGATTTTGATTAAACTTTACACATGATGGATTCAGTATTATATATTAGAAAAATGGAATTTCAAATATGAATTATAATGCTATTTGCAATCTATGAAAAAATTTGAATTAAATTGTTTCATTTCAAAACTGAGAACAGATTTCAATTATTGAGAATGTGAATTAATTCAAAAATTATTTCTGCGTCGTTTTAGTATCATTCATACTGTGCTCAAGTATAAACTGGAATAAATGATATCACTATAATTATTTAATCATTGTGATTTGTTGTGAAAACCAATAAATCAAATTATCAGTATGCATACATATGCCCTTACACAATCAAGACAGAAATGTTCTTATCTAGGAATGGAAAACTTTGCAATTTTATCACATTTGGTATCAAGAGAATACAAATAAATCTGATTACCAATTGATATTCATAATAAAGTAATTTAAACATGATATCAGATGAATGCCACTAATAGTATTTACTACTGATTTCGTGAACTATATTGATTCTAAGCTGAAAACGTTTAGAGGACCATTTTCTCCAATATCATATCTATGTTAAAAACACCAAATAACAAAAATAAATTCTTTTACTATTAGAACGGGCTTTATCGTTTTTATTAAAAACTTCTTTAGAAAAATAAACTTTAAAGCACGTCTTCACTTGATATAAAATGCTGACAATGACTTGTAGTTCGGGGCGCCCTCCGACTGGTAACGTTGGAATTCAACATGTTGTGTTGGCCATCCTTTAGCCTCTAATGACAGCTTCCACTCTATAGCAGGCGTACTTTCATCAGGTGTGGAGTTTCTTTGCCTGTCCCTATCTTCACGTTATGAGCTGCCATGAGGATCAGGACTCGACGTAGATTCGTGAGCCTGGCCACAAGTAGGCGATTCCAAATACATATTCCAATATTGTTATATGATTAAAAAGGGTGGCTCTGCGAGGCCAGCTCATTACAGGGATGTTTATTGTCGTGTAACCACTTCCGCCACAGGCCGTTTGCAAATATAACAGGTGCTCTCGGTTTTCGTCGCGTGTCTGAAAGATGCATCGCCCCTCCCCGAATCGTTTCTCACAGGGGAAGCAGGTTGTGTTTTAAAACACCCACTTAGGTCTGTGTCTGATAGGCTCTCAAACTTCAAGCGTGCAAGCCTCTCCATGCCCAAGCAACTACCACACCATTTTGTGCGTGTTCGGTTACTTTTGATCACTTAGTGGAATTCCCATGCGACATTTGCGTTAGATTTCGCCTCAGAATGCAGCAGTGGGCGCCGGCATTAATCTCGCATTGCGAGTCAGTTCGCGTGCGTGCGATGGAGCCGTGCGAGAGTGGAGCGGAGCGGCCGCCCCTCTCCGTTGTCGGGTTCGCCTGCTGCCACTCCGCTGGCGACGCGCGAGTCGAGAAGTCTGCGCGGCATCAGTTCCTTCCGCGTGAGACGGGCGCGAAGCGCGCTGCTCGCGGATGGCAAAAACAAGAGGCGGCGACGCAAGGAATAATCATACCGTCTGATAAGAATTGTTGTATAGAATTGAAAGTCTGGAGCGGTGGCGATGAAATTGATAAATGAGAAATAACGAAGAAAGACTGGTTAATTAGACCGTTATCTCAGCAGTAATATATAGAGAGACAAGAGAAACGAGAGAATATAATGATATGCAGCATACGTATTGTGGACTGAAATGCTCGGAAAATTTGAATTTGAAGTGTATCGGCACGGACAGAAGCAGTGGAGAGGGAAAAGGTTTAGGTTAAAGATCGCATTTCGAACTCTAAAAAACTAAAGACGGCGAATGTTAATGCTCGAAAAAGTTCTTTCCGAGATAGTTGTCTGTGATCTGTTATCGCAAGAGACGTAGGATATATAAATTCGGAAGTCGGAATCTAGTACGACGAGTATATGAGAACTGAGGCGTCGAGAGATAAAGAGAAGATATGCCGCGCGTGAAAGGCAGAAGTGTCGCGAAGCGTGGCTGAAGAAACGCGACGCGTCTGGACCGGCCGTAGGGACGAGGGCGTGGCGGCACCGATGCGAGTGCGAAGATGCCGGAAGTGAGTGCGCATCGAGGAATCCAGGTGGGCGCAGGGTAGTTGTTGTCGCCGCGAAGGTTGTGAGGCTTGAACGCGTGATTATCGTTTTTGTTTGTTAGTGATTTCCGGCGCACCAGGTGTAAGTGACATTAGTCCTCCTGTACTATTGTAGTTGCATGTCTCTAGACGGTGTGCTGTGAATCTTTCCTTCTGGATGTGACATCGAGCCCGTCCTCTTTCCGTCAGTTTAGCGGGTTTCCCCTCCACCCATTGGTACCAATCGACCAGCTGGTTGCAACCGCCCCTGCCGTGGTAATAACACATCTGAAGCGCCCCTGACCGTCTCGCAACAATAGTAGTGCATGTTAAACGTAAGTTGTGTGTAAGGTGTAAGAGGATTAGTACCAAGGAAATGGCGTGCGGTTTTGTGGTGCGTTTGGATAGTCTTGGTAGTTGCTCTCGGTCGCTGGACCGAGAGGAAATCGATGTGACGTGCGTGGACGTTGGAGGGTTCCCGCGGGAGTGGTGGCTCGGGAAGGTAAGCGCTGGACTGCATCGGGCGGCATCGGCGCGACACGCCAGTGAGTGACGGGTGGAGCGCGATGGTAGAAGGAGTTGGGTTGCGGGAGGGTGGAAGGTGTGCGGTGGGTGTGAGAGCGCGAGCGAAGTGCGTCGCCGGGAGAGGGCGCTGTCATGAAGGGTCTGGGCCGGGGACGGGGCGGTCGAAGGAAAGTGTCCGGCGCGGCGCAGGCGCGCGATGCCGTGACAGGCGGCCGCGCAGGGCGGTGAGCGAGTTGTCGGCTGTCAGTTTCGGGCGTCACTTCGCGGCTGTTCGGATGCCGCAGTCGGTCGAGGCGGCGCTTGGCCGGAGTTAAGTCTGTATGGATGGTCTCGGGGATCGAGGTCCTCCGCGCCGCCCAGGCCAGGCCGCCTCCGCCCCCCTTCGCCCCCCCCTTCCGCCTCCCGCCCTTTCCTGCCCCCCGCCGGCGCCGGCGGCATGCACGCCGTCTTCCGCCATTCAGCCGACGCCCCCTCGGCGCCATCCGTAATTAGCATAGTTTCTTGGGCGATGATGCGAAGGCGGGATCGTGCTGTCAATGGGTAGGGTTTCGGTTACACGCTCTGAAGGGGTTAAGGGACTCCTTAAGAATGCCGTCCTGCTTTCTCTTTAACTTTATAATAAGAGTCCCGTAATACTCTAGGTTGATACTTAGCCTTCAGCATGTAGAGTTATTTAAGTAGACCTTTTATTAGTAATATATCAATTGTCATGTGATAATAATGTAGCTTATGTCTCGAACCAGCTGTAATACATTTGTTATACGAGAAGCGCACATATTTTTTGCCATATATTATCCACTTATTTTATTCTATTTGTTTGTATATGTTGTTAAGGATTCAACATTTAGTTTTTTTAATCATAGATTGTTTTAATTTATTATGCTACTTTTTCAGTTCCATTATCATTTCTTAATGTATTTCATTCTAACACTTACGTGAAATGTTGCCGGTGAGTGGAAATAAAATTTCCCACTTTCATTTCTACCTATGATAGAATTCTTCTTTTCTCTGTTCGTTTTTCTTTTTTTTTATTTATTTTTTTTTTTTTTTTTTCTGTCTTTTTTTTCTTTTCTTTGATTTTTTATTTTTTTTTTTTATTATAGTTTTTTGTTTTTTTTTCTTTTTTGTTTTTTTTTTATTTTTTTTTTTTTTTTTTATCCCTTTTTTCTATTTCTTTTTATTTCTTTTTTTTCTTTTTTTTAATCATCGTTAATGGGTCTGTTTCATGTTTAATTCTCTTGTATTTATTATTTCAATTTATATATAATTTTATTCTTTTTTTTTTTTAGTTTTTTCTTATTGTTTTTGTTTGATATTTAATAATTTTTTTTTTATGATTGTGATATAAATTCTCTGGCAAGGCGAGTTCTTGCACTAATAATTGTAAATAATTTTACCCCCAATAACTTTGGTTCTGGAGAAACAGTTTTAAATAATAAATTACAACAGAAAGAGGATTAAAAGAAATTTTGGCAAGTCTCTAAAAATCATATCAATGTTTTTAAGTGATACTTTACACTAATGTACCATAGATTGTTATGAGTGTCACACACGCACGCCATTTATAGAGTTATTATTCTTTTTTAAGTATTCTCAACATTTTGCTAATACAGATGAAAGTGTTAATTTAACATTTAAATGCTCTGCTTCTACATGAC
Organism: Gryllus bimaculatus; assembly: GCA_017312745.1. Lineage (NCBI taxonomy): Eukaryota > Metazoa > Arthropoda > Insecta > Orthoptera > Gryllidae > Gryllus > Gryllus bimaculatus. Next base: position 553,862 of record BOPP01000346.1, on the reverse strand, counting down.
CGTATGATATAAATATGCTTTGTAATGAATGTCCCATAGCAGTTGCTATGGATTCTGTGCAATGTTGATACCGAGTGGAAAGGAGCTCATAGACTTCACTCCCTTCCTTGCGATGCACATCATTGAATCCACTTCACTATAAATGAATCATGTTTGATTATGTTGTATATTTTGATAGTATACTATTGGGCTTTTCAAATTCCATATTCTACTGAATACATATCCACTCAATATATTTATATTATTTTTCATCTAATATATATTTGTACAAGTTGAATTTTCGTATACATTACTTTCGCACCGCTTGCAAAACTCAGCAAAAATGATTGTTATGTTACACTTACCCTTGGAAATTTCTCATAAATGATTTACACACGCTCTTAAGAATTGGATATAATGATCAACATTGCCATATAATTACATTACGACTATAATGTTTATGCAGAAGTTGCTTACGGATTTCTGATATGTCTTATTGTGTTTGCAGTTTTGTACGATGGTGTCTTTTGGAAATCCCAAAATGCAATTTTAAAAAAGGTTTTTAAATAGAATTCTGCCCTGTATTTCGCCACTCTTGTCTTATCACTTGACGTTATCACATTTGCAGAATAATATATCCTTTTCAGCCGCGGACACTGTCATGAGTACGACAAAGCACTTCACTCCGCAGATTTAACTTCTTTAGCTCCAATTCACATCACTCAAAATGAAATAATGTGATCTTAAATCTAAAAATCTTCTCAGTTTATTCCTCTACATAGGATTGGCGTGAATAAAAATCTATGGGAAGATTTGTAGCCATTTACCTCCGCTTTAGCAAAAAAGGATGGCGAAAGAACGTGGGAATACAGAAACCCACAGAGAGTGGGGTGAGTAGAGATGCAACGCGTGTTAGATGAAATTTACGAATGAGTTGTGGACTCAGAAACGACGCTAGCAATATAGTCTTAGAAAACGCGAGTCGACAATAATGAAGTTGGATATGCGAGAAGAACGAAGAGATTAAAAGGTCGTAGCGATAGAAGAATCGAACTGGGAAGCGGAGGAACGATGGTAACCATCCGAAGCCGCACATGATTTCGAGCGAACAGAGAAACAAAGAAGTCTCGGCAGGAAGTGGAGCGTGAGGTGAGCGCAGCTGGAGCGGAGCCCGCAACGGGAGATAAGTGCGTACACACGCCGGGCCCCTCAGGCGCAAAGCACTGCCAGCGGGGCGGCAGACGGCTAGTTTGCAGGAGGGGGGGATTGCCCTGCGGTAGCGTTAGCGGGCGTCCGACTGGCGCGCTCGTCACCGACACGCGCAGCGGTCGTGATAGCGCCTCCACGTCCACGCGTTACGCGCAGACCGCCTTGCCGACTCGCTCAACGCTCCGCCCCCGGCTCGTGTGTTTCTCTCACCCCACTGCTCCCCGCTTCGGTTTCTCTCCACTCCTCGCTTCCACGCCTCCAGCCGTCAACCCGTGCTCCGCTTCGGTCGCAGCCATATCAATTACTAGCTACTTTGCTATCTTCTACGCACCTCCATCAGAGGACTAAACTTTCGATCTAGTCTTTGCTGTATTTAGATGATATCTTCATCTTTGATGGTACGTTGTCATGTAACTCAAATCTACTTTGCTACTAATTACATTTTGCCTCACGAACATAGAGCAAAATGCTGGAAGATAAAACATTGTTTAGTCTATATATTGTTTGATGTGATAGCATTGAAATGAATATTTTCCAGCATTCAATCCACTTCCGATATGATTTCATCAAGGTGTTTGTTGACAAGAATTTCTTGAACGACCAACACAATACTCACAGAAGCTCAATGCTAACTCGCGCTCATTCTTATTTTTACATGCCCTCTACTGCCCTTCATTTCTAGCGCACTGTAAACTAATTTTCTCCACTAGTTTCCATCATCTATACTTTCATTTTTTAAATTGTTTCTTATTTGTTGAATATCACACTATATCAGAACATTTTTGCCCGATCTATTTCCTGATGCACCCTTTCCCAAACAACATTTCTCTCCCATCCAGCTTTATGCCTGGGCCATTTGCCGACCTGTTTATATCTCAGCTCCATTGCTTCTCTCCTTTCAAACCATTCCCATACTTTACTTTTCATCCCCTGTCGTCTGATTCCGGCTCTCTCTCCAGCCTTCTTCGGACCATGGATCTCTCTCGCGCACCGCTCGCAGCCCCGCGTGGACCCGAGCCCCGCCGCGCACTCGCCCGATTTTCTTTCGAACCTCGGAAGCTACTCCGGGCAGCGCGGGCACTTAGGGAAAGGTCCTGGGATTTCGAGAGTTTAGATGAGCGAATTTATTACTTGCGGAGACCGCCCACAGGGGTAATGGAAGAAAAGTCGGATTTTTTCCTTTTCCCCCTCTTTCAATTGATTTTTATGCATGCGGGACGAAAGGACGCGCGGCTCTTTTTCAAGAGGCAAATTAATCATTTACCCAAACTCAACTCGTGGATTATGTTTTGTTTTTGAAAAAAAGCCGCAGTAGTAATTCGGAAGAAATATGTTTTGTCACATGTTGATTTATATTGAAATTCAATCTGATTTCATGAAACATTCCTGAAATATTTCCTATTTTTTTATATTCCACTCGCATAGTAGTATTTCAATAGAAATGTGGTAACACTATCACGTAAGTCTTAAAAGTAAAATAGTAACAAACTGACATCATTCCTAGACTGATGATTGTTTTAGAATGTGTTATTGGAATCAAACAATACATCAATAAATCAGATGTGGCAACTCTTCATTTTGGCATTCAATTATAACATTTTTAATGTATACAACCCTTTTTTGGAGACCCTTTTATTGGATATCCAAAGCTACAACTTGTACTTCCTCAAAAGGAGAATTTATCATTCTTTCCACTATAGTATATTGTTTTATCAAACATTGTTTGAAAAATCGTCTTATACTCAAAATTAATATAAAAATGTCGTCTTAGATTTACAATTCCCGCACCAGTCTTAAAAATTGCCATTTATTCTACACCGCGGGAAACCTATCTCTATATGGCAACATTGGATTGAACATTCAGCAGTGCACCGATGCGACCAACATCTTGCGGAGATTCACAAGCTTCTTAAGAGTCCCGCCATCACAAACACAGACTACTGTCGAGCCTCTGATGGGTTATTGCAGTTTTGGTTTCAGTGAACGTGAACTGAAAGCGATTTGTTATCGACAAAGTACAATATTTTTGTTAGAATCTAGTTCCGATGCTAATTTTCAGCGGTTTTTAAGGTCAGTTCGCTTTGCAATCCAATGGTAAAAATAATTTTTTTTAAATTGCCTAAAATGCGTCTTGTAGTCCGTAAAATACGATATATGATGAGAATTGCAATGGTGTGTTGTTTCTGAAATGACTTATGTATGCGTAACTAAGGTCCTAAATGTAGCTAATTTGATAATTAGCCGGTTAAATCGTACATTAGCCCGACAGCATCATTAGAATCATTTTAGTAATGAGAAGGAAGGTGTCAAGGTAAGCAGTGAAGTTAGGTTAGATGGTATCGTATGAAGATAAATTTACGGCTGACACAGTGGAACTTGAAACTACAAACCTTTTTACTCCCTAGCCTTCAAAGAGGCGAGTGAAACGCGCTTCCACGGCCTCCTCCCCACCCCCCACCCCCGGAAGCCCGGCGCCCTTGCGAGGACGGGCAGCTACCCCTTTCTCCGCTCGCACTTCCCTTCCGAGTCAAGAAAAGGAAGGACCACGCAAGATTAAGTGGACGACGCGCTCCAAGTATCAGGAAAAATATAGGATTCATTAAAAAATGTTTGCCTGATGTTTTCTTAAAAAAAATCGAGATTTAAATGGAGTTTAAATACGCCACTACTTGTAACTTTATGTCATGTTTATTTTCTTTTTATATTCTGTCTTGTTTACAAATTTTTGCCAAGGGAAAGGAATATTTGGTTGGAAGTATTTTTGCTTGGAAAAATCTTTTCTTTTCGTGCTTTGTTTAGTGGAATTAAATAAATATTTTTTTTGTAGTATAAGTATAAAAATAATTTGAAATGAATTAACAACTCTAAAAATTCACAACTCCCGCTCACAAGCATTTTTGTCATAAATTTCCCAACCTGCCCTCTTCATAAAATACAAATACAAAATCAAAATTATTTGGCTTCAAAAAGTTTAATTTTACTTTCAATTGACAATTTTAAACGTAACTAAAGTATTTCGTATAGTTCAATTTTAATTAATCATTCGATAATTTAAGTAGATGAAATGGGGATTGACATCGTTTGAGGCAATAACTGTCAAGTGACGTTTTCGAAAGACTGTACACGTGCCAGATATCTAGGGTCGTCCCATCACCCTGGGGCAATTTGTACAACCCTTCCTTTTAAGTCTCTCACCAGTAGATGCAGCACTCGCGAACTGCAGTAAAGAAGTTATCTCGTCCGCGGTCCTGACACTGCTCTTTCAGACACTTCGCACCAGCAGCTGTCCGATCCCTGTTGTTCATATCACAGGTAATACCACGAATGCTTCGGAAGTTGTCGATAAAGTCTCGACTCGCAAAGTGAGGAGGAAATTTATCTGAGAACTTCCAAAGCACGGGTGGTATTTAATAGGACTATTCTACGACTAAAATTATGTACCACGGACTTTCCAAATGCGCCAAATATTGACAATAACTGAAAGCTAGTTTAAAATCGAAGTTCATACGCTGATTATCGAACGTCGACATAGTGATCGATATACACCGAGTCACAGTTGATGAGACAGCTTAGGATTGGCCAGTAGGAAGAAGCGGTAAGAAACATCGGATACAAAAAGCCATAGGGCCGTGAAGTATAGTTAAACACTATTGGTTTTGATTTCACGAGCCAGCGAAAACAACGTCACCTACCTTATCAACTTAATGGTTGGTTACTACGTACTTCATCCGGCTAAATCAACTCATTTTGAATAACATTAACATTAGAAGGCTAATTCGCAAATTAGAAACTTTCAGCCATTATCTATAATATACGTAATTGGAGGTTATCGCTTGATCACTTGTCTTCATTCGACGCCTGTATTCTCTATTTACCAAAAATATGCTAATTTATTGCGAAAAGTTTATGTGGCAATTATGTTAAAAAGTCAAATGATAGTGACTACTTTGGAACCGGTTTTGCAATACATCGTTTTTAATTTGTGTATTTTCCTCCTCTTATTTTAGAAAGTACAGTAATATTTTTCCTCGCTGTTAGTAAAATGTAGGAATGAAAACGACTGTGCATTAAGAATTACCTCATGGTTGGCATAAGACATTTCCTCGTTGGCAAATCGTTTTCCAAGGCAGGATCCCAGATACCGCGGGAGGGGGGGCGCTGTTCTAACAGAGCCCGTGCGTAAACGCCGTTCGTGCGGACGTAACCCCGGCGCCGTTAAAAGTCACTCCAAGCGCTTTATGCGGCCGTTAAGCAAAATTGGGGCGCGGCCGCGGCGCGTGGCAACGCATGTCTCCGCCCCTCGCCGCCGACAGCGCGCGCGGCGATTAAGACGTCTCGCGAAGCGAATAAAACGCCCGCACATACGCTGGCATGGGCGCATTCCGCTATGTGCACTCGCTTTAGGTGCCAAGAGCGCTTACAACGTTATTGTCGGAAGTACAATTCTGATTATTGCTTCTTCAGAAATTCCAGTTAATGACGAAAACGATTGCTCTCATGACCGCTTACAAGTTTCTAATATTCGTATTTTATACATTTCACACCAGCCAAAGATAACAACGAAGAAATATCGTGCATTGATGTAGGTAATGTTAATTACATCAATTTTGTATATTTCACACCCACATATTGTTGCATTTCGTTTGTAGAACGTGCTCGCTTTGCGCACTAAGAGTACTTTGAATCTTTTTGTTGAAGTAGAAGTCTCATATTGCTCCTTTAAAGAATCGTATTAGTAAAGAAAATTGTTGTTCACACCAGTTAAAACCAACGACTAAGAATTGTAACTCATTAATATTGATAACGTAGTCATAGGAGGGAGGGTAAATTATCTTTTTGTCTTCTCAGAATGTTGGCAGTAAATATGAAAATTATGTTCAATAGATAACATTAATGAACATATGTTATCAATGAACTGTGTCATCGTGTCGTACTAAATATATGAGAGGTTTAGCGTGCTATTCTCACCGCGTTTCTTAAAGCTAGTGAAGCTACAACGGCACATACTTTCTTGCATTATTTAAAACTTTTGTCATTTTCGAACATTTAGAGCAGGGTTGTCCAAGTGGCGGCCCGCGAAAGGTTATTAGTGAAAGTGAAAGCCATTGCATTCATGTCGGGCGAGAATATTGGGCACGTCCTGCTGCGATCACCACCCCCATAAAGAATTCTTTTCTAGCACAATCAAAACTTCTGAATCATCCCAATGTGTTTCAATGCGTTATCTCCATCGTTTCAAAACACCCTGCAGATGGCACAGTGCAAAGGTGAACAACACGGGAAGTCAGATGTAGATCGTCCGAGTAGTGAATATATGGCCTGCAACCACATTAAAGGTTTTAGTTGTGGCCCTTGAGGCCCTGCAAGCAGGGCACTCCTGGTTTAGAGAGTTCAACGAAAGTGAGGTCTGTGCCATACTCCTAAACGTACCTTTCTACATTCATGTACATTATTTTTTAAATTGCAGCGGTTTTTGAGAAAGTTTTAAAATAATTTGTATTCATTTTAAATATAAGTTACATAATACTACATTTCTTTAATGATCTTCTTACTGATTTCATTTGAAACAAAATCTTAATCTTCTAATTTGTAGTTTTGCAATGTTAACAAGTCGCCGGACCATCATTATTTTTCTACCGGATTTTAGCCATGCGGGTAGACAATTTAGAAACAATCTTAGAGCAGTTTTCTAAAAAATGTTACTTAAAACCTTTTTAAATTCGTATATTTAATGCACAATTACGCTTAAACTACTCACATGTTCAAACAATTGTACAAGCCGTTATTTCAAAATATGTTTGAAGAACAGATTTCGTTTAGGAAAATATCTCCATCTTTAATATTATAGTTGCAATAAAACGACGAAACAATTGAACGTTAGCAATTTTCCAAAAATCGGGAATTTCAACCACAACGAGAGCTATGCCGTTTTCGCCTGAACAGAACCGAAACGAATTAGGATGGAATGATTGACAGAGCACTTTTCGTATGTTTCAGTGATTGTGCACAAAATAACGATCAAATGTCGCAACAAAAGACGACGCTCTGCCGCCAAAGGCATCCAATCACAATGTGGATGATGTGAATGTGGTCCAAAACCTCAAAGGTGCCTGGCAGAATCTGACAGTGAATCCAGCGATTACCCAGTGGAGGCGAGAGAGGGGCCGCCGCGTGGTCTGGAGAAGCGCTGCGAATGTTGACCACGTGACGGAGACGAGGGAGCGCCGCGACGGCGGTCGGGCTGTTGTGGGAAGAAGGACACGACGAGGGCGGCCAGCGGCGGCGGCGAGGGCGGCCAGCGGCGACGACTGAGCAATGCGGAGCGGGGCGTGGGGGGGAAGTGAGGGGGCGGAGGTGAGCGGCGCCGACTATGCTGGCGGTGGCGCTGTAAGCGCGCGCCGGGGCGGCAGGGCGAGCAACGAGCTGTGTAAAAACGACGCGCACATAAATCTGCTCCGGGCGCGGACGAGGCGGGGCGAGGCGTGGCGGGGTGGGAGGGAGAGCGCCACGGGGCTGGCTGGGGTTCGGGGCGGGTGTGGAGACGCTGGGTGACGGAGGCGACTGAGGCGCGTGCAATATTTCAGAGCGGAGGAAGGCGCCGCGCCGCGCCGCGCCGCGCCGCGCCTGCCGGAGCCAAGGCCGTTCCGCCGACTGCGCGCGGGGCCTCACGCGTTGCGTTCTCCGCGGCACGTGATGTATTAGGTCGCCGTATTGACAGACACGCACGGTTCAAGTATTCTCAATGCTTTGTGCCCTCTCTGCTTTACTCACTCGTCCTTCATTCTATTTTTCATTTTTTATACCTTCTGGGCCTTTTTCATCTGCCAACCTCTCGCTTCACTTGTTTTTTCATCAATTTTTTTGATCATATTTTCCAGCATCATTTTGCTTGTAAGTTCGTCTCTTCTTAATGATTCAAAGGACTTCGATGCAACCCTTTTTTTTTATTTCTATACATTCCCTATTACATTTTATTCATTTTCTATTTCTCTGCTTAATATTTTGTAATGCTTAAATATCTATTTCTTGTTTCTCTCGGTTGTTACTCGTTTTATTCATTGGGTACTCTCAGCACCACTTGCTTTCTTTCATTTGATAATACAATGCTGTGATATATTTCCTAGAAAACACAGGGACATATAAGTACAGTACGTCACAATCTTACTAGTGTCAGAACTAATATTTTTACTGGTTGTCCTTCAAACGGGATATCCTCCTATAGATTTTCAACACATACCTCAATGAGAAAATTCTAATGTTTTTTTTTCATTTAATATTGAATAATATGTTTTAATTCAGCCAACTACTTCTGCAATGTTCGTTTAATTACTTCATTCATTCGTTTCTTTTACTGTTTCTTGCCCGAAGATACGCACACAAACATACAGTTTGACCCCCCGCCTTCATTCCAATACGTGCGTAAACCGCGCTCTTTCCAACTTTTATTTTCGCCGTTTTGTGTTCCGCTGCGCCCCTCGCCACCCAACCTCGCCTCGTCCACTGCTCCTTCCACCCGCCGTCCAACGCCGCTCACCCCGCCGACATAGACACGACCTCGCAGTCGTTTCCTCTGCTCTTCGCGCAATTCTCTTCGCTTCTTCGTCCTGATTTTCCGTTCTCCATTCTCATTACCGTTCACGTCTTCCACTTCCCTTCTTTTTTCTATTTCTTCTTCCAACTCTATCTTCTCCAAGTGCGCACTTCGTCTTTCATGCCCACCTATTCACCTCTTCCACTGCTTCGCCTGCGCACATCTGCTGTTCCTCCTCCGTTTCTGCCCCGGCTGTCGCGTGATAGATGGCGCTCATTTGTGATTCCCCGATATCTGGCGCCGTGTCGCGCGCGCGCCGCCGGATGACTCGCTAAAAATGGAGAAGCGGCCTATTGAGGGCCCCGTCGGGCGCAAACATCCGCATATTGGGCGGCGGCGGCGGCGGCGCCCCGACGCCCATCGCCCTCACCGGCCTCTTTCCTCCTCTCCACCTCGCCCCCGCACCCCCAACCCGGTGCGCCTCGCCACTTGCCCTGTTCTACTAGCCATTTCAGCCCTCCGTCGCCTCACCTGTTAGCGTCCACTTGCAGTGGCATGCCCTCGTTTCTCCCCATAAAAAAACAGCCCCTCCCCGCCCCGCCCTCCACCCTCTCTGCCACCCGCCGACTTCCCCGCCTTCGTCGGTTCAGGGACGAGCACCGGCCCGCGCAGCGATGGTTCGTCGCCTCGGCGCCTCGTTGGCTGCGGCGAAGGCGACGGACACAAGAACGCGGCCATAATATTCAGTGGGAACTCTTGTAAATTATTGCTTATACTTCTTCACGCTTTCTTTGTTTTTAATATATCAGGATGGAAGTTATTTCACTCAATTGTTGCAACTGAGATGTAGAAGAAAGTATGGTTTCGCGAGGCAGGTTCCGTGTTTGTGGTCAAGTAACAAAAACTCACAACTAACCTTGTGATACATTTTTGAACAAATTACGTCATGTTTCTAAAGAATGTTCTGAAAATCGTCCTATCTTCGACAGCCCAATACGGGCCTTGGCCAACCAGCGGTGGTCCAGCCTCTCGCCCATGGGATAAGGTGTGTGTGGTCAGCAGAAAGACATCCATCCACCGTATACTGATGTTATTCAGCTTATGTTGGCATTCCAGTCGTCACAGCAATAGATACTCAGATATTTGTAAGGAAGGCTCGTAGTTATACTTATGCCCCAACCGGGATTCGAAAAACATACTTTGTATAAATAATTTCAAGCGCCACGGTCGTCATTGTAGAAATTAAAAAATCCATGCTATTGTATTATCGTAATATTATAGGAATAGAAAAAAAATAAATAAATATCAGTGTGCACCTTGTTGACGGTGTTTCAGTATTTTAAGGCACTATCATTTTCTAGCAAAATGTTCAACTTCAGTTTGTGATTGTACTACGTTGTTATAACATTTATTTTGTGTGCTTTTCCTGGAACGCTCGAAGCAAATGGGTAGGATGCTTATACTTTTTACCGCGCAAAGTGGAAACATAAAATAAGTTTCATCTTTAAGATAAGAAAACTTGATCTTATTCGAATTCGAAGAAGGGACATCTGTGTATACATGTAACAACCTGATTTTCAGTCAGCTTGTAATAATAAATTTGGTCGTTGAAGGAAATGCATTATTACGAATACATAAATAAAAAAGCAAAACTATTTGCACAGAATAGTTCAAACATAAGAAATGGACATGCGAAAGTACAAATTGAAAAATACGTGAATATTATTTCAGCTTCAAATAGAAACAGCATAAACACAACCTATCAAAACCACCTCAGCGTAATAGAACCTTTAACGAAGTCGCCAGCACGTAAGATGCTGCGCCGGCGCCCAGCCCGCCCCGCCCGCCCCGCCCACTGCCCTCGCGCTGTGCTCCGAGGCGCCCTGCAGGAGTAAAATCGCGACGTGCCCCGGCGCCGCCGCCTCGCGACCGAAATGGAGGCGCCGTCTTCCGGCCCCGCGGGGAGACGGTCGTCGGTGGCTAATGAGGTTGAGAGCGGGGAAACTGTAACGGCGAATATTTAGAATTGTGGGGCGAAGGATAATAGACGTAGGGGCGGTAAAGCACGTGACTTCAACATCTGAGGAGAGTAAAGTTATATAAGACCAAGCAAGAAAATGCAGACGCAGTAAGAAGGGAGGATGAAGAAAGGGAACGAGGAGGAATGTGAATATAGACAAGACGGAAATCACGAAAGTAGGAAAATGCTTAAAACTCATAACTTGAGATTAATGAAATTGAAATGCGAGTAGAAATGTGAGGGATGGACCATGAAAGTAAACTAATAGTAAAATAATGAAAGAAGTAGTAATATGATGCAAGAAGGCGGAGACGAGTTACAAACGAAAATCGAAAGGAGAAACCAAAGAAGGGGGCTAAAGCGAGATTTCAGCCCTCAAAGGCGAAGCAGACCGCGAGGAGAAGCGCGAGCGAGGCGGCGGCGGCGGGGGCGGCGGCGGGGGGCGGCGCGGGGGCGGCGGCGGCGGCGAAACGGAAGGAAAGAGCCGGGCGATCGTTACGAACCCCGGCCGCCCGGGTCGGGTGTAATTGCATCGCAGCTGGCGAGGAGGAAATTTGCGGGTTATACAGTGGCGAGCTGCCCGCCGCAGGGCCTCCGCCGCTCCTGCAGGCAGCGGGGGTGGGGGTGGGGGAGAAGCGGCCGAGCCAGGCATCCGACGGCGCTCCACATCTCCAGGCGCCGCCGCCGCCGCCGCCGCCGCCGCGCACACTTGGCCGCCGAAGAAATGCAAATGCCATTTCGAGCTACTGCGTTAAGTCAACCGGTTGCGGCTAAAAATACGACTTAGTGTAGGAATCTTCTGTTAAACCCTTCAAGCCAGGAAGAGCAATTTTTATGGAAGAGGTGTAGTTTAAATTCGTTCGAAAATACTATTCTATTCACAGTTGTAAAAGCGTACAGACTTGTGACTCTTACTAGGACTTCAATCCAACTTTAATAATTTGCGAAATGTAGTAATTTGTGTGTATTTCAAAATAAATTATTACGACAAACACGAATAGTTGTGTTAGAAGGTTTTTCCATTCTAATGTTATTAACAATTAAATAAGTATATTTGCATTCACTTTGAACTTATTTTGGGAAGTTACAAATTGTTTGCATGGTGCAATAGGCTCCGTATTTACGACTGTGCACGTATGGGAGTTTGTGTTCATTCGAATTATTTGCTTTTGAATGCAGGGAGCAGAAACACCAGTAACAGGCATCCCTCCTTGGCATTCAAATGTCCTAAATGTCTGTATTCCATTTGCATTCATTGGAGTTTGCATGCCATCTCATAACTCCCATTGTGAGTAATGGGGCAGGTCTCTACGGAAACTGCCACTTTGCGCGTCCCCGCAGGCCACAGACGCCGCGTGGGCGCGGGGCGGGGGGCGGGGGCGGGGGACGCCCTTAGCGAGTCATTCGGACTCGAGACGCGTCTAATGCGATGAAGAAACAGGCCCTCCGAGCATTCGCTGCTCGTTTGTAAAGAACATTACGACAATTCATGAAATGACATTGTTATGACTATGGGGCTCCTCGAACGTGACATGAACCTAACTCGCTCACCTACTACGGCATAACTTTAATATTCTACTTACACAATGAATCTGTCTTAATGCAATTCTTTATAACGAAGGAAAGTTGCATGAGTATCCACTCGCACATAAATAAAGCACTTAGCAGAAAGTGCGTGGGTTTTTTTAATAATTCTACTCTAATAAAATTGTTAATTTTATTGAGTGTTAGAAATAATAATAATAATTACGTAATTAGCTTTAAAATGTCATTGCTCACATCTTAATTCGAAATTGATGCGATTGCATGCAGTAAATACCAAGGTATTTTTCAATATATACGAATGCCTACTGTAAAAAAACCACACGCCGTAATAGTTAAAATAAAAGACCACTCCTAAATTCTTGTGTGGAGTTAATTGATTACCAGACATAATGTAATTTCCGTGAAAGTGAAAGATTCTCATTTGAAAGGTAAGACTTTTTCTCCAAACAGGAAAACTAAGCAGCTGCAGCTCGCCGGACTACATGCTCTCCAGTTAGAACAATACCACGAGACATAGCGGCATACCAATGTTATGGTAACAGTTCATTAGAATGCTTAAAATATCTCGCAACACGCGCCACCTCCGTCGAGCCACGTGGGAGCAAAAAGTGTCGCAGCGCTCTCCCAAGAGCGACGTGGCGGTGGACGTCAGTCGTTCCGCCCCTGAGCGGCGCCCCGGGCGGCCGCGTGGCCGCGCAGCGAGGGCGGACCGGAGCGCGTTGACGCGCGTCCGCGAAATGTCTCCCCTCCCACGCGCTGTCGCCGGCGGCGTTTTCGGGGGCAGCCGCTGCTTGTGCCCGTTTTCGTGCCCGTCCGCTCAGCTTGATGTCGCGTCTCGATGTCTTGCATCTTTCCTCAACTCATCTGTCACTGGTTAGTGGCAGCAAGCTCATTTTTACATAATCACTCATTTTTGCAATTAACATTACGGCTTAAATGTATCGATACACATTACAGTTGGGTTATACGTTATTTGTACCTAATAGCTAGACTTATCAGAAAGGTCTGCCGACCTAAAATAATATTTATTCCCCTTTATTCCAATGTTCCCATTCCTGCATCACGTTTCCTCTCCCAATCACCTTCAGGACCCCATCACACCCCCATACCCTTCTACAGCCCTGATTTCTCTTCCCATCCTCCACTAGGCTCCCCACCACCCCCTCCCTTGCCACTCCTCCCACGCCCCGCGGCCCACCTGCCTCCCAGGGGAGCGGCGGCGCGGCGCCGGTATTTTTCGCGGTTATGTACACAGCGCCGCATTACCCGCGCCTGCTGTATATTTAAGTACCTCATTAAACGGCGGCGCCGTCGGGACACGTGGGTACAAGCCGTTACCTCCGCCGTCGCGCAGCCCGAGACGGCGGGCGAGGCCGCGGGGGCGGCGCGCAGTGGCCCCAAACCAAGCGCCGAAAAGCGCGCGTCCAAAAATCGGTTCGTCAAAAATGTTACCGAAAACAATATTCTAGCATTCTTGACACGTTGTAATTATTCTAGTGATTCTTAAGTTTTGGGTCAATACAATAATACAGTAGGCAATGTTAAGTTGTTATATTATATTATTGTATTTATCCAAACTCAAGAACTACTAGAATAGTTATCAAAAATATTTAAAGAATTATTTAAACGAAAAATAGTAAAAACTGAATGTGACGTGGGAAGACAGATTGGACGGGAGTAAAGATAGACGAAGCTGAGATATTGATCGATGATTTAGATAGTGAGATGAAGATGGCTTTACAATGGAAAATAGTTGTTTTTTAAATATTAATGAACTCAATTTTCATCTTGAGAAATTGTGAAACGCAGAGGGTAGTCAAATAGAGGCAACTAAATATCCTTTAAAATAGATTTGTTTTGGAATCCACGCAAAAGGAATTGATAGTTGTATAATTATTTCCTCCAGAATGTATATGGGAAATAGTATGTGAAGTTTGGATACTTCTCATCGTGAAAATAAACGAAATTCAATTTAAAAAGTTTATGAGAACGACACAAAACATTTCGTGAAGTTTTTCTTTAACATTTATTCACTTTATTTATTTATTATGCTGTCTATTTAAAATATTAGCGTAGAAACACATATGCTGTGAGCGGCTCTGATGTAGTTTCGGCCCACTGTGTCGAGTCGCGGGGTGGAATTGGCTGTTGGCGCCAGGCTCTCGGAAGTATGCGATGCGGGAGGCGGCAGGGCGTTGGCTGAGGGCAGGGGAGGAAAAGGGCTTCGGTAGTAGTGTTAGCGGAGCATAGGTGAAGGGAGTTAGAGATGGAGGGCTGAGAGGCTCGATGATGTCGTTGCGATTGAGAGGTTTACAAAGATGCGTAAGTAGCTGATTCTCTAGTAAGAGGATTCAGCGGAAAGTCGAGGGAGATGAGCTGCGGGGATTCCGAAAAAACTCTCTCGGTTCAGAGAGAGGTACTGCACAAAGGAGGCGACTTAAGTGCTCCCGGTGGCGATACGAGCAAACAAGAACGGCGAGTACCGCAGGCTGTGAGGAGGAGATTGAAATGGATGAGAACGTCTGGGATGTAAGTGAAACAAAGGTTACTCAAGACTTTCAGGGGGAGCAGACAGAGAACAGATGCTTAGGGGTGAAGTCGGCTGGCGGAAAAGCTTGAGATAAGAGAGACGGAACTAGAAGATAAACGGGTGCGGCTACATCACAACGATGAAGATTTTCGTAATCGTTAGCGAAAGGTGTTTGAGGAGAATTACGCGAAGGATATCATACTTAAGGGATACGTGGTGGATATCTAGATACGACTGGTAGCAAAAAGTAAACGAAAAATTACCACAAACGCGATGTAATATAATCAGACGCTTAACAAGTAATCTTTCTCGGAGGAGTGGCCTCAGATTCAGTGCCCAGGTGATTTGATGCTTTCTTATCAATAATTTTTCATTTATTCTAAATTTAAATTTCATTTTTATTTACTGACTTATAATTAAGTTTTAAGTTATAAAAATATATATGACGCGTTGTTTTGTCGTAGAGTATTTTGGCAGAACGCTTTTTCGGTCATTTTGTAGCCATCTTCAGTGCTGGGAAGTTTCGGTTCAGACAAGACAACGCGACTGAAAACGCTTTCCCGAAAAATAAACACGACAAAACGCCTCTTCTCTAAACAGCACACCATTTCCTACCATTAGGTTTTAAATTTTCAAATCATTGAGTTCTGGGCGTCTGAAGCCCTAAGGGCCCCCCCCCCCGCGCCACTGAATACAAGGCAAGAGAGCCCAATCCATTTGGTTAGCACCCGCAATAAGAGTGGAACAGGAACGAGCAATGCGAGTAACAGGAGAGCGGGCCGAGGTGCGAAAGCAACGCCCACGGCGAGAGACATGAGCTGCAGTGGCAAGAGTTACTCGAGAGCGCCGGGTCGCGGGCGGCAGTAAGCCCCGGAGTACTTCCAGCGCCGCGAGGAGCACGGCGGGCGAAGTGCTTAGGGAGGCAGGGGGTGGGCAGGGGGTGGAGGGGGCGTTAACCGGCATGAGAGCGCGCTCCACCGCAGCCCCCGCCCCCCCCCCGGCGCTGCACCTCGCGCGTCCTCAATCTTCCGCCGCGTCGTCTCGTTTCGCAGAGAGAAAAACGCGGCCGCCGCCGCCGCCC
Source organism: Gryllus bimaculatus (assembly GCA_017312745.1). NCBI lineage: Eukaryota > Metazoa > Arthropoda > Insecta > Orthoptera > Gryllidae > Gryllus > Gryllus bimaculatus. Next base: position 537,967 of record BOPP01000346.1, on the reverse strand, counting down.
TGCGCCGAATAAACGTCCTCCCGCGCGCGCCTAATTGTCTAAAACAAACGCGCCCCGCCCCCGTCACCACCTCCGCTGCACACGCGTCGCACGTGGTTGGTGATCGCTGCGTGGTTCCCCACGTACGTGCGCATCCCGTTAATGGTTGCTTTGCCTGGTCACTATCGCTAGCGTTTGCAGCTGCATCCACCGCCGTTCGCAGTCTCCCCCCCCGTCGTCGTGTCAGCAGCGTTCTCTCTAACCATTGATAACACTCTGATCTCACCTTTAATGACGGTGGCAGTCGAGAAAACCATTACCCTCTCCCTCTTAAAAAACAGGAAAACACCGCCTCCCCCATCCCTTTTCCCACCAGACTTCCTCACCGTGGACTGTGCTCTGTCCTAGACGGCTTCTACCTACCGTTTCCCCACCTAAACCTCTCTCTCTCTCTCTCTCTCTCTCTCTCTCTCTCTCTCTCTCTCTCTCTCACTGCCCCCATTCCCTTTCGTGTCATCGCAGCTCCCGACGTCGCACCACCTGCGTGCTCATCCGCTCGTTCTACACATTCCCGCGCCACTTCCCCAACTTTCCCGCATCGCACCTTCCTCCGTCGCCTCCTCCCCATTTCTGCGGTGATGTCCGCGCCGCGACCCCAATGCCCCGCGGTGCGGCGTCCCCTTCCATTCCATTCCATTCCATTCCATTCCATTCCATTCCATTCCGCGGGCGCCCGCCCCCTTTCGGCGCCCCGGCGGCCAGAGGCCTTCCGCCCGACAGGCGCTTCAGAAATTTCACGCCCTGTGTTACGAGTCCTTTTCGCCTGCCAGAAAAACCGAGCTCGCGCATTCATGTTCGTGCTCAGGAGAAAGGTGTTCACCGAGGCAATTTTGCGGAGAGTATTCGCGGTTTATTACTGTGAGCATCTCCTCACACAGAACTTCCTGCGTTCATTACTTTTCTTTAGAGAAAGAACGTCATTCTCTAAATTCATCATTCAGAAAAACATTCAAAGAAACACTTATTTTAGAAAGAGAAATGCGTGTCATTATCTGCTACAAACAATGTTAACGTTAATTTAGTTTCGCGAATGCGTAATTGTTAACCTATAGTTAATATTTTAGATCTCTTAGAAGAAACAATTGTGTAAAATAAAGTAAACCTACATTGGAATATTGATTTAAATCTTCTTTAAACTAAAAATAACATTAATTTCAACAGTTGTTTAGTTAGTTCAAAAACGTTTCGTAACATTGGTTGCTCTTAAATGTCAATTTTTATTTCATGAAGGACAAAATCTATATTATCACATTGTAATAAATCGTGCGTTGAGTGTGTACCATTTTTATATTTCAGAATGCGATTACACATTTTTTCACTTCCATCACATGATTTTCTGGAATTATACAAGGTCTACTACTAATACATAGAGACTAAAAGCAATTAAACCTTCAAAAGAAGGAGATCGATGGAGGTCTTGGTGTGTTCTGTGATATCGGAGTAGCGTAATGACTTCTTTCATGTATCGTGCAATGCAGAGGTAGAAATGGAAATGTAAGTCTGCTCAGTTCTTCCACAGGCTTTGGAAGGGGTTAGTCTAGCACGACTGACAATGTACATTCACTCTTGGAATTAATCAATTAATTGCAAACAGATTCAAAACCAAATATCACATAAAACGCTGTGAATGTTTTCACGACAATTCTTGAGATACATTTCACCCACTATTATTATTCTGACAAAGGAATGCACGCAAACACACTAACATCATGCTTTTTCAAATAAACGTCTACAGGGAAAGTAAAAGAACGTAAAATTGTTTATCTCGTATACTAAAAGTATGCGAAGTACTTGATCATGAACGTAGTTGCTGCATTAAAACGCAAAATCTTTACAAAAGAAAAAAATAGTGAATGCTGCCTTTTCTTCACACGAAATTCCCCCCGCTCGTATTGCCTGTTAGACAATGGGTGGCACGAATGTACCGAAACATCATTGATTAATTAGCGTCAATTTCGTGGATTTGTCTTGCTCTTTTGAACTACTGTTCACTATAAATTAAGGACGGCAAGGAAAAGGAGTAATCATTACGAAATGGATGCCAAAATAGTTACAAACCTGAATGACTATTTCACATGACATGGTTTTTCTTCTCTCTGTATTAAATTAGAGGTGCTACAACCGCACATACCTTCTCATACTGTTCGTAATGGTCACGCTATAATGTACGTACTTTCTGTCATACTAAAAACTGAAATGATAACTTGAAAAGTTCAATTCAACCAATTCAAACGAAGCGCTTGCTGTGATATATGAGTTTATTTCGATAGCCAGGAGCAGTACTCATTTCAAACTTTCACAAACTACAAACATGGACAAAAGATATAGTTGGATAAAGTGGTGAAAAGCGCCCCCAAAGAAAATCGATAATCGCGACGCTCATATGAAAGAGAATACAAAATTTCGTAATTAACAAAAAATCAATCTCCTAGGGTAATCTCTTGCAGAGATACAGCGAAATACATGTTTTTCGTTTTCATATTATTTCAGTTTTTATTACATGTATCAGGCTAAAAAAAATACAGAGACGGAGAAAAATAGTTGAATTTGAAGTTATTTTTGTCAACTAATTTTGTCGCCAATTTCAAATAGAAAATAATATTTCTTTAAAATTAGTTTTCGACATGATAACATTGGAGTACTGTCAATTTTCTCCTCGAGAGTGTGACTTACAACATTCTATAATATATTTTTTCTAATTTTTAAACAATGTGGACGAAAGCGAAAAACAATTAAAACCATTTTATCAGTTTAAAAATTGAAATTCGCGCCAAAATTTGATTGGCAAAAACGTTTTACCAATATTTAAACACACGTTCACGACATATAAATTCGAAATCTTGTAGATGTTACATCGATGATGTACCAAACTCAATAGAATATCAATGGTGGAATGTGATTGGTGGGTCCTTGCGAATCCGACTTCAGCCAATGAGCTTCAGGCACAAGGTTGGGCCATAATATTAACGAGAATTTTAAACGCCAAAATTATGAGAAGTCATTGAAACAAACAGATAAGCACTTTTTGAAAAAATATTGTAACTTTTATTTCAGTGAGAGCGTAGGCTTCCGCGGCCGGAGTTGGTATTTACTTGGCTTGTAATGCAATACGCCCTGAGGAAGGTCGCAGAATGGCGACCGAAACGTCGGCACCTTCGCCACGGACGCGGCGTCACCCGGACAGCCTAGTAAACACAACTTTTTTATTTCAATTACATCTTCGTCGTGAAACATTTTTTCTCAACACTTCTTGCTCGCCACGCAACATGGTGGCCAACGTCTCGTCTGGCTTTTCATCCGAAGTGCCCGTGGTGTGGTCACGTGCTTCGTAACGCAGACTGGTGGTGCGCAGAGGGAGCAAAAATCGGGGCACCGCAGAACCCACACACCTCTTTCCACCAGGGGAATATCGGGAGAGAAACGACATTACTGTGAACGCGCCAACGGAAGTCGCACCCTGGGACGCTAATCCCACACACTGCGATCATTTGTTATTTGTCGCATGCGCGTTACTTGGCGAAAATTGTTAAACCAGAAACTACTCAGAAATGTTGACTATCGTCCACATAGTTTGAAAATCTGAAAAAATACATGTTATACAAATAACGTTAACATGGCGAAAATAAATTTTTAATTTTTATTTTTATTTTTTCTATTTGAATTTCGCGTGAAAATTGGTTGATAAATATACTATGCTACGATTCAACTATTTTCCCCGTCTTTTTTCAGCCAGATACAACTGAAGCTGAGAAAAAAACATGGAAAACACGTTTCTCGCAACTCTGCAACAGATTGCCCTGGGAAGCTGATATTTTGGAATCTACGGCGTTTTGTATTCTCTTTCATATGAACATCTCGATTATCTGTTTTTGTGGGGGCACTTTTCACCACCTTATCCGGCTACACCCTTTAACTGTTACAGTATATGCAGCACATATTACAGAAGAAGAATATTTAAAACAAACTTGCCGTGATTACATGTAAGAGAAATAATTTCTGAATACCATAATCAGCTATCAAATCTTCTTAAAATAAAAGAACTGTATTTGTTACTTTTGCGTTAAATACGTTACCTTCCTTAAATGTATTTCCTTTCATAAGAATGGTTTATATATCATACGATTCACACGATCAGCAGCAATGAATAAATCCCAAAAACCAACCAACCGTCGCGTTGCCATTTTGCGAACTTCCACAGCGTCAAACGACGCAAGGGAAATTGAAATTTACAATATCGATATTTTCCCAATTTTCGACAGATGGATCAACTGCTGTCACTGCAGTACCTCTGACCTGGAGGCCCTAGGTTCGAGTCCCGACGATGGCAGGATTTTCGAGTTCATAGTAGCTAGGTCGAACGCAGTCCGTCCGTTTCCGTAGTTTCCCCCACGCCAATGACGGAGCAGTACCCTAATGAACGTGCCACGGACCGGGCGCGATCTGACTTTCCTATTCTTTTTTCTCTCCTTCCCCATTACACACACTTACACCAACATGCACTGCACTTCCACGCTCGCTAGGAGACCGGCGCTTAGAGACTGGCCTGTCTGGAGCGGTGCCCAGCTGGTAGAAGATATCTGGATAGGGAAAGCCCCATTAGCCGACAATAGGTCGTAGCTGGGTATCGCCATTCAGAGGATGAAAGACCATCCCCTCCTCCCCCGCCTCCCCCCCACCCGACTAAAAAAATGCACAACACTTCTGGGTCTCATGACCCTAGTATTTGATGTGTCCGGAATCATGATCAATGAATCAATACAATTTTCGAAAATGTAGCGAGTGAGCCGAAAATGGGAGCAGCGCCATATTATTTACCTTTTTTACTACACAGTAAAGGAAAAACAATAAAGAAAAACATTGTAGTCATTTGTGAGAAAACAAGGATTTAAAATTTAAAATTTGCCTGTTTGATGCAAAAATTATAGAATTCCAATGCAATTTGACCTGCGCCATTCTCTTAAGCGTCCTTTGCGCTCCCTGAGGTCAAAATTTAATCAAAAAGTTCGATGCCATTATTTTGAAAATATCGCAGAGGATTCACTTCCCCTGGGGAAAATATCCCAGGGGATTCATATCCCCCCAAAACAAATATCGGTTTTAAATTCAAGCTGCCGGTACAGCAGATCGATCAATCGAAGAATATCAATTTTGATGAAAATCATGCTCCGTGCCTCGTGTAGTCTAAATATGGGAAAATGCCCAACAGCGCAGCCGACCGCAAGAACTCTCCCTCAGAGAGCGTTTGTATTTAATTCAGTCATGTGGGCAATCCTTTTTTGGGGGGCTCGAACTGTAGGACCAGTTGGAAAAAGGAATCTGCAAAGGCAGGTGCGTTGCCGCTGGGGCACCTCAACCGGTGCGCTCTGCGTGCGCGTGACTGGCCCTCGGCACGCGCCTCAGCCTCTTCGCGGGCGCGGCGTGGGCGGGGGCGCCGGTTCGATCCGGGGCGTTGTGACGCGGGACCTGTTGCGGGCGCGGCGAGCGCCCCGCCTCGGCCGGAGCGGGGGAGCGGGCGAAGACTGGCAGGGCGGGCGCGGAGTGAGAGGGGGTGGGTGGGAGGGGGTGAGGCGGGGGGGGCGGGCGGGGCGGGGTGCGGGGACGGAGCGGGAAGTCGCGCGCGCAGCTGACCGGCGCGGGCGGCCGCCGTAAACTCAGCCCAGATTGATAAGCAAACAATTTAGGAACTGTCTCAGGTAGCGAAAGGTGCGGCCGGGCCCATAAAACAAACGGAGAGCGCGGCGACACAGCCGCGCTGAGTGGCCCCGCGCCGCTGGAGAGCGCCAAGACGAGGACAAGAGGCCGCGCAAGCGCAGCGCAGCGCAGTGCGCTCGAGGGCGGGACGGGGCGCAAATGGCGACGCCGACGCCGAACTTTCCTTCGTAGGGGCCGTGGATTTGTATGTTTGTTAGAACGAATCTGTTTTGAAATGTTTTTAAAGGACGTTTGCAACAGGCAGGTGGGCTGAAGATTGATCTCAATTTTTTTCATTTGGCTATCATATGGAATTATAACATTGATGGTTAAACGGTCCAATATTAAATTGGAAAGTTTTGTAAGTTAGAACTAAAGTAATAAAGTTTTAAAACAAGGCCACTGCTTTAAAATATTGCTATACGAGTCTCAGTGACCATCAAGTACAAAATTAACAAAAGGAAATACATAAAGTGGGGGATGTAAAGTTAGTGGTTACGCAAGGTTTAAAATATTGAAAAACTTAAATAAATACTGTAATAAATGAGAAAATGAATTTAAGCCAGCTTCGATCATCGCATTAGACGGCCCAGACACTCGATTTCTAGGCGCGCGTTTGTGCAAAGTCAGGGGCTTCTTCCCCTCGACCGGTGCAAAATGGTTTCCAACGCCCCGCTACTTGGCACTTTTGGCGCCCTGCGGGCAGAACGGTCGACTCATTAAATGCGAAGTCTGCGGAAGCGGGCCGCTGTAGAGGCCTGCTTTTAAACGAAACGGTTAATCCGGATATATAAATTGTATGGGAAAGGCACATTTCATAAACGAATACTGATAATTTTGCTTCCCTGTTAATTCGTGTAAGGAAGATTGATGTTACTTGTTATTAAATGGGTATAAAATGAAAGTCATAACTCAAAATTCATATTTTTTAATTTTCTCAAAGTTGAACGCGTAAGAAAGAAATGTGTAGTTTAGGAATCAGTGAAATGGGTTGCGCTTCAGCAGAATTTGAGCTGTTATATAATAAAACAAACCAAGCAAAGATATGAGTGCCTGAGATCCGATAGAAGAAAGGAGAAGAAGAATATAAACTGTGCACAAATGCGATGTGCCAAACCGCAACCAAAAACAACAAGAAAGCCGATACTAATGGCATGGGAAAGAGTGAATAAATAATGGAGCCTAAAGGACAATAGCAAGGGAGAGCCCGGATTAAATCGTAGAGACCTAAGGAAGGGCAAAAAAAGGCACTCACTATGTAATTATTGAACCCTTTGTGAAATATGTCATAAAATGAAATATGAAAATAACGAAACCTTTTTTAAAGAATAAAATTTAATTAAATTGTAATTTATTTCATGAATTTGATAAAAAGTTGTCCGTGTAAAAAAGTTATTTGTGTCCCCTTGCAATTTGTACACAGTATTAACCACGGACTTAGCCTGCCAGGGACGTTTACCCACCCCGGGCTTGAAAAACGAGAAATGGACATACAACATGACATACGAATATGGTAAGTTCTAGGATATCTATTCAAATAAAATGTAAGTTTAATGAGGGAATTTTTGAATTCCTCGATGTTATAGCAATCGAAAGCACAATCGATCTTTCACGCAGTTCCAGTTGCGCCATCACTGTTATGCATATGCGCACATGCGGGGAAGATCGAGATTCAGTCGGTTGCTGCCCGCTACGGCGTGCAAAAGCTCCTAATCATGCCCTCGGCGATAACTAAGAACGACAGTAAGAAATGGCGGAAACAACGTGGGGGGGGGGGGGTCGGGGAAGAGCAGGTGGAGGCAGGTGGGGCAGGTGAGCATCTAGGAGGTGAGGTAGGTGAGGTAGGTGGAGGCGGGGGCAGGTGGGGCGGGTGGGGTGTGGGCGTGGGCGCGGGCGCGTGGGGCCACGACGCGCGGCCTCTCCCCGGGGCCTCGTTGCGCGCCTCAGCCGCCTCAGCCGCCCCCGCCGCGTGAGCGATCGCGTGCCCTGCAGGGCGGCGAGGGACGGCCAAGTTCCACGGCGGCGCCGGAATGCCCAACTACTTGCGGAAGAGTCCCCCCGCCGGGGAGCGCCCGGGCGAGCGAACCGAGCACCCGATGTGTGGCCACGGAACTTGCACGGGACGGCCTCGGGACTGGAGGTTGTGTCTTATGGTTTCGATGGTCATCGAGACGATATTGACAACGCGAGTGTTAAGTTACGTGTACTGTAAGTTAATAATGTATTAATGTTCAAATAAATATTTTGACGTAAAATGCTACCTGTGCTCTAAAGTATACAGTGCAATAAATTATTAAAATAATAAACATATTTCGCTCAATCTTAAATGGCAGTCAATGATATATCTACAAATCGATATCAGTAATCGTGAAACATCCGTCTGCCTTGGTTTCCTTATGAGGAACTGATGATTTGTTTTGCTGATCCATCCAGAAATTTATCAAAAACATTTTTTAAGAAACGAAACCGCCTTTTGGCGACGTACTGTACCCGTAAAGTTAATCAATAGCTCATTCGATTCTTTTTGACGAGACAAATTGATGGGCACAATTCTTGCCGATTCTCTCTAGGATATTTAGAAAAACATATGTTTTTGATAGTTTTAATGTCCATACATATAAATTGGTGAAATGCTGCATTTTTTAAATTAAATTTATTTATACTCGCATCAAAACTTGGATACAAGTGACTACATATTACAAGCATTGCACCACATTGTGGTTTGATTACAAAATTATATTTGACAAAAACGATATTACAATTTAACGTTACAACATATTTTAATCGATATTAAGTAAATGTTTCGGAGAGATACATTTATATAAAACAATGGGGTTAAATTTCAGTTTATATATATATATATATATATATATATATATATATATGGAGAGATTTACAAAATTTGATCATATTATCTTGGTCTTTCGATGAATGTAGAAAGGAATCATATTTGATTTGAAACAAATTCCTCTGATCATTATATCTGGGACAAACTTTAAAGATGTGATCAAGGTCATGTCTGTTATTGCTAAGTTCCCATATGGGGGGAGGGAGATGAGTTTTGCAATAGATTAAGATGGCGTAATTTGGAATGCCCAAATCTTATTCTCGAAAGAACTTATTTCTCCTTGCGGACAGTTTCCTTACTCATATTTAATGAGTAAAATGAACTTATTGACTGATGGATGTTGCTGGATTTGTATGCGAGCCAAAAGTTGGTGGCCAACCAATGAGGCTAACAAGTGAAGGTTTAAATTTTGGAGGATGTTTTACCAGATGTCTTCAAGTTTGTTAGTTTCGGTTGGGTAAATCTGGTTAATATTCGTCGCGGAAATTTTGGTTTCTAAATCAGCAATTTCACTTCCAAGCATTTCTTTCTGGGCAGGTATCCAAGCATCACAACTCTCCCCTCGCTGTTTTGATATATTGTTGTGGATTTCGTAAATGTTTTAGTTTTTTTTATTTCTGATCTTGATATGCGGTGTATTTCTTCTACTTTTGTAAGTCTGTAAATATGATATAGTTTTGGTTCTCAAAAGTATTTTCCATCTATTTAAGGAGAGCTATGAATTACTATACTTCCTTTCCGACATTTCAATGAATTGTTAAGAATTGACGATAATTAAATATAATTTTGTAATGAAATAAAAAATTAATCAAATATTTTAATCGGTTCTTTTTATGCAACTGTCTTTTGGCGGACATTCATGAGCCAGATAACTGTAGTAACTTAAAAATTATATAAGTTTACTATGAACTTACAAAACACAAATTAAACTTTTAAACAAGAAAGTGACCACCGGATACGTCACGCTAGGCAGTAAGGAGAGAAATTATTTCATATCTGTTTGCTCCTCCGGTAAAACTACGATAATATTGATACAATTTTTCTGACTTCGTTTTACAGTGTACCTTGGAACAATAAATATTCATATTTGCGACAGATATAAATTCTCACGCATATCGCATGAAAGCACATAAAACATATGTGCATAAATCACAAACGTGAATTTAAATGAAGATTTTTTCCAATGATAGGTATAGTACTGCGCACTGTTTATGAACTAGCTTTAAAATTTACTAGTGTTCCAAAGCAAGATAAAGCGTGTTTTATGTAAAGTTACAATTGAAAATTATGGGCTGGTAATTCCACAGGTTCATAATAAATTATGGAGGTAGTTAACGGGATTCTTTAGTCGTATTACTTCCTCAGATGTTTCTTTGATGTATGTGATAGAAGTATAGCGTTATGGAGCTGATATAATCAATTAAGCGTTTGCCTCCGATAAAGGGACAACGCAGCATACTGAATGGTGTACTTTGTTGCACTGATTACCGATTACGTCTTCTAAGGTATTCTTGGTAGTGATTTAAACTTATTAATTTCCTTATTAAATTTTTGATAACTTAATGAACTGACTGGATGGACTAATGATTCTAGAATGAAATAATATGATATACTATAGTATGAGTGATGGTCACGCTTTCGGCTATGAAATTGGCGATTGCTTCTGCAAATGTATTCCTTTACATAAAATACTGTCTTACAGTAAATCTGCACTACTGTATTTCGTTTATGACACCTATTTACAGAACAATTTTTTCCTCACACAAAAGTTTTATAAATCCGGACGCAGAGCTTGTGTTCTTGTCAAAAAAGTTGCAAATATTTGCAAAAAATTGCTGGGTAATAAGTTTTTTTCAACTTACTTATCTTTCCATATCAATTGGAGTCATATTATTAAACGTTATGGATTTATCACGTTTATTAATATAGTATAAAAATAAAACGAAAAAATGTGTAAAAGGAACATTAAGATTGCCAACATCACAGTTATAAGGAATACGAGAGTGGGAAAAGTTTTCTTCTTTATTGCCACTTGGATTTGAGAAGAACATTCCCCATTCCCGTGGTTTCGCCCCCCCCCCCAAAGCGCTTGTTCTGGCCACTTTGAGCGGGCGCCGCTTGTGGCTTTCGCCCTATTGGCGGCGAGTGCAAATAGACCTTCGATGGGTCAACAGCGGTTATTGCCACTTGGCTGCCCGCACCTGAGGCGCATAAAAGCCGCGCGTCGGATGTTTGCGCCCCGCCCCGCGCCGCACTGGCTCATTCGCGATGGAACGCGCGCGCACGCCGACAAACAAAGTCTTTTGTTATGCCACGTGCGCCACCACTCGGTGTCAATGGAGGCCGCGAGGTGACCCTCACATTGTTGCTCGATGCAATGCGAACGCCAGACTCAATCTCGCGACGAGCGAGGCTCGACCCGCGAGTTCAGTTGCGGATTCGGTGGGGAGGGCCGTGGAAGATTGGGGTGGGGCGGGTCGCAGGACAC
>BOPP01000346.1:489878-505469 GCA_017312745.1 Gryllus bimaculatus | reverse complement strand
ATGCAAGGAGCGGCGGCGGTGTTGTGCTGGCGGCGGTGGCAGGGAGCGGCGCGCGGTGGCAGAGCGGCGGGCGTGTGCAGGAGCGGCATGGCGTGGTCTGGGGCAGCGGCGGCGGTGGCAGGAGCGGCGGCGGTGGTGCTGGCGGCAGTGAGCGGCGGTGGCAGGAGCGCGGCGCGGGTGCTTGTGGGCGGCAGTGGCGGCGGTGCAGGAGCGGCGCGGTGTGCTGGCGGCCAGTGGCGGCGTGCAGGAGGGCCGGCGGTGGTGCTGGCAATCGGTGAGTGCTGGCGGCAGTGGCGGCTGGCGGGGTGGTGCTGGCGGCGGTGGCAGGACGGCGGCGGCGGGGCGGTGCAGGAGCGGCGGCGGGTGGTCGCTGGCGGCAGTTCGCCCACAGGACGGGCACAGGCTAGAGCAAAGAGTGAGAAGGGAGGTTCGCGGTGGTGCTGGAGTGAAGAGTAGTGGTTTTCATGACTCATAGTTGTAGGAGTGTTGTGGCGTTTAGTTGAAGAATGGGGTAGTGATTGTTACGGTGATTATATAAATATGCCACAGTTGGTAGCAATGATAGCAGAGATTGTTAAAATGAAACACAATGGAAATTGATGTAACAAGAGTCAGTTTGATTGTACAATAGTAAACTATTGGGAATGATTTGGGCAAACAGAGATACGCAATGGATGAGCACGTAGACACGCACACGGAGAGCGGTAACTAAGAAAGAGAGCGGGTGTAATAATATGCGAGATGATAAAAATATACTATTCATATCGGAATGAAATGAGGGCAATAAATAAGTTCAAAGGAATAGCGAATAGTTACGTAGCAAATAAATTACACTATTAATGATGGTTTGTAAACAGCCCGATGAGAAGACAGTGCACTTGAGATGATGAATACGAGGGCAATGGAGGGCGAATTGTTTTTCGAGAGATAATGAATGTACAGTGGAAGTCCTCTAGAGAACGAAGGCGTCTGTTCACCGGACTTCAAAGCCCCCAAACTCCTTCTCTACAGTTGCACTGTTCTGCGGCTATTCCATTTGTCGACAACTTGTATTTATTTATCCCGTCGGTGGAAGTCCCGGAGGGACGCACCACATTACTCTACCAGTCCAAACCCGTAAATAGGGGTTCGGCCTTCAGCACAGAACAGCGGAGTTCGGAAGCTCACGTTTCACCGTTGTTTTTTTTTCAGTAACACCCACCACGGCGCAGCCATTGGGCCCAAGATCTTCAATGAAAGAAAGTTCCCAAAGTTATTTCCAAAAAAAAACGTAAACCGGTGAAAGCGGTCCTGGTAGAGGTTCTTGGAAAGGATTAAAATTGGTTCATTCAATTAAAGTAACATGATATTCAATTCCATTGCAAGCCTAGCAAATTAATTAAGAAGGGAATAATTTTCAAAAGATTTCATTAGCTTCACTGTCTTTATTAAAATATTGTTTCGTTCAATTCTATTTTAAGAAGCTTAACACATATGAAACCAATTTACATTTAAAGAGCTTTAAGGATGATTTAATTGCAGAAATTAGTCGAAATTCCGAAGAAGTGAAAAAATGTGAAGCAACCTACTAAAATGCATTTATTTGTGCATTCTTAATAGGTAATCTATTTAATATATTACACTTTAATACTTCATTTACGAATAAATACTTAATATTTTATTCAATTTCAGCGTTTTAATTTTTAAAATTTACTTTTACTACTATACTTCAAAAATATACAATATTGAAAAACTTTACAATAACTTATAATACATTACTAAAAATTGTGCCGTATTTCGATCGAATCGAGCGAATATAATCGAATGGAACCGTAAAAATTACATCTAATTGAAAATATTACATCTAATTGAAAAGATATTACATCTAATTGAAATATTACATCTAATTGAAAATATTACATCTAATTGAAAATATTACATCTAATGTAAAATTATTACATCGCTACATTACCGATTACCTAACGAAAAAATATTACATCTAACCGAAAATATTACATCTAACCGAAATATTACATCTAACCGAAAAATTACATCTAACCGAAATACTATATGACATCTACAACTAACCAAAATATTACATCTAAACCGAAAATATTACATCTAACCGAACAAATATTACATCTAACCGAAAATATTACATCTAACCGAAAATATACATCTAACCGAAAATATTACATCTAACCGAAAATATTACATCTAACCGAAAATATTACAATCTAACCGAAATATTACAAAATCCTAACCGAAAATATTACATCTAACCGAAAAATATTACATCTAACCGAAAATATTACATCTAACCGAACAGTATTACACTACCGAAAATATTACATCTAACCGAAAATATTACATCTAACCGAAAATATTACATCTAACCGAAAATATTACATCGAACCGAAAATATTTCATCGAACCGAAAATATTTCATCGAACCGAAAATATTTCATCGAACCGAAAATATTTCATTGAACCGAGAATTCATCGAAGCGAGACAAATATAATTAAATCGAGGCGAAAATAATAGAATCAGGCCTAAAATAAAATAATCAGGCCTAATAAAATCCAATCGGGCCTAATGTGGCATCGAATAAAGACGAATCCGATTAAAATAATCAATATAATCGAATCCGGCCAAAATCAAATCGGGCCAAAATCAAATCTGGCCAAAATAATCAAATCGGGCCTAATATAATAGAATCCGGCCAAATATAATCGAATCGGGCCTAATATAATAGAATCCGGCCAAATATAATCGAATCGGGCCAAATATAATCGAATCGAGCCAAATATAATCGAATCGAGCCAAATATAATCGAATCGGACAAAAAAATAAATCGGGCCAAAAATATTCATATCACGCCAAGTATAATCAAATGAGGCCGAATCCGATCGAATCGCACCAAATCGAAACAAATCATGTTCAATCCAAATAATAGAAGAAAAGACGATTAAACGGGCCGATTCCGATTGATCTTGTCTAATCCGATTGATCTTGTCAAATCCGATCGGCATCACTGCTTTAATTGGGCTTTAATTGGAATCCCTTCGCATCGGGCCGAATCATATCGCATCGGGCCGAATCATATCGCATCGGGCCGAATCATATCGCATCGGGCCGAAACATATCGCATCGGGCCGAATCATATCGCATCGGGCCGATTCATATCGCATCGGGCCGAATCATATCGCATCGGGCCGAATCATGTCGCATCGGGCCGAATCATGTCGCATCGGGCCGAATCATGTCGCATCGGGCCGAATCATATCGCATCGGGCCGAATCATATCGCATCGGGCCGAATTATATCAAATCGGGCCGAATAATATCGAATCCTGGTAGTTTAGGAAAAACGAATTTATACCCGAATTCAAAAATATAGTGACAAAATTTTAAAATAATCTTATTTCGTCGCCTCTCTTTGAAATGACGTATGTGAGTGGGGTACTAGACGAGAAGTGCAGAGGAGCAAACCATACTTTAATTCCATTATTAGAGTAGGGAATACGCGTGAAACAAAGTTGTGTCCAAATTCAGAAATTTAGTGAAAAATGAAAAACAAAAATTTTTCGCTTCTCCCTGAAATTACGTATGTTAGTACAGCTCTATACGAGAAATTCAATACCGCAAACTAGACTTCAATACGACTAATATTTTAGGAAATACGCGTGAAATAAAATTGTTCCCGAACACAAATTTTGTGAAAAAAAATGAAAAAAACTCGTCGCTCTCTTAAATTAGTGTAAAAATGACGTTCTAGACATAAAATTAAACGGGGCAAACCAGACTGCACTCCGACTATTAGTTTAAAAAATGAGCTTGAAACAAAGTTGTTACCAAATTAAGAATTTAAGTGAAAAACATTGAAAAAAAATTAATTTCGACGCTTCTCTCTAAAATCATGAAAGTGAATTCAGTTCTAGGCGAGAAATTAAATGGAGCAAACCACACATCAATCCTACTATTAGTTAACGTAATACTTTAAAAACAAATTTATGCCCGAATTCATACACAGAGTGAAAAATTGGAAATAAATTAATTTAGTCGCTTCTCCCTGAAATCACGTATGAGAGTACAGCTGACAACAAGAAATTCAATGGTGCAATGCAAACGTCAATCCATTATCTTCGAAATTGTACGCTTGAAAACAAATGAAGCCCAAATCCCGAAATGGGAACAAATTGAAACAAACAATTGAAAAAAACCTAATTTCGTAGTATCTTTCTGAAATCACGTATGTAACTACAACTATCGACGAGAAATTGAATAGTGCAAAGCGAACGTCAATCCGACTATTAGTTTCCAAATTATACGCATAAAAACAATTTAAGCCCATATCCCGAAATTGGGGCAAAAAAATGAAAAAAAATACTAATTTCGTAGTATCATTCTGAAATCACGTATGTAAGTTTAACTCTTCACGAGAAATTCAATGGTGCGCAGTAAACGTCAATCCGACTATGAGTTCCGATATTATACTTATGAAAACAACTGAATACCAAATTCCGAAATTGGGGCAAAAATTTGGAAAAAAACTAATATCGTAGTATCTTTCTGAAATCACGTATGTAAGTACAACTCTCGACGCCAAATTAAACGGTGAAAATAGGACGTCAATCCGAATATTAATATCGAAAATATACGCTTGAAAAGAATCATAGCGAATCAGGCCGAAAAATATGCGGCGGCGATGGTGTAACGGTTAGCGTACTGGACTGTTGTACCCAAGTTGGCGAGTTCAAACCCGATCGAAAATCGGAGCGGAAGTAAAGCCCATGCTGACCCCTGTTCGTAGATTTACTTGCATGTAAAAGATCCTCAAGCCTTAATGACGCGTCTGAGCTAAATTCAAATCGCCTGTTTCTCACCCAAGAAATACCTTTCTCTCCTAGTTGGTGAAAGGAGCGTGGCAAAATTTGCGTGGTCAGACCAAAGAGCGGGCCTGATGGCCCGAGTCTCGCCACGTAAAAAAAGAATATTCAATTCAATTCAAAAATATAAAATCGGGCCGAAAAATAGCGAATGGGGCCGAAAATTATCAAATCGGGCCTAATAATATCGAATCGGGCCTAATAATATCGAATCGGGCCTAATATCGTATCAAGCCTAATAACGAATCGGGCCTAATAATAACGAATAGTGCCTAATAATATCGAATCGGGTCTAATAATCGGGCCTAATAATGTCAAAATGGGCCTAACAATGTCGAATCAGGCCTAACAATGTCGAATCGGGCCTAAAAAAACCGAATCGGGCGCAAAAATATCAAATCGGGCCGAAGAATATCGAATCGGGCCGAAAAATATCAAATCGGGGCGAAAATATCGAATCGAGCCTAAAATATCGAATCGGACCGAAAGTATCGAATCGAGCCTAATAATGTCGCATCAGGCCGAAAAATATCCAATCGAGATAAAAAATTTCGAATAAGGCCGAAAAATATCGAATCGGGCCGAAAACTATGGAATCAGGCCGTAATATCAGGAATCGGGCCGAAAAATATCAAATCGGGCATATTAATCTCGAATCAAGCCTAATAATCTCGAATCAGACCAAATATTATCGAATCGGGCCTAATGTTGTCCAATAAGGCCGAAAAATATCGAATCGGGCCGAAAAATATCGAATCGGGCCGAAATATATCGAATCGGGCCGAAAAATATCAAATCGGGCCGAAAAATATCATATCGGGCCGAATGTATCGAATCGTGTCGAAAAATATCGAATCGGGCCGAAAAATATCGAATCGGGTCGAAAAATATCGAATCGGAACGAAATATATCGAATCGGGCTGAAATATATCGAATCGGGCCGAAAAATATCGAATCGGACCGAAAAATTTTGAATCGGGCCGAAAAATATCGAATCGAGCCCAAAAATATCGAATCGGGCCGAAAAATATCGAATCGGGCCGAAAAATATCGAATCGGGCTGGAAAATATCGAATCAGTCCGAAAATTATCCAATCCAAGTGTGTCTGTGTATGTCAGAGTAAGCCAGTGTAGGAAGTTGTCTGAAGTAAGCAGCAGGGATCAGTTAGTGTATGTTATCAGTGAATTGCGGTGAACAGTGGTGCAGTGGGTGAACAGCAGTCAGCTGTCTGAAGTCTGCAGTAGAAGCAGAACTGTGAAGTGTGCATCTCGGTAAACAGCAGTGCAGTGGCTCTTGGCGTGCGCAGAGAAGTGAGCTCTACGCAGGGAATTGTGGACAGCGCTGTGGACCGTGGACAGTGCAGCGGACTCTGTGACACTGTACAAGAAGTGAACTGTGTAAATAAATATTAAAGGGAACGGAGTTGTGTGTAAGAAAAATAAGAAAGTTAAGAACACAAGGACTGTGCAATATTACTGTACATAGATCAAGTGGTTTTTAGTGTAAAATTGTTTACGAATAAAAGTTTTTGTGTAAATACCTGTGAGTGTGTTTTAATTCATCACCGAGAAACGTTACAGTATCATCGAATTTCTTAGAAAAATTAATGGTAATAATAATAGACGGGCGGACAGGCAGAGTAGTTTGTCCCCTCTGAACCTTTCGAAATGCTACTTTAACTTACGAAACAAAACATTTTCAAAAAAGTCAAATTCTTGACATTCCACTTTTTCAGCTTAACAATTTGTAGAATATAACAGAAAATTTCCGGGCAAATTGGTGGAATTGTTACCTTTTGGGGAAGAGACTGTCATGAGACACCATGTAATATCCTGTAAATAGCTGAACAAATCAATTGTATTAATATCTTTTATATTAACATTTATTTTCGTGTACTGTTTTAATCATTTAGTTAAACTGCCATACGTAAGTATACGGAATTAATGGAAAGGGGGAACCAGAATTGTAGTTAGCCCGTACCTTTGTCAGGTTGCTCTCGCTAATAATACATATACTTATGATAATAATACATAATACTATCAGATGCATACAACAGTTTTCAAATTCGACAAACACTTAGGAGGAGTCTGCGACATTCCATTTATAAAATACTTTATACATGTGAGTTCTGGTAACTTTTTGTGCGTGTAATAATTAGGTACAGAATCCCGACAATTTCGCTCGCCCACCCGACTATTGACATAATGCCAATTACGTAGTACTGATGTCCCGTACCCAAACACCCTTTGCAACACCGCTTCCGTCAGGAATTCTGCTAACAGTGGCCCATCTCTCTGTGTCCTCATAACCTCCCATTAGCTCTGCTTTGCCTTTGACCTACATATCAACATCTTCCCCGCAGCTAGGTCCGCTCGTCTCGCATCGTCTCGTCTCGTCGGAGCGGTCCTGCGTCGCTTACTGGATCCTGCACCTTCCAAACTCCGTGCCGCAGTGTCGGCAGACCCGCTCCGCCCCGTCCTCGCGCGAACTCGAGCGCGCATCGCTAATGGTCGCGCCGCTCAGCCGCGGCTCTGGCCGAAGCGCACCCTCGCACACTGGCCCAAAACATGTACTTGTGTAATAATAATAATAATAATAATAATAATAATAATAATAATAATAATAATAATAATAATAATAATAGTCTTGATTTTCAGGCATTTTTGATGGCACATATATGCCATCGTGAAAAATAACAGCATGTAGAGAAAAGTGGCTCATGCATGTAAAGTGAATGAATATCACAAGACTTCAACGAGCCAAGAAGAAATGTTGATCGACCGCCAAAGTTATAAAAAGATCAGTAGGTACAACAGATAATATTGCCTAAGCATCCAGGAGGAATCTTGATTTTTATTTTGGGGTTTTACAATTGACACAAAGTCTCAACAGATAAACAACTTTGGGATCACTCAGCTTGTCGATACATCGGTATTTCTAATATTTGCGAGAGTTTCTAGATTTACTATGAAAGGAGCCCATTGAATTGAAAAGAATGATCAGGATCAGAATGTGATCCTTCGGAATTGTGATTGTTTCAGAAACGAATTCGTGAATGTTTAGGAAAGAAGGATTTAAGAAAAGTCTCAGATTGAGCCCCCTTTCTCTTAAACAAATAATAAAAACCTATCTCCGACATTCAGCTGTTGATAATGAGAAATGAATTAATTCAGAATCCCTTGCCCTGGATGAGATAATGGTGTAAAGACAACAGTAAATACAGTTAGGACAAATTATAGTTCTTAATAAACGAAACTCTTTCACTGTTAGTTTTTCAAACATTTTCTATTCCACACACGATGTAATATCTGATTTGATCTTGATGTAGACGTATGCAATAAAAAACTCGAACTATTTAAGTAAAAAGCAATCTTGAAATTAATTTGCGTTTTGCGTTTTCAAATTGTACACGATAATTAACATAATCAAATATGTACACGTCAATTTCTAAGAGTTATAAAATTATTTGATGGATTGTAAAGCATTGAATACATCGCTAATGACCTAGCAGTTCATGCGAGAAAAAAGCTGAATACAAAATTTGGACACCATGTGCGCGCGTAGGGTGCGGTTTGGGCCCAATGTGCTCGGCGGAGGGGGGGGCGGGGCTAAAAAACGCGGCCGCCGGGAGCCTCTTACGCCATAATCGCAGCTCGTGGCGCTGCGCTTCCGGCGGCGGGGGCGGCAGCACGACCGCCATTCTGCGCTCGGGTCGGCTTCTGCCCGCGCCAGCGAAGCTACGAATATGAACCCGCGTATTCGGCCCCCGACGCCCCCGCGCGAGAGGCAGGCGGGGTGCGGGAGTGAGCGAAAGACAGCGTGTTCGCTCAATGCGCCTGAGAAATGCGAGTCGAAAACACTTTGCACTGGGCTGCCAATGGATGCTAGATCATGTAGTCGCTGCTGTTTCCTTCTGCTCCGACGTGCTTCGTGAAGCCTCTCAGCGCAGTGCGCGCCCGTCGAAGTATTCACCTTAAGCAAAGCCGGCTCATTGAGTTTCGCGGATCCTAACGCGTTAATACATTAGGAATGCATTTCGATTTC
The DNA here is from genome assembly GCA_017312745.1 of Gryllus bimaculatus. Classification (NCBI taxonomy): domain Eukaryota; kingdom Metazoa; phylum Arthropoda; class Insecta; order Orthoptera; family Gryllidae; genus Gryllus; species Gryllus bimaculatus. Next base: position 496,556 of record BOPP01000346.1, on the reverse strand, counting down.
TTTAAGAATTATTGAATTAGTAACTGAACCCATGTGAAAATTACTGACGAATCCGATCTTTTGAACTTTGGAGTCTAGGTTTCCGCATCACAACCTGTCAAACGCCATTGCTACCAGTTTCACTTCATTCTTATTTACTACATTCTTCTAATTGTACTTCACAAACTGCACGCCAATTTGAGAATGCATGTATTTTGTGGATACCTTTCAAGGGTTGGGGAGAAAAAATTCCTTTATTACATGCAAAAATTAGTTAAAAGGCACAATGTGAATATAAAAACTATATGGAATCAGAAATATATACGAAATTGCTATATTGCTCTCCTGTGTGCCAAAATTAAACACTTTTAACAGAGACATACATTTTAAGGCAGGACAAATAGACGATTAGATATCATTTTGGGCCAAAATATGGCACAAAAATACCTGATATCTTGTACTTCATTGAAACTTTCTTGCTTTCATTTCTATAATGGTAGTGGACACAATAAGTTACGAAATGTAAAGTTATGCATGTGTGGATAAGCCAATTCGAATTCTTACATCCCACTATTCATTTGCAAACTGAACTTTAAATTAAAACTAAGATCATCTATAAATGTTTGCGTTCTTAGTGTTTTGAAGTTAGAATATAAAATGTTGTATCACTGACTCAGTTGTGTAATTGACTGATAACACAATTGGTTATAAAGAAATAAAGCACTAATGAATTCATGTTGCTTGGTATTTATCAATTATATTAATCGCTTTTCTTCCTGGAACACTAACAAATGAATTGTCACTGGAGGAGAATGTGGAGGATGCTGCGTATGGTCATCCACGTGCCAAGCACTCCCTGTCAAGATCAATTCCCACATGCTTTAAAGTTTGCCCTTTGTGATTTATCCGTTGACACTCCAATCCAGATTTTAATGGGAACTAAATTTAAATGGCAAATGAGTACGTACAATTGAAATTCTTGGTATGAGTACTGATTGCTTGCTATCACATGCAGTTAGTATTTCACATTCATCAATCTTTATTTTTAGTTCTTTCACAGCAGGTGTATAATTGCACCATGTTGGCGCATCAATATTTCTTTGTAAAACTTCAGGGACTCGTATCTTTAATTGTAGCTACTGGTAAGGTACCCTAGGTGTTTCAAAGGAATTCAAAAATTCATCACGAAAGTGTCTGGTAAGTAAAATTCACCAGGAAAGTACTCAATTAAAAACGATGTCTAAAGAGAGAATGTTTCAATTTCACCACGACCATATGGATGATCTTTAAATTCACAGGACCCCTACCTCTTTTGTTGGAGACAAAATTGGTATTTCACATATATAATTGGATTGAAAATTTATTTCAACATTGGAAAATCATTTTGAATCTATGTACAATTTCCACAATCAACTTCACATTTTCCCTCGTAAGTATTCAATAATCACAAACTTTACCGGCTTCTAAACCATTATGAATATGTATTCCCATATTCTGCGTTAATTGTAACGTTTTGAAGTTTTGAGGAAATGTTTCTTCTCACACGTAATTATATACTTCTGGCTAGAAATAATATCTGACGCTCATTTTGAAATGCGAAAATATCTCGGTTTAGAATAACGCGATCGGGAAATTAATGTACGTATTGAAATTCAATTTTTCATCTATGCATTATGTACTTAAAGTAAGAAATAATAGTTGATTAATATAAAATAATGGTTACTAATTTACGGTGCGATAACGGCTGTATGGCGGACCCATTCAGGTGTTATTAGGTGCTTAATAATGAAACGAATGTTCTTATGGATTTAAAAAATTATTTTTATCCAAGAATATAAGAAAATGAAGAGAATTTTCGAACCTTTCAGCAAACATTTGTTATCCTTATTAAGTGATAGTTTTAGAGCAATTAACCTCATGAAGACAACAATGTTTAGTCAATTTAAGATTTTTAAATTATATGTAGGACTTGGTTTCTTAATGTAATGTTGCCCTGCCCTGATTCAAATAAATCTCAGACGGTTTCAAAAAGCTACTGAGCTGGAAAATTAAATATTTAACTCAAATTTTAAATGGATATATGTAAGAGTCAGGCTGAATATTTAATTAATGTTGTTTCAGAAAGGTATTGGTTTTAGCCAAAATCAAGAACTAAATAGCATTAATTGGGAGTAGCATAACCTCTGCATAAAGAACACAAATACAAGAAAATGATTAAAATTATAGCATGTTTGAACACAAAAATACACTTCTCCATATGACACTATAAAGAAAATTTGAAAATATTTCTTAATTTGTATTGCACATTTTAACTATAACTTAATTACATTTGTTCTGTCTCCAGCGCTGAAGTCTTTATAAAATATTTCTGAGCAAAATTTCACAAATCATTTACTTAGACACTGAGCATATTAGCAGGAAGTAGAAATTTAAGTTTTCTTATCCTTACTCCATCCTAAATAATGCTGATAGTTATACATATGTTAAGAATGACAGTTGAAGTGATGTGATGTATTCATAATGATATTTCCTCCTCTTAAACTAAGTTTATGAATATTCATGCCCACGCTTAAGGTAAATGTCTTCATGTTTCCATTTTTCATGTTTTGATATGCAGTTTTTGTAAGTAGTTAAGAAAAGTACGTCGTTTTTCCACGAATAAATGTGGGTAGTGTTTATGTAGTATTGAGACCATTCTCTGATTTTAGGATTTAATGTTTCTGGACTAATAAAACAAATTAACAAATATGGCTAGAATCAAGAGGGTCGATATTAAACTAGTTCGGGGCTCTTCAAATGACACTTTGGGGCAAAACACAATGAAAACACATGTTCATTCACTTAATAATTAATATAAACTAAGAAAATTGCACATGAATACTATTTACGTTCATTGTCTCCAAGTTCACTTATACTTGTGAACCTTCCTCACAAAAATCTAATCAATACTTAACACAAATTTAATTACATTTCCATGAAGTACCATCCACAACATCTTCAATGAAATACCAGACATAACCTATTCTACAAATAAACAAATTGTGCACCTCCAGCTGTCATTATAATATTCAACTGCATCTGAACTTGTGATTTTTTTTTACCAAAAATCTAAATAGCAAATATTGCAACTTCACAACACTTCTGTAAAATACATTATATAACATATTCAATGAAATACCAATACACAACCTATTAAACAAGTAAATAAATTCTTATTAAATACCAGTTGCATTTATAATATTCAATTACACCTATGCTAGTGATTCTTTGAAAACTAAACTCCATCTAATTACTGGCCAACAGCAATAAACTAGTAACTTCACACAAAATTTAGATCCCAACTGAATTTGATCATGTCAGTAAAGTAGTTGTGTGATGTGACAAGAGTTTTCAACCTTATCCACACAAGAGATTAAATACTCTAGAAATTATATAATACAAGTGAATAAGTTGTGTGAAGTGTTCAGAGTTCTTATCAGTCTTTTACACACTAAAGATTCGCATTAACTACTTCCAACCATTCCTTCAAATAATATTTCCTCAATTATGTACAAATTATAAGATACTTTCTATAGTAGAAAGTAGAAACAACAAGACTTCTTTTTGAACAATGGCAACGAACAAAGATGAAACTTGGCCCATATATACAAGTAAGCCAAGATTACTTGTGATTATATGAACCAAGATTATATGAAAAGCTTTCCAGCATATCTGAGTAGGGGAAACAAGAATAACTTTAGTACATTTAGTATTGATAAACTCACATATTTTCTTTATGTTGCTTCACTCAAGAGGGCGACTACGTGAAATATGAAGTAATACCCCCTCAATTAAGCAATCCCAGAAACGTCATTTTTCGTCACTTCTATAATATTTTAGTAGTGTCTATATAAATTCAATTTATCACTCACGTCAGTTCCTCAAAGGGCTTGCGGAATGTGACTTCACCAGCTGTTGGACGTGCCTGCGTGTTCGGCTCTCGAAAAGCTGCCCTTCTCCATCCACGCACTCGTTTTGACACGGCCGAGTGACAACTCCCGGGCTCGCTTCCCCCTGTCCCTGGCGCACCGCCGTCTGTCAACAACCACTCCTCCGCACTCCTCTAGGCGAAATGAGTCCGTTTTCCCGCGCATTCCCCCCTCCCCCCCAAGGAGTTGTGTTTACTCTCTGAAGTCAGTACCCCTCCCGGTGGCTTTGTCCATCGCTAGGCGGTAAGCACGCGGGCATTTAAATCGCAAGGTGTCCGCTCATGAACAGCACCATGTGATAGGTCACGAAACAAAAATCTCGGAGCGTCTGTTTACTTTTCTTATTAGAAAAGACAAATTTGATCCTGTAATGTCAAAATTATGAATTAGTGTTAAACACTCAATTTAAATTAGCACACACATATAGAATGATATTAAGTTTCTGATCACTCATATTTCTCACGAAGTATATTTGGGGAAGCGTTATGTGTAACCAAGCCAAATAACAATTGATGTACGTATAGCGTGTTGGCACAGAGACATACTAGCGCATACACTGTGTATAAGACGATTCGTTAGTCAGCGAATAGAAATTAAACACTGAGTGTAAACTAAAGACATACATTTACAAAGATTCAAACTTACTACATACATTTCTCATAAGGTATAAACGGAGAGGAAACTAACGTTATCACGAAATTATTGCATCGTGACTTATATTGAATGTACTCGGTAGCGATTGGCGCTTCATCTCCGGCATGACAGCAGAACTTCATGGGACACTTTATTTTGTTTACTAATACTATTTAGTAGATATTAAAAAAACGCCTTCAATTTAGATATAGTTTAGTACAATTCCGTGAATGGAGGAGGAGATACATTTGGAAGTATATTAATAGAATACTTTATTATATACACGGTTGTCAATTATTACAAAGTAAAATACTCTGTAGTGTACGAAGTATTTTATCCATTGAAACATCATATTGAAATTTGGAGAAAGTCTAAAAAAAATTGTATCTAACAAAATAGTAATGCTATCTTTTTTCGATTATCGAAATAGTCGATATTTCACATCAGAATTTCTAACACCCACCAATATTTAGTACTATGTGTAAAATAGAAAGAAAATTACAAACACTTGAAGTTAATATATTTTTGCTTCTAAAAATATCCGTATAATTTACGCAAATATAGTATCTCTACGTTTGTTCAGAACTGTTTTGATACGTTTTCAACTTATTTGTGTTTTGTTATGTATTTAATTTGAAATAAAGTCTTGACATTCATTATTGCAAAAACTTATTTTTTAATGAAAATGTTAATTATTTTTGGATACTGCCAATTCATGGCCTATCCAAAACATTATATTAGATAATTATTAAAAACCCGGAAACAATTTTATCTTCATGCTTGTATTTAACATGAAATGATTGAATTCCAATGTTTTGCAGGATAATTTAACATTGAAGCACGTATGGGGAAAGTAAAACTTATATTTTACATTAACATGTAAGGCATAATGTCACTTTACTTACTGGACATTTGTAGGTTACAAATTCCAGATGTTGTCAGTCGTGGTAGATGGCCGAAATAAAGAAACCGTCGAGAAAATGTACGAATATCCGCACAACTGGAGTGGAAAACGACCGTCGCACGTAAATGGCTTCAATTTAATTAACACGGCGTTGCTTTACTGGGGTGCGGATAACCACACACGCGTTATTTTCAACAACAAAAATCAACTGCGCTAGAGGCAATCTGACACTACTGCTACCATTTCCAGGCAGCTCACGTAGAATGTTTTTATGAATATTGTTATACCTGAAAATACTTTCGTATTGAAATTATACTCTTCTCTGCGACGTGATTTTAGGGTGTTTAATTTCTGCAACACGGAATGACAATTTCTACTAAGTATTGGCCGACAAGGTCTTCAAACTCATTAGTTAAGTTTCTTCGACACTACTTTTTTCATATACCGAATAAATTAAATTAAATTTGCTGAAGTTTTGTTTCGTTGTAATTCAATTGCTAAAATGAACTATACTTTGTTTCTGAATAAAATATGCTGCTCTGTGTTCCAGAGTTAAAATATTTAATTGTGATTTAGGTCTCCCAAATACACTTAATTTTTGTGTAGTTGTTATGATCATGTCTAAATCGTAATCTATCAAGACAAAATCTATCAAATCTGAACACTACCATTACAGACAAAGTGAGTACGTTCGAGACTGCTGTCTTCCCACTTTTTGTATGCGAAATTAAATCTGTACGCGTGAAACAAAGTTGCGCCAAAATTCAGAAATTTAGTGAAAAAATTGTAAAAAAAAAATTTTGTCGCTTCTTTCTGAAATCACGTATGTGAGTGCTGTTCTAGACGAGAAATTCAATGGAGCTAACCAGACTTCAATCCGACTACTAGTTTAGAAAATACGCGTGAAACAACGTTTTGCCCAAATTCAAAAATTTAGTGAAAAAATTGGGGAAAAAAATTAAGTTCTGTATGCGACAATTCGAAACGTGGGATCAAGTCGCGGTTACAACAAATTCGCGAACGGCGGAACGAAAAAATGCCTTTGCTGCGGAGATAAGCGAAACATTTCACCAAATTGCGCTTTTAAAAAGTACGTATCGAAAGTGAGGTAAAAAGGGACTATGAACGAAAGTCAGAGCGAGGGGGACGAGGGGGCGGCGAGGGTGTGACTAGGGAGCGACGAGGGGGTGACGA
>BOPP01000346.1:449756-489853 GCA_017312745.1 Gryllus bimaculatus | reverse complement strand
GGGGGCGGCGAGGGGGCGGCGAGGGGGCGATGAGTGGGCGAGCGAGGGTGTGACTAGGGAGCGACGGAGGGTAGCGACGAGGGGTGACGAGGGGGCGGCTGAGAGGTGCAGCAAGAGGGCGGCGAGGGGGCGACGAGGGGGGCGAGGAGGGAGCGAGGGGCGACGAGGGGGCGGATGAGTGGGCGACGGGGGTGTGCTAGGGAGCGACGAGGGAGCGAACGAGGGGGTGACGAGGGGGCGGCGAGGGCAGCAAGAGGGCGGCGGAGAGAGGGCGGCGAGGGGGCGACGAAGGGGGGGCGAGGGGGAGCGAGGGGCGACGAGGGGGCGATGATGGCGCGAAAACCGAAGGTGTGACTAGGGAGCGACCGAAAGGGAGCGAAAGACGAGGGGGTGGAACGAGGGGGCGGCGCAGGGGCAGCGAGGGGGGCCTCGAGGAGAGGGCCCAAAGCGGATCTCCAGGGAGATCCGCCAGGCGGTTGAAGTGGCCCCTGGGGGAAATCCCGCTAAAGGTGGCTTAGGGCCCGGTAGAGGGAGACGGACACAGCAGCGCGCGCGCTCCGCAACAAGCCGCAACTACGGGGATTAGAAAAACGTACGCTGGCGCGCGGTGTAAACAGCGTCGTAAAGCCGCGCCGGCTCAAGCGCCCTTAAGGAAGGTCGTTGCGGCGCGTAACGCGCGCTTCGGAGGCAGCGTGCCTTCCGCCTTCTTGCGTCGCGTCTCGTCGCGCCGCGTCGCCCTCGCAGCTCGACGCGGGGACCTCCCACTTTGCTTACGCACGCGCGTTCTTGCGCTGGCAACGATGAAGTGCTGCAGCCAGCTCACCTAATTAACTTTTATTTGATCTTTATTACACGCAAATGAGTAATGGCTGCTGCTTTGCTCGGATTGAGTCGGGGACACTACCAGGTTTGAAGTTTACGATTTGTACTTGTTGGCGGAAATGAAATCTACGGAACGGTCTCCTGATTTATGTTAAAATAGTTTACAGTTATCTCATTTTGAATGTTTTCGCGATAATAACTTACTCAAGAGTTCTAACATTCAGGAATTAGTACACTGTAGTGATTTGACACAGGTCCGAGTAGGTTGTCAATTATTTGTACAAAAAGACAAAATTTCATGATAGCACGTTAAGATTATTTATTTTTAAGTTTTTGTTTCTCAGAAATTACAACAAAATTTGAAAATTGGTGTCTCACCATTTAATACCATTGTAAGTTAAATGGTTCAGGAGCGAAAACGTGACGATTCCCAAAGTGACGCAAGCGATTCTTGCCAACTCTTCGAATGGTCTTCGTTGAAGGCAGCTTGAATGTATTGGAATGACCGTACTTCTATTAGCTTGAGGGGGTGCCTCTAATGAAAGTTCGTTTCAGAGGAGGAGGGACAAGTGAGTGGAACTTTAAATGAGAGGATTAATGGTACAAAATATGTAATTTTTCGACTAAACATATTCTTTTTTGATTCGCCAGACATTTCATCAACTAATTACTCAGAATATGTATTGAAACATAACTATAATGATGTAACTGGTGATTTTCCAAACTAACAGGAATTGTTTGTTTCAACGCATTGTATGTTCTCATAGATATAAAATCAGGAGAAAGTTTTTTCATTAATTGTAAAGTGAAGCTCTGAAGAGCCCTGAAATATCATTGGGAATATTCTAATATCTAATTTACAATAATAAGCTGATCCAAAAGTTTTAATATGTGATTGAATTCCGATATTTTTTTCAATGGTATATGAAACTATAATCAGCTAATGTAATGAATACATAGCTTTTAATAAACATAAATGAGTTTAAGAGAATAATTCAGTATAAATAGTATGTATTACATAGTATGAACTAACAGGCAATAATTAATAAAAAATTGAGGAGGGGAAATAGAGAGTAAAGTGACAACGCAAACAAATTCAATATACGATAATGTATGCTCCATTATTTATTTTCACGAACGGTAAAAAAAACAATTTTAAATGACTTCATTCATTTTGTGGGAAATATAATTACGGTGTTAAAAGGCACCCTGCAAAACCTCTCGTGCTTGACAGGCATTTCTCTCGTGAATTCAAAGATTTATGGACAACCTGAAATTATTTTGCGTCAACATTGCCAGCCTTCCGCCAGAAAATAAAAAAAAATTCGTCGTCTTAGAATTGCATCAGCGGCATCTGAAAGCAGCGGCGGCGGCGACCAACGCTGGCCACAGCAGCAGCAGAGCTCAGTGTCACGCGGTGGCCCGAGCCTCGGCCATTGCTAAACGGCCGCTTTCTCCTGATCGCCCCAATCCCACACCTGCCGACGGCCTTCCCCGCTGCACTCATCACCACCCTCACCTCCACCCAACATCGCCTTCCAACCAACATCCTTTCCACGCACCGACCAGCCGTGAGCCTACCAGCCCCATAAAACAACCACGACTACCACCACCCTCCACCCCAGCACCTGACCAGTACCTTCCACGTCGCTACGCACCCGGCCGTTACCGGCATTGCACTCCTCCCCAATCACGCACAGTCCCCACCAGGGTCAAGCCAGCCCTCCATCGTTTCACAAAAACAACTCTGTGGCTCTCCACCTCCAGCATCATTACCACCGGTCGTGTCGCATCATCTTGCGGAGCCGACCACGCCGCCACTCAGCGCGCTGCGGCGGCGCTCGCCGCTGACGGGCCGCGCCGCGCGCATTCCCGCGAACCAGCGGCGCATTTAATTAGCGCCGCACTTGCGCCGGCTATTGTTTTCCGATGCGCCCACGCGCAGCGCGGCGGCGGCGCACCCGACGCTCCACCCGGGGTGGCGCCCCTCGCGCTCCGCAGAGAGCGCCTCGCCGCCCTGGCGCCTCCAGAGCAATCGGGCGCTCAGGCGCGGGGGCGACGAGGGGGCTGATTGGAAGGCTCATCGATCTAGGCCCATTCAGAGGTGGTAGAGAATACACCAACGACACTCCTCTCTCTCTCTCTCTCTCTCCATTCTCTGTCTTACTCTCCTCTGTCTTACTCTCCTCCTCTCTCTCTCTCTCTCCTCTTCTCATCTCTCTTCTCTCTCTCCTCTCTGAGAGATAGGAATGTGAAGTAATTTGTCTAATGACTTTCTCTACCACTATTTCATAATGTACTATTCCTATGAAGTAATTTAGTCGACGATGAATCGTTACACATTCCCGCTGTTTCCAGTGTGGGAATCCACTGCCTGTCCGCCCACACATTCTAGAATTGGTTGAATCAAGAGCAGAATTCTTAATTTGTCTTTGGCCAATTCGCGCTTGCTTTTGAACTGCGGTAGACAAGTGTGATTTCATCAGTTTCATGTACTACAGTAACCTAGACATTGTTGTATTCTATTTCCGTTACATTTTCGCATTGGGATCATTCAACAGAAAGAATATTGAAGCCCGCGGATACTCACAATGAAATTTGTAACTCCATCCTTCGAAAATGTCAAGAAATGAGTGAATTCGACACTCAGCAATTTGCCAGAGAACATCAAAGAAAGTTTAGAACAATTCATATACAATATTATGGAGCGCACAAAGAGTAACTAGGGTGAAACGCACTAGCGAACCGTTTTCTTGGCGTACTTTGCAAATCGTTCTCAACATATAGGCTATATAGGCTATATAGACGATATCATTGAAGCAAAATGATCACATGCAAAAAAACACTACCAGATTTCTGGGGCATAACCCATAAGCTAAAACTTACAAATAATTTATCAACATCCATAGCATGACTAGTACCGATGTCAAGTATTGATGAAGATTCACTACATATGTCAGCGGATAAAGTATTGTTTTAACTGCCGTATATTCTCCATTAAGTTTATTCAGAATATAAATTTCATAACTTATTATGTAATTTTATAACAACACTGTTTGATGTAGATAAGTCTTATGCTTGAGTATCAAATTGAATAGAAAAGTTTGTTCAAAATTTATTCTGAACATTGCAAGCTTGTAGAGCAAGCTATACGTCTTGCTACTCGTACATAATTCCAGCGTACCGACACTCGCTCTTTCTTCGCTCGTGCCGTAAACATAACCTCGTTGATAATCACCCTCTTATGCGCTCGTTGAAAATATCTTTATAATTAAATAAAGTCAAGAATCTATATTATACTTTAGGACGAAAGTGAGATGATGTCTGTTTTCGCTTGCAGTTGCATTCGACGCTAGCTATGAGGTGCCACGTCAGAACTGCGAGCCCAATGACCTGATGAGAGTCACTGGCAGTGACATCAACTGGTGCACCTGAGCTTTCCTCAGCCAGCCAATCAGCTCGCGAGCGTGCGGAGGTAGAGGCGAACGAGGAGGTTTTTGAGCGTGGCGCGGGGGGGGGCAGGGAGATGTTCTCAGAAGGCGCGATTGGCAGCCAGCAGGACAAGTCGGCGCTCTCTGAGCCGCAACTGCTAGCGTCATTAGTGTTGGCTCCACACTACATTTGTGGCCAGCTGTTTGAACCTTGTAATGAAATAGCCACAGAAAATGTTTGATTATTCATTGTCTTCAGAGCAAAACGACAATTTTGAACGTTTCGATGTATTTTGGAAGTAAACATAAAATGACATGGGATATAGTAATTGTTCTTAACAAATGAGCTTCGGGCTGCTTCACAAGGGCTAGTGCAACCCCCTGTGAAGTGTCCTAAATCCTACGCTATCTTATTCTCCCATTTCTGGACGCTGGGAGTTGCCGCCAGCGAGCGCGTAGTAGAGGGCGCGTACGCGGAAATGCTACAATGATGACCTCTCTTGACAACTGACTGCGACCGACGTGACAAAGACAAGATAAGTTAATGGAGGCTTACTATTAAGTGCCACAAATTAATGGAGGGAATTACTCAAGTGCAAGAGTGAACGCACCAAAGGAGCTTGAATGACGTCAATTCAGACGCAACAAATTTAAAAGAAATGTATTTTAATGATTATACAATAAATATTTTTGTTTTCATTATTTTTAAATGTTTTTATTTAAATTTAATTAAATAATATAAAAATCAGCATATTAAAACTCGTGATTTCAACCTGTGGACCATTAAATTAAGGAAGAACTAACACCGTGATTTAAATAGTTCTAAACTCGTTGAACATAAGTGTAGAGTGTAAATAAGAATGAAAATTCGCACTGCAGGCTCAAATAACAATCACCTCTTCAATTGATAGTACTTCTTATATAAAATACTAAAGTTCTCATTTTTATAATATTTGGCAATATTTTAATATTTTCATAACTAATATTTAATCCTAATTCACATACATAACGCAAGGCACAAAATTCATCACGCATATATCTGTTTTCATAACTTACTTCCAAAACATTTCCATCATGTTATCATCGTTCAGCTAACAAACCATGTAAACGTGCAATTTACTCGAGTAGAATTAGCAAAAACAATGGCGTCAGAATTTCGCTTGAATATTTTTCCTCAATATTCTTCCTATGATTTCTCGCTACAGGTTGGGTGCGAAATGATTTTAAATCAGAGCCATCCACTTGAAAATAGATATTAAGAGTTAATTTAATATTGATAACAATGTAAGAAAAGGGATGTTCGCACAAGATATTGTATATGAATAAATGAATAAGTAATAGAAAGTCTACGATGAGCAACTGAATAAATAGTCGTTAATAATTGAGAAAAATATAGTTTACAAATGAAAGGTTAAACGGAGAAAAGTAGCGACTTTTCACAAGAAAAATCTCATTGAGATTGAATTGATGTTCGAATTACAAAAATCAACCTTAGATGTTTGTTTAAATGATCCCCTCTCGCTTCATTGTATTTTCATCCGATTGTGAATACTGCTATTAATGATCGTGGCGTTTGAATAATGATAGATATTAACTGATGTAATTCAGATCAACTAATAATCCTATGAAATCTATATTTAGTTCTGTTTTATCCAACATTTTCGCAAAATCTCAACACTAATATCTAGTAGACTAATGAAAATCTACATTTATTCACTAAAATTTTGTTCAGGGATCAAACCACGAGCGTATTCCAAGCTAGTTCACTGAGAGCAGAGCGACGAAGTGTCCCTCTACTGTGAAAGCGAGAGCAGAGGCTTTGAATCTCATTGGTAATCCATAATTTAAGAAATATCTTTTCTATATTTAAGTTGTGAAAGGAAATTCGTTCGGTTGAAGCCAATAAACCAAGCTAAAGGAGGAGCAGATGAGGTGGTTAAGCTGCCCTTAATGCTTGCAGTCTGAACTCAAATTAGAAAATCTTCCCTCTGGAATTGTTTGAAAAAAATTCTTATCTCGTTGATCGTACAATAATGATAGCAATATGTATTTATAGATGCGTCCTGTTCTTGTTGAGGACATCAGAGTTTCTACGAAGGGATTACGCATCGGCGACGGGTAACCCACATTTTGTAAACATCCCTACTTGAGCCTTCGAAAAGAAAAACCATCACCAAGGTTATTTAAAAAAATGTTTCGTTTTTTCCTGCCCAACCATACTGTTTTTTTCAATTGGTGAATAGATACGTACATACTCGTTTACTTTCTATACGGTGAGCTCCTTTGTATTGGTCTGCTTAAATCGTGTTTTCGTTCTATTCTTACTAGACATTATCTTATAATTTAATTTTGGGCGAGGGCAGCAAACGTTCATACCGTAAGCCACACGAATAGCTCAATAAACCAATCATAAAGTTGCGCTTGATAATGGACATTATTGCGATTCCATGAAAGGTCGCAATAATTGCCCACTCTTAAAGCGAGGCGTCAATTCGCACTCCAAGAAACCCACCATAAAAAGCAGCAAAATTGCCCTCAAATCATATTGACCTTCATCGAATAACATATACCGGAATATATTCTCTGTAGGATTTTAATTTACTCTCAAATAATTTTAAATTTATTAAAATAAGACGAAAACATTTAAAGAGGAGCAACCAACTCCCGGGCCACTCAACGTTAAGAATAAACGATATATGTCACGTATTACTATTCCCAACTTGAAAAACATGTATGTGGGGGCAGGCAAACATACATTTTTTAAATATACCTTGGTGATTGTTTTTCTTTTCATAGGCTTCAATGTAGGGATGTTTACAAAAATGGTTGGTACCGTCGCCAATGCGTATCCCTTCGTAGAATCGTGTCCTCCACAAACCAGCGCATCTATGTAAATACGATTGCAATCTTATTGTAACGATGGACAACGAGACTAAGAAATTTTTTCAAACAATTTCCAGAGGGCAAGATGTTCTTACTAACTTTGAGTTCTTCGATCTGCAAGCATTGAAGCAGCTTACACCTCATGCTGCTCCTCTTTTTAGCTTGGTTTATTGGGCTTCAACAACATTTTCTTTCCACACTTAAAATTTAGAAATATATTTCTTATTAATGATTACCAATCGAGATCAAAGGCCTTCTGCCTCATCGGGCTTCATCAGTAAGAGACACTTCGTCGCTCTGCCTCAGTGAACTGAGTTGGAACTCCGCTCACCGTTTTTTTGGGGTTGTTTGATCCTGAACAAGAATTTAGTGAATAAATGTACGATTTTCCATTTAGTCCTACTAGATTTAGTGTTGGAAGATTGTTGCGAAAATGGTTGTAAACAGAACTAAATAGATTCATACGGGATTAGTTTGTTTGAATAAACATTCAGTTAAATATCTATCATTATTCAAACGCCAACGATCAGTTAAAGCTAGGCAGTATTCACAATCGGGATGATAATATCAAATGAAAGCGAGAGGATCATGTTAAACAAACAATCTAAGTTGATTTTTTTGTATTCGAACATCAATTCAGATCTCAATGAGATTTTTTCTGTGAAGTCGCATATTTTTCCTCGTTTGACCTTTCAATGATTGATAACTATATTTTTCTCCAATTTTTACCGACTATGGTTATTCCAGTTGCTCACATCTACTTTCTATCTTATTCATTTCTTTATACAGATTCTTGTGACGAACATCCTTTCTTACTGTGATTATCAATTTAAATTAACTCTTTAATATCGTATTTCAGTGGATGGCTCTACTAATAATCATTCGCACCCCAAGATGTAGCGAGAAATCATAGGGAAATATGTAGGAAAATATCAGCGAAATCTGACCGCATGGTTGTTGGCTAATCTACTCAGTCCATATTGGCACGTTTAATGGTTTTTAGCTGAACGATGGATAACATGATGATAATGTTTTGGGAAGTAAGTTATGAAACAGTATTGCGATGAATTTGTTGGCTCTTTGCGTATGTATGTGAATAGGATTTAAATCATTAGTTTGGAAATTATTAAAGATATTGCAATATTATATCATAATTAGAACTTATATTCATATGAAGAGTACCTATCAATTGAAGAGGTTGATTGTTATTTGGGCCTGCAGTGCGGAATTTTCAATTCTGTATTTTACACTTACGACTTTTGTTCAACTCGATTTAGAACTATTTAAATTCACTGTGTTATTTCTTTCTTAATTTAATGGTCACAGTGAAATCACGAGTTTTAATATGCTGATTTTTATATTTTTAACTTGAAATTTGAAAATAAAAACTAAAAAATAATGTAAAACAAAAAATATTTATTGTTATTAAATCAATTAAAATACATTTCTTTTAAAATTTGTTGCGTCTTGGATTGACGTCTTCAAGCTCCCTTGGGCGGTTCAGCTCTTGCACTTGGAGTAATCCTCCATTAGATTTGTGCCACGTTAATGGTAAGCCTCCATATAACCTTATTTGTCTTGGTCACGTCTTGTCGCAGTCATTGTCAAGAGGAGGTATCATGCTAGCATTTCCGCGTACGCGCCTGCCTACTACGCGGTCCTGCCGCGAAGCTCCCAGCGGCCAGAAATATGGGAAGAGATTAGATAGCTGGTAGGATTAGGACACTTCACAGGGGTTCACTATCTCGCCTTGTGAAGCAAGCCGATACTCATTTGTTAGAACAATTTACTATAATCCATGATCATTTTATTGTTAAACTTCCAAATCATCGAAAGACGTTTCAAATTGTTCGTTGCTTTCTAAGACAATGAATAATCAAACATTTTTCTTGGCTATTTCATACAAGGTTCAAAGCAGCTGGCCAAATGCTTGCGAAGCCCACTATTGACTGCAGAGTTGCGGCCTCCAAGAGAGGCGCCGACCTGTCCTGCTGAGCATCGGCGCCTTCTAGGAACATCTCCCTGACCCCCACCCGCCCACGCTCACCCCTCGTTCGCCTCTCCTCTGCCACGCTCGCGAGCGATTGGCTGGCTGAGGAAGCTCAGGCACCAGTTATGTCAATCTGCAGGACTCTCATCACGCGTCATTGGGCTCGAGTTCTGATCGGTGGCACCTCACTAGCTCAGGTCGAATGCAACTGCACAAGCCGAAAAAAAACATCATTCACTTTCGTCGCTAAAAGTATATACTATAGATTCTACTTTATAATTATAAAGTATATTTTTCACCGAGCCGCAATAATGAGGGTTTTATCAACGAGTTTACATGTTTCGGCACGAGCGAAGGAAAGAGCGAGCTGGGTCGGTACGGTGAATTATGCTACGAGTAGAAGACTATATCTTTTCCGTCTTAACAAGCTTGGTAAATGTTACAGAATAAATTTTGTAACAAAATTTAAGTGTTCTTCCAGGAATTCTGAATTCCAAGCCTAAGGATTATCTACATCTAACCAGCTGTTGTTATACAAAATAGATAATAAGTATGAATTTATATTCTCGATAATCACTTAATTGAGAATTACGGGCAGTTAAAATATTTATCCCTGACATTGTGTGAAAGCTTCATCATATTGACATTCGGTACTAGTATGCTATGATGGATTGACTAAAATTATTTTGTTAAGTTTAGGTTTTGTTATGCCGCCAGAAATTGTAGTGTTTTTATGTTGCTGTGGCTCATTTGCTTCAATGGAATCGTCTATATAGCTATATAATCTATACTGTTTGAAGGGTAACGATCTGCAAAGTACGCCCAAGAAAACGTTTTTCGGCTAAGTGGTTTTCACCCTATTCTCCTTTGGTGCGCTCCATAAATATTGTATATGATTGTCATAAATTCCTTGATTTCTCTGGCAATAAGTATGTAGAGTTGTCGAAGTTCACTATTTTCTTGAATTTCAGATGGAGTACAAATTTCCATTGTTAATATCGCCTGGCTTCAATATTCATGTTTCGTGTTGAATGATCAAATGGCGAAATGTAACGGAGAAAAAGCGTTATCGAATCAATAATGTCTATAGGTTACTGGATTAGGAGCATGAGAACTGTGGAAAGTACGACTGTCTAAACCGCAGTTCAACAAATGAGCAGCGACATTGCAAAGACAACTTAAAATTCTGCTCTTGTGATTCCAACAATTCTAAGAAGGTGATTGGCGGACAGGCAGTGATTCCACATCGTGGAATAGCACCGGATGTGTAATCGATGTCATTTCGTCGCCTAAGTACTTAGTAAGGAATACGTACATTTATTAATAGTGTAGAGAAAAGTTCATTATGGACAAATTTACTTTCATCTATCATCTCAGAGCAGAGAGAGAGAGAAGAGAGGAGAAAAAAAGGAGAGAGAGAGAGAGAGAGGAGAGAGGGAGAGTAAGACAGAGAGAGTAAGCACAGTAGAGAGAGAGCAGGAGAGGAGAGAGAGAGTGTGTGTGTGCTATTCTTACACCTCTGAATGGGGCCTAGATCTGAGCCTTCCCAATAAAGGCATCCAAGTCCCCCCTCGTCGCCCCGCGCCTGAGCGCCCGAATGGGCTCCGCGGGCGCCGGCCGGCGGCGCTATCTGCGGAGCGCGAGTAGCCACCCCGGGTGGGGCTCGGGTGCGCCGCCGCGCGCTGCGGTGGGCGATCGGAAAAGCAATAGCGCGGCGCAAGTCGCGGCGGCTAATTAAAATGCCGCCGCTGGTTCGCGGATAATGCGCGCGGCGCGGCCGTCTGGGCGGGGGTGGTGGGGGGTCGGAGGCGCGAGCGCCCCGCCGCAGGCTGCGTGAGTGCGCGGCGGTGGTCGTCGAGAGATAGATGGCGGACGGGTGGTTATGATCGCTGGAGTTTGCGAGAGCCCCGAGTTGGTTTTTTTTGGAAACGCAGTGGAGCGGTGGCTTGACCCTGGTGGGAACTGGTGGTGATGGGGGAGGAGGTGATGGCGCCGGGAGGCTCGCTGTGCGGCGTAGGCGACCGGTGGTGCAGGTATTGGTGCAGGGGCTGGTGGTGGAGTGGGTGGTGGTGTGGTTGTTGTAGTTGGCTGCTGGTGGTAAACGGCCGGTGGGGTGCAGGTGGTTGGGTAGGGATAGGAAGAGGAACACTGATAGGTCGGAGTAGGGTGGTGCAGTGAGTGCAGCGGGAAGGCCGTGGAGGTGGGATTGGGCGATAGGGGAAGCGGCGGTTTAGGCCAAGTGGCCGAAGGCTCGGGCTCACGCGTGAAGCACTGAAGCTCTGCTGCTGCTGCTGGCAGCGTTGGTCGCCGCCGCACTGCGCGCTTTCAGATGCCCGGCTGATGCAATTCAGAAACGACGAATTTTTTTCTAACTTTTTGGCGAAGCTGGAATGTGTTTACGCAAATAATTTCGTTGTCATAATTCTTTGGAATTCACGAGGAGAAATGCCTGTCAAAGCCACGAGAGGTTGTGGCAGGTGCTTTTAACGACCGTAATATATTCCCCCAACAAATTAATGTGAAGTCAATTATTGTTTTTTTTACGTTCTTGAAAATAATATGGAAGCATTAATTATCGTATATTGAATTTTTTTGCGGTTGTTCATTACCTCCTATTCCCTCCTCCAATTTGTTTTAATATTGCTGTTCGTCATATCTATGAATACATACTTTTATACTGCAACTTATTTCTTAATACTCATTTATTTTATTAAAAAAGTTATTATGTCATTAATAGCTGTTTATAGTTCATCATATACATTAAAAAAGAAATCGGAATTCAATCACATAATAAAATTTTTGTATCCAGCTTATTATTGTAATTAATTTTAGAATTTCCCCAATGGATATTCAGGGCTTTTCCGAGCTCACTTTCGATTAATGAAAATTTCTCCTGACTCTTATATTCTTGGAACATACAATGCGTTGGAACAACATTCCTGTTAGTTTGGAAAAGTCCACAGTTCATCGATTCATAGTTAATGTTCATACCCATATCTGAGTAAATTAGTCGATGAATTCTGGGAATCAAAGAATATGTTTGGTCGACAATGTACATTATTTTGTACCATAATCCTCTCATTTACGTTCCTAATCACTTGTCTCTCCTCTCTGAAAACGAACTTTCATTTAGAGGCCACCCCTCAATGTAATGATAAAGTGTTTCAATTAATCAAGTGCCTTCAAACGAAGACCATCGGGAGAGAAAAGTGCAATGAATTTGGTCCTTTGCGGAATCGTCCACGTTTTCGCTCCTGAACCATTTAAAACTACTAATGGTTAATTAACATGGCTGGACACCAATTTATTCAATTTGTTGTATTTGCTGAGAAACGAAAACTAAAAAAATAATTAACGTGCTAAATGAATGCTTTTTGTACATATGACTACCTACTGACTTGTCAAGTCATGTACAGTGTACTATCCCGAATGTGAGAATTGAGTAAGGTTTAGCGAAAACATTAAAAATGAATAATTGTAAAACTATTTTAACAATAATCAAGGAGACCGTTCCGTAGATTTATTTACCGCCCCACGTACGAATCGTAACTTCAAACCTGGGTAGTGTCCCCCGGACTCAAGCCGAGCAAAGCACGGCAGCCATTAACTCATTTTCTGTTGTATAAGAAATCAATAAAGTTCATTAGGGTTTGAGGCGGCTGTGGCCCACACTTCAATCCGTGCCAGCGCAAGACGCGCGTCGGAGGAGTCAAAGTGGGAGGTCCCACCTGCGTGAGCCTGCGACGGCGACGCGGGCGCGGGACGAGACCGACGAAGAGGCGGAGCCGCCTGCTCCGAAGGCGCGTTACGGCGCCGCCGAACGACCTTCCTTAAAGGGGCGCTGAGCCGGCGGGCGCTTTACGACGCGTTATACACGCGGCGCGGGCCGTCACGTGTTTATTTAACCCGGTGTTGGCGGGCTGCTTTTCGGTGAGCGCGCAGCGCTGGAGCCTTGTGGTCGTTCCCATCTACGCGGGGTCCACCTAAGCCACCCTTTAGGGGCGATTCCCGCCCGGAGGCTGGGCCACTTCAACCGCGGCGGATCTTGCCGGAGATCACTGCTGCGCCCGCTCGGGGGCGATGAGTGGGCGACGAGGGTGTGACTAGGGAGCGACGAGGGAGCGACGAGGGGGTGACGAGGGGGCGGCGAGGGGCAGCGAGGGGGCGTCGAGGGAGGCCAGCGTGATCTCCGAGATCCGCCGCGGTTGAAGTGGCCAGCCTGGGGGGAATCCCGCCTAAAGGTGGCTTAGTGGCCGTAGAGGGAACGGACACAAGCAGCGCGCGCGCTCCGCAAGCAGCCGCAACACGGGTTTAAAAACACGTACGCGCGCCGCGTGTAAACGCGTCGTAAAGCGCGAGCCGGCTCAAGCGCCCCTTAAGGAAGGTCGTTGGCGGCGCCGTAACGCGCCTTCGGAGGCAGCGGCTCCGCCTCTTGCGTCGCGTCTCGTCGCTCCGCGTCGCCTCGCAGCTCACGCGGGGACCTCCCACTTTGCTTACGACGCGCGTCTTGCGCGGCACGATTGAAGTGCTGGGCACAGCCGCTCACTAATTAACTTTTATTGATTTTTTATACAAAGAAAATGAGTTAATGGCTGCCTGCTTTGCTCGGCATTGAGTCGGGGACACTACCCAGGTTTTGAAGTTACGATTTGTACTTGTTGGCGGAATAAATCTACGGAACGGTCTCCTTGATTATGTTAAAATAGTTTACTTTATTCATTTTTAATGTTTTCGCGATAATAACTTACTCAATTCTCACATTCGGAATTAGTACACTGTAATGATTTGACAAGGTCAGTAGGTGTCAATATTGTACAAAAAGCATTCATTTAGCACGTTAGATTATTTTTTTAGTTTTGTTTCTCAAGAAATACAACAAAATTGAAAATTGGTGTCTCACCATTTAATACCATTAGTAAGTTTTAAATGGTTTCAGGAGCGAAAACGTGACGATTCCCAAAGTGACCAACGATTCTTGCACTTCTCTCGATGGTCTTCGTTGAAGGCACTTGATGTATTGGAATACTACTTTATTTACTTGAGGGGCGCCTCTAAATGGAAAGTTCGTTTCAGAGGAGGAGGGACAAGTGATAGGAACTTTAAATGAGAGGATTATGGTACAAAATAATGTACATTTTTCGACCAAACATATTCTTTGATTCCCAGACATTCATCAACTAAATTACTCAGAATATGGTATTGAAACATTAACTAATAATCGATGTAACTGTGACTTTTCCAAACTAACAGGAATTGTTGTTCAACGCATTGTATGTTCCAAGATATAAAATCAGGAGAACGTTTTTTCATTAATTGAAAAGTGAGCTCTGAAAGCCCTGAATATCATTGGGGAAATTCTAAATATTAATTTACAATAATAAGCTGATACAAAAGTTTTATTATGTGATTGAATTCCGATTATTTTTTTAATGGTATATGAAACTATAAACAGCTAATGTAATGACATAATAACTTTTAATAAAATAAATGAGTTTAAGAAATAATTCAGTATAATAGTATGTGTTCATAGTATGAACTAACAGCAATATTAATAAAAATTGAGGAGGGGAAATAGAGAGTAATGAACAATGCAAACAAAATTCAATATACGATAATGTATGCTCCATTATTTATTTCAAGAACGTAAAAAAAACAATTTAAATTGACTTCATTAATTTTGTTGGGAATATATTACGGTGTTAAAAGGCACCTGCAAAACCTCTCGTGGCTTTGACAGGCATTTCTCTGGTGAATTCAAAGTATTTTATGGACAACCGCAATTATTTGCGTAACATTCCAGCTTCGCCAGAAAATAAAAAAAAATCGTCGTTCTTGAATTGCATCAGCGGCATCTGAAACGCAGCGGCGACGGCGGCCAACGCTGCCAGCAGCAGCAGCAGAGCTGTGTCACGCGGTGAGCCCGAGCCTCGGCCATTGCCTAAACGCCGCTTCTCCTATCGCCCAATCCCACACCTCCACGGCCTTCCCCGCTGCACTCATCACCACCCTCACCTCCACCAACATCGCCTTCCACCAACACCTTCCACCACCATCGCCGTGACCACCAGCACCACTACAACAACCACCACCACCACCACCTCCACCACCAGCACCTGCACCAGTACCTTCACCACCGTCGCTACCGCAACCGACCGTCCCGGCCATCACCTCCTCCCCAATCACCACAGTCCCCACCAGGGTCAATCCACCTCCATCGGTTTCACAAAAACCAACTCTGTGGCTCTCGCAACCTCCAGCATCATTACCACCCGTGTCCGCCATCATCTTCGACGACCACCGCCGCCACTCACGCGCGCTGCGGCGGCGCTCGCCGCCTGACGGCCGCGCCGCGCGCATTTCCCGCGAACCCAGCGGCGCATTTTAATTAGCGCCGCACTTGCGCCGGCTATTGTTTTCCGATGCGCCCACCGCAGCGCGCGGCGGCGGCACCCCGACGCCCACCCGGGGTGGCGACTCGCGCCCGCAGAGAGCGCCCGCCGCCCGCCGCCCCCGGAGCCATCGGGCGCTCAGGCGCGGGGGCGACGAGGGGGCTGTTGGGAAGGCTCAGATCTAGGCCCCATTGAGAGGTGTAAGAAATATACACTCTCTCTCTCTCTTTCTCTCTCTCTCTCTCTGTCTTCCTCTCTCTCTCTCTCTCTCTCTGAGAGATAGGAATTGAAGTAATTTGTCATAATGAACTTTTCTCTACAACTATTTAATAATGTACGTATTCCTACTAAGTATTTAGTCGACGAATGACATCGATTACACATCCCGTGTATTCCAGTGTGGAATCCACTGCCTGTCCGCCAATCACATTCTTAGAATTGTTGGAATCCAAGAGCAGAATTTAATTGTCTTTGCAATTCGCGCTTCTTTTGAACTGCGGTAGACAAGTGTGATTTCACAGTTTCATGTACTACAGTAACCTAGACATTGTTGTATTCGTATTTCCCGTTACATTTCGCATTGATCATTCAACAGAAAATGAATATTGAAGCCAGCGATAGTAACAATGAAATTTGTACTCCATCTGAAATTCAAGAAATAGTGAATTCGACAACTCTACAATTATTGCCAGAGAAATCAAGGAAGTTTATGAACAATCATATACAATATTTATGGAGCGCACAAAGAGTAATAGGGTGAAACCACTTAGCGAAAACGTTTTCTTGGCGTACTTTGCAAATCGTTCTCAACAGTATAAGCTATATAGGCTATATAGACGATTCCATTGGAAGCAAAATGATCACAGCAAACAAAACACTACAATTTCTGGGGCATAACAAAACTAAAACTTACAAAATAATTTATCAACATCATAGCATACTAGTACCGATGTCAATTTTGATGAAGATTCACACAATGTCAGGGATAAATATTTTTAACTGCCGTAATTTCTCCATTAAGTTTATCAGAATATAAATTCATACTTATTATGTATTTTGTATAACAACACTGTTTGATGTAGATAATCCTTATGCTTGAGTATCAAATGAAAGAAAATTTGTTCAAAATTTATTCTGAACATTTCAAGCTTGTAGAGAAAGTATAGTCTTCTACTCGTACATAATTCACTCGTACCGACACTCGCTCTTACTTCGCTCGTGCCGTAAACACTCGTTGATAATAACCCTCATTATGCGCTCGTTGAAAAATATACTTTATAATTATAAAGTAGAATCTATATTATACTTTAGGACGAAAGTGAATGATGTTTTTTTCGCTTTGCAGTTGCATTCGACCTAGCTAGTGAGGTGCCACCGTCAGAACTCGAGCCCAATGACCTGATGAGAGTCACTGCAGTGACATCAACTGGTGCCCTGAGCTTCCTCAGCCAGCCAATCAGCTCGCGAGCGTGGCGAGGTAGAGGCGAACGAGGAGGTTGAGCGTGGGCGGGGGGGGGCAGGGAGATGTTCTCAGAAGGCGCCGATGGCAGCAGCAGGACAAGTCGGCGCTCTCTTGGAGGCCGCAACTGCTGCGTCATTAGTGTTGGCTTCCACATACATTTGGGCCAGCTGTTTTCCGTAATGAACCTTATAATGAAATAGCCACAGAAAATGTTTGATTATTCATTGTCTTAGAGCAACGAACAATTTGAAACGTCTTTCGATGTATTTGGAAGTAAACATAAAATGATCATGGATATAGTAATTGTTCTAACCAAATGAGTTCGGTTGCTTCACAAGGGCTAGTGCAACCCCTGTGAAGTGTCCTAAATCCTACCGCTATCTTAATTCCTTCCCAATTTCTGGCCGCTGGGAGTTGCGCAGGAGCGCGTAGGAGGAGGCGCGTACGCGGAAATGCTACATGATACCTCCTCTTGACAACTGACTGCGACAAGACGTGACAAAGACAAATAAGTTAATGGAGGCTTACTATTAAGTGCACAAATCAATGGAGGATTACTCCAAGTGCAAGAGCTGAACGCACCAAGGAGCTTGAAGACGTCAATCCAGACGCAACAAATTTAAAAGAAATGTATTTTAATGAATTTAATAACAATAAATATTTTTTGTTTTAATTATGTTTTATTATGTTTTTATTTCAAATTTAAGTTAAAATATAAAAATAGCATATTAAAACTCGTGATTTCAACTGTGACCATTAAATTAAGAAAGAAATAACACAGTGAATTTAAATAGTTCTAAAATCGTTGAACAAAGTGTAAGTGTAAAATAAGAATGAAAATTCGCACTGCAGGCCAAATAACAATCAACCTCTTCAATTGATAGTACTCTTCATATAAATATAAGTTCTCAATTATTTATAATATTGGCAATATTTTAATAATTTCCATAACTAAATATTTAATCCTATTCACATACATACGCAAAGGCAACAAAATTCATCGCAATACTGTTTCATAACTTACTTCCAAAACATTTCCATCATGTTATCATCGTTCAGCTAACAAACCATTAAACGTGCAATATTACTGAGTAGATTAGCAAAAACAATGCGTCAGATTCGCTTGAATATTTTCCTCATATTTCCTATGATTTCTCGCCACATTTGGGGTGCGAATGATTTTAATAGAGCCATCCACTTGAAAATAGATATTAAAGAGTTAATTTAATATTGATAATCACATGTAAGAAAAGGGATGTTCGCACAAGATATTGTATAAATAAATGAATAAGTAATAGAAAGTCTAGATGAGAAACTGAATAAATAGTCGGTTAATAAATTGGAGAAAAATATAGTTATCAAATGAAAGGTAAACGAGAAAATATGCGACTTCACAGAAAAATCTCATTGAGATTGAATTGATGTTCGAATACAAAAAATCAACTGAGGATTGTTTGTTTAAATGATCCCTCTCGCTTCATTTTGATATTTCATCCGATTGTGAATACTGCTATTTAATGATCGTGGCGTTGAATTAATGATAGATATTTAACTGAATGTATTCAAATCAAACTAATCCGTATGAATCTATTTAGTTCTGTTTTACCAACATTTTCGCAAAATCTCCAACACTAATATCTAGTAGACTAATGGAAAATCTACATTTATTCACTAAATTTTGTTCAGGGATCAAACACAAGCGATTCCAACTAGTTCACTGAGAGCAGAGCGACGAAGTGTCTCTACTGTGAAAGCGATGAGCAGAAGGCTTTGATCTCATTGGTAATCATTAATTAAGAAATATACTTTTATATATTTTAAGTTGTGAAAGGAAATGTTGGTTGAAGCCAATAAACCAAGCTAAAAGAGGAGCAGATGAGGTGGTAAGCTGCTTAATGCTTGCAGATCTGAACTCCAAATGTAGAACATCTTCCCTCTGGAATTGTTTGAAAATAATTTCTTATCTCGTTGGATCGTACAATAAGATTGCAATGTATTTATAGATGCGCCTGTTTGTTGGAGGACATCAGAGTTTCTACGAAGGGATTACGCATGGCGACGGGTACCACATTTTTGTGAACATCCCTACATTGAAGCCTTGAAAAGAAAAACAATCACCAAGGTTATTTAAAAAAATGTATTGTTTCCTGCCCAACATACATGTTTTTCAAGTTGGTGAATAACTCGTTTATTTTCTAACGGTTCTTATCGTACATAACTCGTTTATTTTCTAACGGTGAGTGCCCTGGATTGGTGCTTTAAATGTTTTTAGTTTATTTTAATAATTTAAATTATTTTGGAAGTAAATTAAACCTACAGAGAAATATCGTTGATATGATTATTCGATGAAGGTCATATGATTTGAGGGCAATTTTCTGCTTTTTATGGTGGTGCGAATGCGCCTTTAAGGATGCGAGAGTTTATGTATAGGTTCTGTTCTGCTGTGCGTCCAAGGTTGAATACGGAGGTGCTGGGGGACGTGATGAGAGATGAGAAGAAATCTTCGTACAGTATGTTATCACTAAGGCTTAAGAAAGGGTCTAATAATAAAAGGCCTAAACGATGAAATAGCG
This sequence comes from Gryllus bimaculatus, assembly GCA_017312745.1. Taxonomy (NCBI): domain Eukaryota; kingdom Metazoa; phylum Arthropoda; class Insecta; order Orthoptera; family Gryllidae; genus Gryllus; species Gryllus bimaculatus. The sequence goes on along the minus strand of BOPP01000346.1, from coordinate 470,303 downwards.
ACTGTTAACTTACGAGAAGATAGATAGGAAAGACCTATGCTGGAGTCCGCCCCCCCCCTCCCATTGGCATATAACTGTTAGGGCCGCTTTCTCTAACAGTAGTTACTCGAGAGTGAGCATTTCTCTCCGATAGTTACTCTCGAGTAGAATATAAGCGATTCACCACACTTGTGGAGGGTTATTTTACTCTAGAGTGCATACACCCCATTTACTCCGCAAACTCGCAGAACGAGCAATTTTTCATACCAGCAGAGAGCCGATCATGAGACTGTAAACGAGAGTGGCGCCAACTAATGCAGACCTCTGGTTATTTTCCTGTTGGAAATAAGGTTATTTCCATCATGGTTACCGTTCATTTCAGTTTTAGATTTCTTGGCGGAGTCTTGGTGTTATAGTCTTGTGTGGTGTTTTGATTTGAGATAGCGGAACTTATTTCTTAGCTTTTGTATCGTTATTTCTTAATATTTTAGTTTAGTTTTCCGATTGGATACTATTATGAATTAGTACGAAAATGTCTAAATTTTCAAATGTTGCTAATTTCGCGATTCTTTAAATTTTAGTATCATTTATATTGTTTGTTTTACTTTTGAAAACTTTTATTCATCTTTCAACAATGTGTAGTAAACATGTTGGGAAGTGATTCTGGAACACAAGAAAACGTGCGCAGATGATCTCTCTTATACGTCACATGCAGTTTTTACTCTTTATTGACTAAATAAATAAATACTTTTAGTCCTTGTAGTTATTATTTTTGTTTTGTTATCTATATTTACTACCTTTATTTCGTATCCATATCGGTGAAAAATAAATTTACAAAGTCCCCCATAGTTTATAATGTACTTGATGAAGTTAACATCGCACTTCACAAATAAAATATGTTGTTTCATTGCTTAGACATATACTATTTTGATCTTTTGATCTGGATTCTGAACTATACCAATAATCTTAGTATACCTACAATTAAAAAAAAATAGTTCATAGTTCATGAAATTATTCTACTACTTGTGTTTATTTTTACATTTTTTAGTTTCGTGCTTAATATGCAAATTATTCGTTTCTAAATCGACTTCAGTTCTTCCAAATAGAAGAGATAATGATTTGGTCAAACATAATCCCGTTACAAAATCTCAATCGTCATAATTGGAAAACTAATTCATTCTCTCTGCGGACCCGTCTTTGTCTTGGTACTGAAGGATAATATTCCGTATCATGGGTGGAATCATCTTCAAATACCATCATTCGCAATCGTCGAGCCATCGGAGGTACACGCAAGTTGAAAACTGAGCTTACTCCGTACTTTACCCGCCGGATTTGTGCGTGTAAAGTTACTCTTAAATTTACTCTCGTGTAAGCGTTTTACACTTGAGTAAAGTGTTGGTGAAACGTTCCAAGCAGTTATTCTCAAGTAAACATGATTTACTACGGACTAAACACTTGTATTGTTTTTTAGTGAAACCGGCCCTTAGTTGAAGGGAGAGTCTGTCAAGTTATTCAAAAAGACTTCAATTAGTCATGTACTATCAAGTGTGAAGTCAAGAAATGTCTCGCATTATAAAGGGCAGTACTTGACACCACATCCTTTTGGAAGTTATTTGTTGGGGTACATTGTTTGGAAGCTGAAGGGTCTTCTTGAAGGGATTTATCAAACATGTTGTAACAACTATCGTAATCAACTACTCGAGAAACCTCACTCCAATGAGCCGGTACCTTCTCTGAGAGGTGCTAATATGATAACCATCGCCAAGTGCCAGGCCCTCGGAACAGGAGGCCGAGGTCGGATCGTCGGATCCGTCCGAGATCGCGAGACGGCCGCAAAGAGCACTTGCGCAGTTGAATACCCCCTCGCGGCGGAGGCGGCGCCCTCTGGAAGAGGGACTGGCGCCGAGGGCAGGTGGCCGAGGATTACGCAGATGCGGCGGCGGGGCGCGCGGGAAATACTTTATTTAAGGAACTAATTTATCTGGAGGATTTAATATCATCTCTTATTATATTACTCAAGTTGAGTACTACTCAAAATTCACAGGCCACTTTTCCCGAGCAGAGAGCGCGGGCGAAATATTTAAAGACAGGAAACAGGTGCAAGCGGAGGAGCTGAATTTAATTAAGAGTAATGGATAAAGTAATTAAAAAGTGGATTAGTATCATAACACTTCTATTAACTTTGTTATTTAATGCGCGCAGATTACGCGCGGGGCAGGTGGGGTTGGCGGGGCGGGAGGCGCGGGGCGGGACGCGGGTCAGCCGGAGCGCGGCCATCGCTCGAGGAGCATAAATCTGCAGCCGCCAGCCTCCCCCCTCCTCCTGCAGCTGATCCTCCCTCAATCTCAAGCGACGCCCCTATCTCTCTTCTTCATCTGCCCTTTCTTGGCCGCTGTCTCTCTTCACTCCGCATTCAATGCACTGTGTTGGACTTTCTCTCTCCCTCCTCATCTCACAGTGTCTCTCTGTTTCTCTGCCACTCTGTTTCAGCCTCTCTGTCGTTGACTCTATCAGTCTTATCTCTCTGACTTACCCTGATTCTCTCTCTCTCTCTCTTTCTCTCACTCTCTCTCTCTCTCTCTCACTCTCTCTCTCTCACTCTCTCTCTCTCACTCTCTCTCTCTCACTCTCTCTCTCTCTCTCTCCGACACTCCATAAATCCCTGTAACTCTCTTTGACTTTTCTGATTCTCCCTGACCCTCTCTGTCTTCCTCTGACTCAAACTTTCTCTTTGTTCTCCCCCATTACTTCAATATCGGTTTCCCTCCTCCTTACCCGTCTTTCTTTTCATCGTCACCTCCATCCCCCTCTCAATTTCAATCTCTGTTCAGTCGCCATTCCTCTGATGTCTTCTCCTTATATCTTTGTCTCCAATATTTGTACCATTCTCGCTCTTACAATCAATTCTCTCGCTCCAATCTCCCCGTGTGAGAAAACATGGTAAAGTATTCTATCGATTAGCGATTTTAGGATTTGATCACAAACATTTCGTGACAAATTATACGTCATCTTCAGTACCATTTCCACTCCAAAAATTGGCGAGGCATTTGTAAAATCCCGGAAGGAATTGTTTTTTTAATATCACCTTCATTGAAATACAAATTATTTAATTTTTTAGATCGCTTCTTAACAACTTGGTCATGCACCGACCACTGTGGTTGTAGGGTCTAACTGTAGGGAGAACTTTACGAAACAACACATAGCGTCAACACATATCCACACATACATCTATGCCCGAGGCGAGATTCGAATTCGCGACTCTTCGAGCCGAGACAGCTATGGTCCTTCATTCTTAGAGACCTCGGCTACACAGGCCGGCGATTAATTTTTGTATTAGCGAAATTTTTAGAAATTTAATATTGGAAATTAATAGTTTGTACTGAAAGTACGTGTACAAAAAGCTATCAATACGAATATACAATTACACCAGTGGTCTTCAAAATGAAAAGTGCTACTCTACGAAACCACACAAAATGGTTTTCCAAACAGTAGGGTGCACACTGCTCAGGAACAACAAAACATAAAATACTCTCGTTTTACACTGCAATAAATTAAATATTTTATCAAAAACAGTCTTCACGAAAACTGCAATAAGATGGGAATGGATGTATCGATACACAGTTCAAAATTGTTCTTAACATACCAACAGTATCCAAATCTACTGTTCCATAATGCAACATGTGAATACCAAATATTTAATTGTAAGAACATTGTAAAAGTCCTTAACCTTTCGTGATTCAGATTTATAGCTACAGAAAACAATGTTTCAAGTTGTAGAATACATTCGTTTTCAAGCTATATTGTGTAATGACATCTTACGGTTGCTCATCAAAATGGAGAAAGCAATGAGGACATTTTGGTGAACCTTAATTTTTTCATGCATTTCCTCGCACTTTAGTACAAATAATTTTAAAATAAGAAACAAAATCAAGAACGTGATAATTATGTTAACGTAAATGTTCAGTAACTTCAATTTAAATAAATTGTTGATTCATTGCAAGAGTATTTCTCCACGTTAATCCCTCCTCTGTCGCAGAAGTAAGGCAGCAAACACATGAAACTTTGAATTTTCAACTTAAATGTCAACTCGTTCTCTTTCAAGTTATAGTTCTGCTAATTAGAATACAACTAGACAACGGAAAATGTTACAGGAATCTTATACATTCTCGATATATTTATCCAAACGAATATGTCCTCTTCTTTGAAAATGCTTCCTCTGTTTCTGTTGAAAGCATTCGAATCGGCGCATTCGAATCTTTCTGTTGAAAGCAATCGAAGCGCAATTGCAGTGTTGTTTGCGACCTCTTTAATATCGTGACCCGGAGGTCTGCCCTTCCATCTTTCCTACGGCTGCCTCACACCCACAGAGAAACATCGGAACTACTTCTCGGCGGCGGGCAAGTTCTCGCCCACGCGCTGTGTACCTTCGTTCACTCCGATCCCGCAGCGCATTCACGAGAGTGCAATCTTCGCTCCGCCCTTACAAGAACCATGGAGACTGCACGAGAGTGGGGAAGGATAGCGCAAAACAATAATACTCTTTATAATTTAAAAAAACTAAGAACCAAGAGAAGTTGCAAAGTGCGTGGCTGGATTCACAGTCGGGAGACCAGGGTTCGACCTCTGGGCCAGCCATCCTCACCGGAGTTTTCGGGGTTTGCCTCGGTCACAAGTCAGTATTGGCCCATTTGCGAATAATAATAATAATAATAATAATAATAATAATAATAATAATAATAATAATAATAATAAATAAAACACTAAGAACTTTCATGCAGAAAGCAATTTTAGTTTTCTACTAAACCAAATTTTGTGTTGTTTGCTTTAAATGAAAGTAAGTGAACCCCAGAAGTGAAGCTGACTATTTTCACCGTTGAATTATCTGCCGTCTTTTAATCTTTGTTTTGTTCTGAATTCGATCTGACTTTCGCCATATGACGCATATGACTGAGGTTGTGAAGTTATAGTTATGCTCATAAAGATTTAAAATTCATGCACATGACAAAGAGAAAGTTGATATCGTATTGACGATGATGTCTCTGCTATTTTTTTAAATACGAGGAATGCGAATCCTTTTGAAGCTTTGCTACAGAAGTTTCATCTAAAATACGCTGCGATCCGCTTACCGGTTCATTTGCCCCAAGTGTATTTACTGGAGACAATGCTTTTGACGGTTTGCTTCCAGAACAGACAAAATTTGCAGAACTCAATGTTTGGTTTAATTTAAACAAATATATGGAAACAAAAAGAATTTTGAATTTTTTGTAATGGCGCAATATTAAAAACAAAAACGTTTTCTCAAAAACTCCTCCCATTTTTAATTTATTTTTATTTTTGTACGGATAGTGCTAAATGCACTGTATGCGATGACACAAACTTCATTTTACTGCATTCTTTTGTTTATTTGTGGGCGCATAAAATGTCTTTTAGACGCCAATAGCTGGCAGCTGAGAAATGTGTGGGACAAAAGCGAAAAGAGAAAAGATTAGGAAACTAACTATTACGACAATATCTATGCCATTCTGTACATGCACAACTTCTTTTTATTGTCTTCCGTTTTTACGTATCTATTTTATTTAAATACATTCATTTAATCTCAAACGTTTATGCGCGTATTATTATATTTCTGCGAGATTTTATTGAATTGAACATGAAAACTGAATAATTATAAGATAGCATTTTTATAATCGAATACTCTACGTGAGAAATTTGATTGTAGAATATAAAGATTAATTAAAATAGTTATTAAGATAAGATCTTAATTTACCAATTCTTTTATACTTCTTAGAATACGTCCTTTGACCTCAATTTTTTTAAAGCAACAAAATACTATTGTTATTACATGGAGATGAAGCGTCTGTTATATTGATTTCTAGCAAACTCATTTACGCTCATAAAGGTTCAAATTGATACACAATATTTTCTTTCATTTCACTTCTAGCAAAATTACAAAACCATGAATTGAATAATTAACATGGATTAACCATTCATACATTATTTTATACACATGCTGTTTTGTGGTCTGTGTTTAATTATGAGTCATAAATCTTCGAACTGTTTGTATCGATGGAAATTAAATTTTCCTAAATTACCATTTCAGGATTCAATGATGGAAATATTTCAAAACGAAATAATATATTTGTTAATATAATTTTATAATTCTAAATCTTATACAGAAATAATACATCAAGGACATTTATGAATATTTATAACATATTTAGTCTACTCATCAAGCCTATTAAAGAGTAGATGCAACATCAACTTATTAAGGATCTGAGAAGTATAGTCGAGTTACGAACACATTCTGTCTTACGAGAGTTTCCAACAATTCTGAAACGTTTCTGTTACGCCAGTGTGTGTGTACATTACAATTAGTATTCACGTCTTCCCCTAAAAAAAGGATCATGTTTTACGACAAGAAATGTTTCAATTTTCTTTATTTAAGGAAACGTAAAGGGTAAATTCGCTCAAACAAGGAATTTATTTTATATTCGTTTAAGTAACAGAATGATATATATTCTTCTTGTTACTTGATCGTATTGCTTTTGTAATTTTGACAGAATGTTATGTTGCGAATGTATTCTGCAAGAACATAAGATGGTAAAACGAACATAAATCTGGTGGTAGGGGATCATTGTATGCAACTGGAAACTTACGATAATATAATCTTGTAATGAGAGATTCTGAAACGCACAGACTTCCCTACTGATGTGGTAGAATTGCTGTCTCTAACAAGAAGCATATCATGAAACTGAAATGCAGTGTCACTGCTAATCACCTTGTTACTATTCACAGGTACTTGCTGGGTCTCGCATGCATTATGCAAAACTCGTTGCCTTGTTTCTGGCGTCAGTTAGAATGAATCATACGTATGTTGGATAGAGAAATGACATCTAATCACTCCACATCTAGACCTGTTCGTGTTCACTTTACCAAATTGATATGAATTTAAATGTATTATATTCTGGTGTAGCTATAGAATATAATTATATTGAGAGAATATTAAATACAACGTGAATGTAAAACTGTCGATGAGAATGCTGAGTATCTACCACAAATTCTCTACCTGCAATTTTTACAACCACAGTTGTAACACGAAATTTGACCCTCCTCGATGTTCTCAGATGACATTATACGCACGCACCTCCTTCTCATGCTAAAGTTCTGTATTTTCAGAGTAAACACGCCTAAAAGCGAGGAAGAGTCTGGCGGTACGAATTCTCTTTCTCTCTCTCTTTTTCTCTTTCTCCTGTCTTTACACAAAACCATCGTGAACACAGGAGAAAAATCTTCGCCGGCAGACACGAAGTTACTGTAGCTAACAGCAATTCGAAAATATTCGTAACTTGAAAATCATTCGATTGAGGACATAAAAAATATTTTTTCCGGTTTCTTTGTACTTATTTCACCTTTTATTTCTCACTTGATACTAATTAAATAATCAAATCATTTTAATATTGTACAATTAGAATCGTATCTTTTACCTTGTTTCCACCATATTTGAGTATTAATGTGTATTGTAATGATTATGTAGTTACAAACTGTAATTATTTTATTTGTCCCGTTTAGTTTAGTTGATGAGCTCCTTTGTTAAATAACGAAATTGTTAGTGGACTCATTTCATTGGAATGGAAGGTCTGATTCGAAGCCGATTGGTGAAGAAGCCCGACAGGAGTGGCATGACCTCTAAGCAAGAGAGTTTACAAGAGGCTGCGCCGGGCGCTCTGCCTGAGAGGGTTTCGCGCGCGGCGCCCCTCGCCCTGAGCCACATTCGCCCAGCGCGCGCGGCGCCCCTCGCCCTGAGCCACCTTCGCCCAGCGCGCGCGGCGCCCCTCGCCCTGAGCCACCTTCGCCCAGCGCGCGCGGCGCCGCCCGCGTCTGCGCTCCACTCGCGGGATCCTCCTCGCGAGGGGGAGGGGGGCGCGATCAACTGCGAGACGAGGGCGCCCGTCGGCGCGACGACAAACACCAACTCGCCTCCGCCCCCGCCGCCGGTTGGACCCGCTCCAGGCGTCCGCGCCTCCGCCGGCGTCGCCTTCTTTATTTATAACGCATGACTTCCCGCGGCGGCGCTGCGTTGCTCCGCGGCGTGCGGGGGGGGGGGCGACGCGGGCGGCGGTGGCGGAGGGGGCAGTGCGAACGCGAGGGGCGAGGGAGGCGGTGGTTGGTGGCGCAGTGGTTGGCGGTTCGCAGACGAGAGCGCTTCCTGCGATTTATTTGAATAATTGTCCTATGACGTAAATCAGCGATTACGGTATCATCCAAACGAGGGCGAGAACGTCATCGCAGTGACGTCACTGTGGTGACGTTCAAGCACCCGACTGGATGACTCCGTCAACAGCTGAATTACGTCAAGCGCCACTTCAAATAAATCGAATAGTAGGCTTTCGCGCCCGGAGTCATTTAGTTGGCTGTCCGGCAAACGTAAGGACTTTCCTCTGGGCGAACTTGCGACCTCTGCGTAGGGCGCAGCGGCTCCCGAACAGATAAGTAGCTACTAGAGCTTGAAGGTGGTGCTGCAAGTGAAAGGAGTCACGAGGAAAATGTCTTGGTGGGTGCTTATTCAAGTGGGGAAGTGTTGAATATCAGTGCTGCGGGAAGAGAAGTTGGTTGTAGGGTGCCAACAAATGATGGATTATTGTACGTGGCGAGGTTGGGGGCAACAGACCTGCCCTTCGGCCTGACCACGCATATTTTGCTACGCTCTTTTCGCCATGGAGCAGCGAAAGCAGGTATCTCTCGAGCAACGAAACAGGCGATCAGAATTAGCTCATAGGTTTCTTTTGTGCTTGATGATATTTTACATGCAGTAAATCTACAACATGGGACAGCCGTATTTACCCTCTCCATTCTCTTCTTAAGGAAGGCGTACGAAGTATTTTTTGCCCTTAAAAATACACGGCTCGATAGGGTTGGAACCAGCGAACTTAAGTGTAAAAGCCCCATTCGGCAGAGTAGATGGTATGAAGAAATTACGAATGTCCCCAGGTAATAGATTGGAATAACAATAGTAATATGGCAGTAAATAACAATAGTTAATAATACAATAGTAATTAACAACACAATAGTTATTGCCAATAGTACTGTGACAGCAACAAGTGACTGTGGAGATTCGAAGCATTGGGGCACAGGGAAGAAGAGAGCGATGGGAGGAGGTCGGCGGCAAGAAGGTGGAGCAGGGGCAAGCGCAGCAACGAGGTCTCCCGCGCCCCGATTGGGCGGAACAGGAAGGCTCCCACTTGCAGCGAGCGCGCGCCCGGACGCCGAGCGGAGCTCTCCTGGAGAGGAGTTCCGTCGGGGGCGAACCGCACGTCGTCCCCAGCGCGTTTCGCACGAGCGGGGGCGTGCGAGGCGGAGGAGGAGGGGGAGCGCGCGCGACCGCCCGCGATCTGCCCCCCGTCGCCGCCGCCTCCGCGTCGGCAGATTAGTGGAGCGCCCCGCCCGCGCCCGACGCGCCGCCGGCCCAGACGCCCCTCCCCTGCACAAGGCTCGCGCGCCGTCGTCCACGCCGGCACGCCACCGCGCGCCCGCCGGCCGCCCGCAGATCTGCATGCGCACCGACGTATTTAGAACATGTCTCTCCGTGCTTCTCTACACGAAGTGGGAAGTTGGATTGAAAAGAGTTCAAACGAAGAGTTCTGACTCCAAATGAATTAATGGTGGTTGGTGAATCGAAGTTAAATAACGTATCGTGGGTAATGTATATTTGTGTGTTCTTACACCCGATGTCCTTTACTGCTGGAAATATAATGATCCCCATTTGAACCATGCATTTTGTCAAGCTGTTTTTGTTGAACTGGTGGCGGTAAGATAGTGTGAGTCTATTGCACAAGCAGCTAGCGAACAGTTATTCTACTAGAGCGATGAAAGATTAAAATTCTACTCATAGGCGCCGCGCCGTTTAGGCTCGGGATTCTTTCACATGTCAATCTGCAATTGGATATAACCTGTTATAGAAAGATTAATAACTGGAATACTTTATGCTACCATTATCAATTTATAATTATTTGTATAGTTACTATTTTATCACATGTATATCTAATGAAAGGTTGATTATAAATGAAAAATGATAAGGTAGTTTCTAAAATATTTCGAAGACCAAGATAATTCCATTTAATTTAAAAACAAATAGTCATCCAAGTTCTTTTAAATACAAGATTTCTTTTCAATTAGAGGGTTGAGCACCACATGGGCTTTAAGAAGTACAATTACATTTTCCTAAATTTAAAACATGGTAGAATATCCTGAGACTCTTCATACTTAGTCCTGTCTATCGGAGATAACCGACGTCACATCGTATGATCAAAACTACCGCTATGGCAAAAAAGGTGCTAATGATACATTTGGAACGGCGGAACCATAACTTGCAAAATTCCAAGATTATTTAGCATCATGTTACAGGACAATTCCTTCAATCAATTCACACAATTCACATTGATTTCTCGTTCGCGACAGTTCTGCATGTACACTAAATTACAATTTGAAGAGTGATGCGTACACAAACTCACCGCCAGAAGACGAAAATGCTTGATCGTTCTCTTTGCAAGGACAACATAGAGGAACTGCCACTCACCTGCAAAAAAGAAATAATCAATATAACATTATATATAGTTTGTTTTGTAAGTAAACTGAAATTCAATAACTGAAAGTGCTTTTCATTTATTGTCAATGATAGTCAATCATGTTTTTTAAATCATACTATCAAGTACGATAAATTCAAATATTTGTAGAATAGGTAAATATACATGCATTATTTTGATTTTTGTTATCTTAATTTTTCCTTTTATAATTTAAAGACTAAATAACCAGACTAAAATAGTTCCTGTTTTACGATTATCAATATACAATGCCATCTAGAAAATGCACTTAAGAGGAGTCCTGCTGTATGCGTAGTTTGCGTGTCACACTTTGTGCCTGCGTAGGGAAATAAGCAATGGTGATTGTGGTAAGCTATTACTGATTGTTTGTAAAAATTCCCATAAGATATGGTTGGCGCCCGATATGTGTTGTTTACTGTACATAAGACATGCTAGTGTTCAATTGTTTGATAAAGTTTAGTCGTTATAGTAAGCAATCTATGTGGACATATATATTATTTTGAAATTGATCCTGTGGGTATGGTGCACTGTGTTTAGTACAAACTCAACGTCACAGTCAATGCAAGGATATCGTGGTTACAATCCTGTCAGACGTTCTTTATGATAAAGCAACTTTGTCTTTTACTGACATTCCTGCCTTTTCATACAGATATTAAATTGTTGAACTCTGTTTTTTCAGAGGCAGTTTGTGAGTTTTATAGGTTTGGAGTAGTATTTAATCTTAAAGTTTATTTCATTGAAATTAATGTTTTCGTTAAACGGAGGAAGACAACAGTAAAGAAATGTGCTTGTCAAATAACATGAATAACTATAAGAAGCCAATCTTCTCAATCCAATCCCAATTTCAGATCGTAAGTATTATCCGCTTTTCTCGAACCACAAGCCACTGTTCCAATATGTTTTCCATTATGTACCACACGCCCGTTGCCATTGCCAAGAACTGCGCACATATCCATTCTATCCAAGAATATTTTATGATCTCGCCCTGAGCCCGTGGTTTCTTGTCCCCGAAGGAAATGGAGTGCAAGAGCGACGGCCATTGTTGCACGAGGACAGGAGACTGCGCAGAGAAGGCATCGCTTCCGGCGTTTTCAGGTGGACTCTTTGCTCCCCAGCGCGCTCTGTGGCGGTGTCTGCCGCGCGAAGCGACTGCTCTTGACACACGCGAGATCCCGCGCCCGCGATTGGATTTGCGACTGGGAGATCACTGCAAAACACATGTCAGTCCTTCACAGTTCTCGCGTGAACCTCAATAGTAGCACGGTTGTATTTGCAGAGTTAAGGAGCTCGTCTCTTAGACACTCGTATGTCTGATGAGTTTTTGTGTTGTTTTTGTATTTGATACATTACGCGCTTCACAATTTCCATTGTGTTCTAAAGATGAACATTTACAATCTGAATATGCAATAAGATATTGATAAATAAAATAATTCTTATGTACAGTGCAAATAAAATCAAAGATAGTATTTATTGTTGTAAACAAGAGAAATAAAATTGCTGTAATATCCCAAATGCCTATTTCATTTTCCATGTAAATTTAAACAAAATCATTTAGAAAAACAATTACGAACGGTTCCATTTGCAGTTTAAATTCTCATTCCAGGACTTCAGGATCATGTTATCAGTAATATTCAAGAAAAATAATATAACTATTCACTAATAATTCAGGCATTAACATCGCGGCTGAGTACTTTGGAAAGATTTGCCAAACAATTAGAATTTTCCTCGCCAAAAGTACGTTTATTCCTCTCTCTGTGCAATTATAGAGTCCATTAAGCCTTCTCACGGAGCATCCAATAATGAGGTTTACCCGCCTATTATACATAACAGCACCGCTAGAAGCGAACAAACCCACTTGTGGTACCAAGCGGATTCAAACCGGCAGCCAGCAGTGCACTTGCAATTCTTTGGTGGGAGCCGCCAACTTTTCGCGTTTGCCCGTTATTGCCTGCGACGCTTCCACGACTCTGTCCTTTTTCATCCCTTTAAAAAGTTTTGAGGCGCATTTCCTCTGCGAGGACATGGAATTTTTGTACAAATACACGGGACGTGAGAATAGCTGCGTTGTGTTACTTTTATTATCTCATCATGTTTTACTGGGGTTTCTTATAACTTCTTCAGCTCTCCAAATTTGTTTAATAGCAACAATATTCTCTAGAACGAATATGTTCAATGTTGTATATTGAAGTTAAACATTGGAAAAGAACACTTTGCAATTAATAATTTCGTCAAAATAATAATAATAATAATAATAATAATAATAATAATAATGAAATATTAATTAAATGGTTCGTGAACAATTGAACAGCAAATATATTTTGTTTAAGACGATAAATATGTAAAACATTAACATTCCGAATACGTATTAAAATATTTTAATATTTATATGAGAGTAAGCCAACTTTTTTACAAAATGAATCAACTTTCTTTTTCAAAGAAAAATATTCAGAAGATAAATTGCTCTGGACGTACTGAAACATTGACACCTCCTAATCAGTAGGGATCCCAGATTAACATTACTACCAAAGGTATTTTCTGGCCCTGCGTTCGTTGAAATTTCGAGAAGGAACCGCCAGCAGAGGCCTAGCTTTCAATGTGGCCTCCGGATGAAGCGGTGGCCCGTCCACCGTTTCCCTCCACGCCCTCCCGCGCGCAGAGCCGCCCCTGGCGTGTGGAGCCCGTCTAATGGGCCGCCCAGCGCGCGCGGCGGGCGAAAAATACGCGAATAATCCCCGCGTTCATTACATTAATCAAATTAATTTCACACAACTTACGGTGGCTGGCGGACGGGCGCTAACGAATATGTTGCACGTAAGCAGATTACCGCTCCCGCGGGGCGGGGAGGCCAGGGGAGGGCAGGGGAAGGAACGAGTTGTGGGAGGACGCGCCGGGAGATGAGGGGGGTTGAGGGGCGGGAGCTTCGATGTGCGATGACGTGGCACGTCACCCCTCTTCCCCTACCGAGGCGAGAGCAGCGAGTGTCAGAGGTGGAAATGTTTGTATTTATTTAGATATTTGCGGTCGAGAGTATAACCTGTTCTTGTTCAACTGCCACAACGTACTAGTTAATTGTCTGCAATAAAAAATGATACGATGCAGAAAATGTTCATGATGTACGAATTTCTGAATTTAAATTGCTCTGTTAATTTGCAACTATAAATGTATCTGTTCTTGAAAATAGATCATTTTCAGATTTTTTCAATGAAAAATATTCGAGAGTTAAAAACACAAACCGAAAACGAACGGTCCGATTACATTTCATAAAGAGAGTAAAATGAGTTGTGAATGTTTTGTTACCGTACAAATTTTTACATAATTACATTCCTAGAATTGTATTTATTTCGAACCTATTAAAAGGTTTAAAGTTCGCAAAGCAGATCATGCAACACGAAGCTTGTTTATGTACCCGTAATATCCCTTGCTCAGATATTTCCAACGGGCATTTGCATCCACGTCATATAATAAGAGAATAACAGAGGAGGTTTTAAGCCGATGGAAGTGCATAGGACGTGCGAAGGGTCTCCACTTTCATGCATATTCTTTCGCGCCGCGCGCGGCGACGCCTCGGAAAAAGCGGTCGCGCCGTCATCTGCAGCTCCTCACAAAACAGCGCGCGAGAGAGTTTTCCCGTCGCGCCACCCGAGCCGTAATTGCTAAACGCACAGGGAGCGGGCACGGCTGCCCCGCCCCCGCTGCGCCCACGGAATCCTCCATCGCTCTTCGCAATTTCTCCCTCCCTACGCCGCCTTCCCGCTGCTCTTAATCTACTGATAATGCTTTCCGTAACGAGTATCTTCAACAGCTCCGTGGCTCTTATCACTGCATTATCTTTATAATTTCTATCATTGTGTCTCAAATCTTAAACTAATCCACTTACGACTGGTTTTACATTGCTACCCTTCAGTTCGAGCCTTCACCACCCAATCTTTGGGGACCATCTTCGACACAAAAGAAGCACTTCCATTTTTACTGAAGTACGCTGTAAACCATTGGCCAGGAATACAGAAACCTTCAGCAGGACTGACACCAGCGTTCACCTCTGATTCACCGCCAACCCGAGCACTAACCCGGATTCCGCTGCGCAACCTGCGTCTGTCAAGGTCACCACCGCCGCCTCCTCCCAGTCGCCATCCCGCCCGACGTCACCTCGCGCCAGCCTCTCTCCCCCGAGAGAAAGCTACGGCCTAGGGAACGCCCACCTGCCGCGCTGCCAGGCCTCGGAGACAGACTTAATGCATTCAAATCAGCGCCGCCGCCCGCGCCGCCCCGCCCCCGCCGGCGAGAGCGCGAAAGTAATCCTTGTTACTATAAACGTCGTTACCCCAGAATTAACGCCCTCCGCGCACGCCCGCTGCTCTTCCGGCCGGGGGCTCGGGCCGCCGGGGCCACGCGCGCTCGTGGGGCCGTACGTGGCCGCCTGCGGGCAGCTTGCCAACGGTCGCCCCTGCGGGCCTTGCCGTTGCGCCCGGCCGCGGGCGTTTTTCATCCACCGCCAAAAGCCCCCGGAGCTGTCGCCGTTGCCGCTGGCATCCGAATTCCGCTGTGTTTCCAAAGTGTTCCTGAGGCGCTCGGTATTGCCTCTGCTACTTCCGTTACTAATATGAATTTCATATTTTCGTTTATTTATCGGAATAACCTTGCGGTATATTGTTTCTTTGCTGTCTAATTCGTTTATGTTATTGTTCTCTTATTCTCATTCTGTTATCTGCTTTGCGCTTTGTACCTTCTCTTCAATAGTTTTCACATATCTTGTGTTGGATTCCTTTCTCTTCCGTTTTCGTTTTATTTTCTTCCTAAATGTTTCCATAACATCGTCATTGATATGATCCATCACAGATCTCAGTCGCTTTCGCGTGTTTATCGTCGCCTTGAGACTTTTCTTCCAAACGTTTACAACCACATCACGACTTCATGGCCAGCCTTGTGATTGTCAATGTTCGCGTTACCGTGTCCTTCTGTGAATACTAATATATTGATGCAAGTATTGAATCTATTGCAACTATCATATTTCGTTGCAACTATGCGTTTTGAACATCGTTCACCGTAATCGTCATATTAGTGAATCAATCTCTGACTTGTAGTGTTTCCTTCTATCTCCAGACTATCACAATCTTGCTCTGACCCCTTTGAGACAACAACACTGATTTTAACTGGCCTCAAACCAAGTCTATGATTATACCCAACTTGCCTTCCATCCAGGTTATCACAGTACTCACCATCCTGATGTTACATATCTATTTCTTCTCTCAACTTCAAATTGTTATTATATCATTATTATAATTTTTATTATGTTTAATTTCAATTTGTTATTTGGTTCAAATTTGGTGCTAGCTAACATTCGAAATCAAAGTTTTACAAATCATTACACATATTTACACAAGAAATCTTAATACAAGAAAAATATTATACAGCCTTCAATTATTTACAGATATTTACATTGATGTTAAAAATTTCAAAGCTGTTGCTGCTTCCTAACACTTGCTGTAAGAACTGTTAAGAATTAAAAATCTTTCTCATTATCATCATCATCATCATTATTATTATTATTATTATTATTATTATTATTATTATTATTATTATTATTATTATTATTAACGTGTGCAATTATGGAGATCACCTTTTCGTGTGTATCCCTTGATAAGACAAGGTTGTTAAGCCTCGAATGAATTATGATGTGACAGGATGATGATGAGATGTGATCATGACTTTTTCTGATCCTCTCCAGCATTCGCCTCTATGACCGAGGGAAACCAAGAAAACTCCGCTCAATATGGGATCGAACACGGGTCTCCCGACTGCGAAATCAGTGCACTATGCACTGAATCACTTTCCTCGATAACATTATTATAACGGTATTATTATTATTATTATTATTATTATTATTATTATTATATAGCCCCACGTATACGCGAGGCTGTCCCACCCGCTCCCTCGCCCAGTGTCGGCGGGGCGGCGCCGCGGTCTAGCTGCGGTGTCTCCCCCCCCCCCCCCTTCCCGTCGGGGGCGGGGCCGGGGGCGGGGCCGCGGGCGGCGCGGAAATGAAGCGCGCGGGCGCGGAGAGGTGCGCCGAGAGAACGCGGAGTTTCGCAGCTTTTTAACTCGCTCGCGACGGGGCGTTCGTTTTAATCACGCTTTCGAGATGTTTCGAGGGCGCGGCTAGATAAGAATTGTAATATTTTGCGCATTTTACCCGGGGATTTGTTTTTCTCTGCATCTTTTTCTCATTTCCTCTCTTGTCTCCGAAGTTTTCGAGCTGAAATCTGAAAAGGCCACAGAAATGTTATGTTTGGCGTTAGCAAAGTGACTGCGTACCAATTATTATTATTATAAAAGCATGATACAGCAATGCAAATCAAAAGCAAAGGAAAAAATTAAAAATCGTTCTTACACGAAAAAAGTAATTACGTATAATTAAGTTTTCATTGAAACATGTAATTATTACGAAGCTTTCGGAAACAATCAGTTTCATTTAAACCATTAAAACAATTATTTTCTGAATAAGTTGTTTAAAATGTATGTTGCTTTACTTTCTATTTCCCTAGTTACTGCTAACTTGTTTTTGTACAGAAGTATTCCATCATTTTCTTTCAAAATATAATTTTAATTTTTCTCTTAATTAAATTAATCTAGAACATTATTTATAACAAAAGAAAATGACATTTTCACATGAGTATAGTCTTCTCTTGACTCTCTCTCTCTCACACACACACACACACGCACGCACACACACACACACACACACACACACACACACACACACACTTTTAACACTATATCGTCAGATTATACATCTGACGATACAGTGAGGTTAGAGTTAGCTGCGTTCAAAAAGCTTCTTAAATATCAACATATAGGTCGAAGGGAACAAATGGTACTCAGTGATTACCAGAATTGTCTCCAAACACAACAACATTAATCACTCCCATCTTTTCCAAAATCTATTTGCGCCTCTGTGACCTACGTAATGGTAAACTGGCTGTCACTGATGTACTTAAAGATTGCTCTGAGTTTCAGCAAGGCAGAGCAGGGTAGAAATAGTCAGAAATGGAATAAGCAGAAATGGAGCGAAGTATTAAATCAATTCCAATAGTTTTGTCCGTTTCATTATCATTTTTCCAGGAGAAGCTCATCACTTAAAAATATAATAATCGTAATTTTACTTCAGAGATCTCGAGAAATAGTGTTTAATTATTTGTGGAAATTGAAATATTTAGTATGTACATTTACTCATATATTGATTTTTACAGATGTGTAAAATTAAATTAATTAATTAAGATTCAACCTTGAATTCTGATTCTGTTATCATGAAAAATTTCTTCATAAATTTTGCATACTCAGCAGAAACGGTGTTACGAATACCTTCCCTCAAGTGTTGATATTTGCCTTCGCGCGCGTGTACCCATGAAGGCGTGTCAGGCTTCGTCTCAACCCTCGTCATCTGTTCTGAACCTACCTTACTCCCGGGAGCATTCGAGACCGCACTCTCAGGACAGCCCGTAAGCATCTGGCTCGATTTTTCGCCCGCGCCTTCTCTTCCCGAAAGATCCGAGAGTGTCTGCACCCACGGCGACGCTCGCTCGGCCGCCCAGCCGCCGCCGCCGCCACGAGACAAACTCGGCGCATTTGCCGGCATTTTTCACGACGACGAGTCGCGCGGCGTCGCCTCTCGCCCCCACTCGCCCGCCCCGCGTCCCTCCCCTCCGGCTATATTTCTCGCGTAAAATTCACGCTGTTGCGAAAAAAATGTCCATTAATCTTCGTCGCGCCCGCGAGGAATCTGTTGTTAACAAGGTAAACAGGTCGCAGCGCGACAAATACCTCCACCATTAGCCGCCGCGGCGTTGCCGCCCCCGCCGCCTGCAGCGCCACTGCGCCCGCGCACCTGCGCGCTCCCACGGCGCCCCCCCCCCCGCCCCGCCCTTTGGGCGCACAGTGGACGGGAATTCGGCGCTGGCCGCGCCCGGGCCGCAATTGCAAGTGGCCCGAATTCGGGGAATCTTCTCCGCGGTTTAGCAGGGTTTGCGGGTAACACACGGCCGTCGGTTGATGGAACGTGCTTAAATGCGAGGTCTGAAAACTCTCTAATTAAAAGCACGACAAGGCGTAAGTAATTTTTACCCGAGGTTGGTTTTGAGTAATGTTTCAGAAATTTTGATGTGGCGTCTCTCTACCTAAGCAACTTCTCTCTGCAGGGTTCCTTTCATATATCTTAAGTAATTTATTGGTATACTATTTTCGATGAATTGCGAGCTAGTCTACATTCGACAGATGCAGAGCTGACTCGGAAATATTTGTACTCTTCTATTTAATACTGCTTTATTATTCATGGTTTGATTGTGATAAGTACTTGAGGTGAAGAGGGTGGGGTATTTGTTGCTTATGAATTGGAGTAGTGCTTCCGCAGTTTAGTATGTGCTCATGGAATACTTAACACTCTCTAAAATTATAAAAATACTTGCTGTGTCCCTGTTTTTGAAATACAAAGTTCGCAATTTCAATGTTTTCCAATGTTATCGACTATTTTTGTATTGTTCCGTCGTTTCTATTTCATAACGTATCCCATACAAGATAAAACACACATACATTGAAAATATTTTAAATCTTTTCAATTTAGTTGTAGTTTTAATTCTAGTTTTCTATCTGACGTCTTCTCAAAGACAAACATTTTAATATTCTTAAAACTTTTGTTATTAAACAATTAATAAAAAATGAGGAATATAAAATGATTTTTTTTGATGGTACATTCCCGGAAACTAACTGAGGTACAAGTCCTACAAAATCATACTCATTTTGAAAATACAATTTCTAACCTAATTTAAATTACAGTACTTAGTATTCAAACCTCGTAAGCGGCAGATAGAAACGAAAATCTGTATTCAGCTCATCGCAGGGTCTCCGGTTTCAAATCATCTTTCCGACCACTGTGCAACGTGACGCCGAACTTCGACCGCGTAGCTCGTTTTTTAATTTTCTTCCGTCGCCTGTCCGCTCACGGCTCTGTCATGACGCGCCGGAAAAACAGTGTCGGCGCTGTTTTGTGAAGTTCGACGCGACATCTCGCGGTTGGATTTTGAGTTCCTTTGTCCACGATCTGTGACGCGCCATTGAGAACTTTTTGGTGTAATTTCTTTTTTAATCTCCGAACAAGGTCCGTTGAGGTTATTTTGAGAGCGGATTTCGACAGCCGAGATTTTATTTAATGTTTAATGATCCTCTTATTGGGAGGTTCCTTTTACTGTGAATATTCTAGGTCGTTAGTAATGTTGCCAATGTTGAAAGCAATATCACATTAACTTCACTCTCTTGATTTCATAAACTTTCTGATAAAATTGTTTGCCCAGCAGTGAAAGTGCAAACACGCTAGAATGAAATAATCGCAGTAAACTTTATTTATTCTTTTGTCTTTCGCATAGAACTGACTTTCATTACAACGAACGGAACTTTATATTCCTTATTTGCTGTTTGTTTTATGCATTTTTGTGTTTGTTAGAAAGTTTGCAATATTTTGCAAGTTAGTCTTCTTGATTGAATATGAGGTAATAAATTTTTTGTTCTGATGTACAAGAGAAGTAAAAACACGTAAATCAGACTTGAGAAAAACACATTCAGAGAGAACCGTCTTTCACATTATTACGCAAACAATTATGTCTCAAAGCTCCGAGTAGCAGGTATTTCTTAAAATAAGAATATTTTACGCAACTATTTCTCTCCAGGTTCTGGCTGATCGAAAGAAAAAAAGAAATTCGTCGCACAGCGTCATCTGAGGGGAGAATTCATCTGCGTCGTCTGAGCCAAATTCCGAGATTGGAGACGGAGAATATGGTTCGCGCGTTGATACCCATTCGAGCTCCAGAGAAGTCACTTGCGCATTTCCTCCGATTCCTCAATTTCTGCACATCCCCTTAGCCCCGAAACGCCTCTCCCTCCTCGCCCGACCCACCCCACACTGATCCGCAACGCCCCACCCACC
>BOPP01000346.1:436430-449726 GCA_017312745.1 Gryllus bimaculatus | reverse complement strand
CCCTCGCCACGCCCCTCCTGTCGCCCGCCTTGGTGAGGGTGCGCCGGGGCAGGGTGTTGCCCTCTCGCTTCCGACCGGGAGAAACGGCAGTCTTTCTTTAATATTAAAAATCCTTCCCTGATGTCTTCATTTCTCTTCTGATCTGGAAGACACACGCTCCCCCTCTGATCGCTGCAATCCCATCCATACCGCCCGCCCCGAATATCTTTCTTTGCGCGAAGGAGGTACAGCCCCCACAAAGACTTAGTAGCGTCTAAAGAGAATGCGGATGCAACTTTTTACTCCACCATTGAGCGTGTTTTCTTTTGCAGAGTATTTATTTTTTGAAATGATCATACATACGTAATTTATTCTCAGCGTGCTTTCCTGGAGATCTTTGAAATTTTACGTTTTTTTTTCTGAAAAGAAATTACCTTAGCAACGTTCTTTGTAGTGTAAAGCCTTCTATTTGTGAAGGCGAAGTGAAAGTGAAATGAATGATTTAAGAAGAAAAATATGTAAGAGATAGCATTGTTATTCTAGTTTGTATGTACGAGAACACATTGTCAAAAACGTTCTTTTGAATAGTTTTACAAACACTAACGTATGCTTATTTTCCAATGAATTATAACTGCCGAAGTAAGTAAAACATACACGAAAATAGCGCACTCTTGCGAATTACATTCTTGACTATGTTGAAGTATGTCATAATAATTGTCACGCCATGAATAAGAATGTTCACCAATTCTTGATAAAATTAATCGTTTGAAGGCAGACTTTCTTAAATTGTACCTCATGTGAATATTCACCTAAAAATATATTCTACAAAAGGAAACTGTAAATAATGATTATTTTCTGTTTTTCCTACAATTAGTGCGTTTGCTTCTGACGCATTTCGTGAAGTAAAGTTTCTTTGATTACTGATGATACAGATATGTCATAAATAGCATAGACAAATACAATGACGTCTTTCATTTATTCAAAGGCTCTCAAAAAATATTTTTAATATATTTAAATTATAATATTTACCTGCAATACATTGCCGTAAAAATTATTGTGCTGAAATGAATCATGAAAGAAACATTTCCTTGCCGAAGAAAATTACAAAATGATATGACATCATTAAACTTGTTAAACCTAAAGAATTAATTGTGAATAAAATATTATTTGAAAGAAGTCTTATAACTCTGAGCTTATCTATTCATTTATCCCGCAATCACTATAATTTTAATCTGAAAGGGGTACATAAAGGGAATAGACTGCGCATGGATGTACAACGATTTATTTCGAGAAACATATTTTTCAAAAGAATCATCTTTTTGCCATGGTCCTACACTCATTTAATACTTAAGAACGTACGCTCACTGTATGTACTGTTCTTCCTTTTAAAAATCTTTTCTCCATTTAATTGAACCGTTCTCGTCCTTAAATTGGACCACTTAACACCAATGTCGTCACAGACACTAGGTCTCAGCTACAGATAGCAGCTACAATCAAGTTCCTTGACATAGCATTCACAAGTAGTTTCTTAACTAGTTGCGTGGTTTCTGAAATACTCTTTACCAGCAACGCATTAGTTTTGCACCAGAAATGCTACATCTATAATAATAATGATAATAATAATAATAATAATAATAATAATAATAATAATAATAATAATAATAATAATAATAATATTGTTTGAGTCACATATTCAATTTCAATCGTGTGTAATGAGTCAGATATGATTTTTACGGGTGCACATGTATTCCTGAGTTCCAGATTTCCTACTCTCATTTACTATACCCACTATTATCAGTAAAGTGAGCAATCCGCATTTTAAATAAATAATAACTGTTCCCCTCTACGTGAAAGAACTGCAAATGACAGTGAAGTTTGAAATTAAATTCTCTGCTAATAAATAATTAACCCTCTACCCCTCTCGTATCTTAGCAAAAGGGAGCTCAAGAAAACTTGTGCAGAGAGAGAAGTATCATTTACTGTCCAGAAATCAAAGCAAAGAGGCCATCGCAGTATTTGCTCGAAGGATCAAGGGAAACTGGACGAAAACCCTGATCCAATTCTGTTAAACCTCTGCAGTTGCCTTTGAATGTTTCCTGCCAGTCATATCTCACCATGTTCCGGTTCGTTGATTTTAATCCAAATATCTTTTACCCGTTATAAACTGACCAAACTGCTTTCCTTTTTTAGCGCTTATTTTTTTACATAAAGTTACATGATTTTTTCACTATGTGTTTTTACTTTATCGCATTTATTTTCTACGAAAAGAAAGTTACGTAATTGTGCGCCGGAAAATGGCGATTTTTTGTTACATTTACATACATTCTGCTCCTTACGCACTGATATCTGTGTTCCATTCCCAATGTGCTAGGTCCGTATTCACTAGCCCCATTTCACATCCAAGCTAATTTATGATCTTTTCATCGGTTTCAATCTCTTTTGAACATTAACAACTACTTTCACATTAATTCTTCCAATAAGGAATAATTATCTAATAAACCATATACATTTATAAAATATAAATTACTATGGCATTACCTTCAATATTTGTCTCAACAAAAGATATACTCATTGAATGTGTAAGCCACCGATATCTTCACAAGGATACCTATTAAAATATTCGTACAATTTCTTGGAATCCATAGTGAATCAATACATGATAGCGTTTTTGTTTAGATCTTGAAGCTAACGACAACTGTAACAATTATTGAAGTTTATTTGAGTTATTATTGCAGTTTAAATTATTGCTCTTCAATATTATATTATTACCCATAAATTTCAAATATTACCCTACCAAACGAAGACCACTCCTCATTCATTTATGTGTCCGTGCGTTAGCGGTTCTGCTCATCACCACAGAGCTCAAACTCCACTTCCCCTGTTGACGCTCTTCGTACTTGCGTCGTCATCGCCCGAACTAGTGCCATCACCCATCGCGCAAACATATATACAGCACAGGCTCTCGCTCATGCCGCCGCACACGCCGCCTCCCCATGCCACCGCCCGATCCACCACCCAATCGCCCATTCCACCACCCTTACTGCCATCATCGCCACCGCCCACTCCGCCGCCCACGCCTCCCGCTACGCCGCCACCCTCTCCGCCAACGCCACCACCCACGCCTCCACCCGCGCCGCCGCTCACGCCGCCTCCCATGCCGCCGCCAACGCCGCCGCCAACACAATCGCCCATTCCACCACCCTCACTGCCATACTCGCACCCACCCACTCCGCCGCTCACGCGGCCGCCCGTGCCTCCACCTACAGCGCCGCCCTCTCCACCGCCACCGCTCTCACGCAGCTCCCTCGCCCCACCCGCGTTCCTCTAAATTCATTCCGAAAGAGTCGAAAGCAGACGCGTGCGCCAGATCCGCGGCCGCGGAAAGTTTCTCAATATCACGATGTGCCCCGCGAGCGCAGGCCACTTTCCAATACCCGATACATATTGAGCGGAGCATCAGCGGCGAAGTGGTGGTGGGGGCGGCCGCGACGCCGCCCCCGCCGCCTCTAAGCACCGTCGTTCCGCCTGCCGGAAGCAGAAGCCCCCCTCCGCGCCACTCATATCCGGCGTGCGTCGTCGGCTTCGTTTGTCCGTCTAGGAACGCGACCGGCTATCGACTCCCCCGCTTGATGTTTCCGAGGCCCCAAGGCATCCGTTTCTAAATACAATTAAGCGCAGCTCCAGATCCGAGAGGATAAGCGGACGCTCAGAGCATGCGCATATTGAAGGGGGCAGATTTTGGAAAGTAAACTGGAAGCTGAAAGTTCGAAATTGCTCTCGCGAGAGACGGGCGGAGGACTTAGACATATGAGTTCGTGCATTAAATGTGAAAACAGGTATTGTAAAATTTAATTTCTTTATTTGTAAAGGAAAACAAATCTAATCAGTCGAAACTATTTTCGTAACAGACTCAACGATTTGCGAATTACGTACAGTATGCAGCAAAGTACAAATGTTTTATTTTGAAGAGAAACACATAAATTCTAGAAATTGTCGTATCTGAAAAATAGAATAAACAGAGCATTCAAGATCCGTGTGAAGTATACTGTCCAGACAACCTGAATATCAGGACCAGGAAATTGAAATAACCGTAATAGAGGTGCCAGGTGCATGGAGACATTATGCAGTCAATATGTTAAACTTTAACCAAGAATAATTGATTTGAATAGTTTGAGCATTTTGCGTTTGCATCGCAAACATTTTAAAGAATAATTGTGCAAATATTTACATAAATATCAAATTATTGTTATATCTACTGGTTTCTGAGAGATTTTACCATCGGTGTTTACTTTCTCGCACTTCATCAGAAGATAAAGTTTTACTTTCTCTTACTTCGTAAGAAGAGTTATGTAATTGTACGCTAGAAAACGGCGAATTTTCGGCAGAAAAACCCTTATTGCTGGACCCTGATAACGAACAAGTGGGTCAGGGCCACAGCAGTACCAGGACTTGTTGCTACGTTATAGCAAAATACGTAACACGTGGTGTATCCAGAATCTATGTTTTGCGGGTCCTGGATGCCAAAAAATCGATTGACGGCAAAACATCTGTCTGTCTGCCCGACCGCCCGTCCCACCGCCCGTCCGACCGCCCGTCCGACCGCCCGTCCGACCGCCCGTCCGACCGCCCGTCCGACCGCCCGTCCGACCGCCTGTCCAACCGCCTGTCCGACCGCCCTTCCGTCCGTCTGTTGTCAACGCTAGCACCAAAATCGTTCAGCCGATTTTCTCCAAAAATGATATTTCCCTTTCGATCTAAGCGAACTCGAGGCTTTGAGAGTTTCAACTAGATACTTTGATTTTTGAAGTTACTTTGCATAAGGCCTCAAAAACGTTTTCAAAATTTTCTCAAAAATGACACCAATTATTTTCATTGAACTTTTTCCTCGGATGGCGCGAAGGACGCTTAAGAGAATGAGGCAAGTCTAATGTTAATTGAAATCCCAGATTTTTCGAAAACTGCAAAAGTGCAATTTTTTGGCGTATTTGTACAACAATAATAATGTACAGATGTTTTCCTCAATAAAATCTGTTTTTTAAGTCATATTAAAATAATATCAGATACAATTTTTCGAAAAAGGAGAAGATTTTGCGTAATTTCGCTCGAAATGTAGGCAATTTTAAATTAAATTTTTTTTCTACAAAAGCACACATCTTTTCTTTAAATTCTCTCCTCTACGTAACAACGGACAGTAAACAATATGGCGCAACTCCCATTGTCGGCAAAATTCGCAGTTTTTTCGAAAATTTCACGTTCATATTTCGAAACTACAAAATTAAAGACAGAGAGTTTTGCCTTAGACAAAGTCTATTGTAAAACAATCACCTCTTTAAAACAGGTCATGCAGAATATTTCGAAAAAAAATATTCCGGCAGATTTTGCGTAATTTGTGTCTGAAATATATGCTATTTAAAAAAAAAGATTCTCAGAAACTCCATCACTTTTTTTCATTAAATATTATCTTCGTATGTGACAAGGGCGGTCAAATTATGGTTCTTGTCCCATTTTCGGCTGTCTTCGTACTTTTGAAAAAAAAATTCAACACTACAAAATTTAAGATGGCAATTTTATTTTTAAATAATGTCTTTTTTTAATATCAGCTCTTTAAAAACTTTATGTATATTGGAAAACGTGTTTACTTTCCATAATTTGTGTCTAAAATTTATGCAATTTCTAAAAAATAAGTTCTCACAAACTTAGAGAAATATTTTCATTACTTTTACATCTCGTATGTGACAACGGACGGAAAACAATATGGTGCTGGTCCCATTTTCCGCAAACTCTCTCCGTGGCACCGACCAAACGACCTGTCGTGAAACTCCGTGCAGACGCCACCAATGTCTTGGACAACGGCAGCGCCGCCCACAAGGCTTTGTTGAAATGCGAACCAAAGCTAGTCGTTGGAAGTGACTGCAGAAAAAACCTTTGGCCTCGTCATCCGCCATCGAGTTTACAAGTCAGTAAGTTCTTGAAACTGTGCGCATGCGACCCGGTGTATTATCCTTGGATGTACTAGGACATTTGCAACAAGGCGTGGTAGCAAAGTTGTCTATACTCGGAAATCGGAAATAATCGACATTCATATGTCATTTATGCTTCATACTGCTTGATGAGCTATTGATGAAGGTGAATAGCAATTCATTTTAAACTTTGATTTATTTGTAATGTAGAATAAATATTTTTTGTAATTTTTCCAATTTATTTATTAAATATCTACTCAACAATTTCAAAAGATAATGTGCCACACAAAATTAAGTGCGAAAATTCTCAGAGAGAATATCATTTTTTCAGAAGTGTCTAATATCTGAAATTGTTATATGTTTACAGTTAAGTCGCGGTTAGGTTTTTTGAGTCTTTTGAATACTTTACCAGAATATTTTTGGCGCATAACCTTTAGAAAAATACAAAAATACTTTAACCTGTACTTTCTCGCCTCACTTTTCGCGTGGAGACGTTCTGATGCAGAGAAAGATATTTCGTGTACCTGGCAAACGCTGGTGCAAGACGCATATTCTTCCATTCAGGAACAAGTCATTTTCCATTCCACGCGTTTTATTTTGAGTCTGCCTATATATACTCAATGTTTTAGACTTCACCAAGTGAATATAAACGTCTTTTAAATTCCAGATATAAAAATGGGGTCAATTTTCTTTCTAATAAATTTCTTTTTATTATTTTTTGGATATATTCAGTAAAATATTTTGAAATATTGAAACTACTAAAATAATTTTGCTGATTACCTAAGTAACGTATAATAATAATAATAATAATAATAATAATAATAATAATAATAAGAAGAAGAAGAAGAAGAAGAAGAAGAAGAAGAATAGAAATATAAGTGAACACAAATTACACTGAGTTTGTGTTTTAACCTCTTAAAAAATTTGAAGAAAAAAATATGGAAGTGTGAAGGAAATCCGGACAAGAATGAAATATAGGTGTAAACGATTTTGCGAGAATTTTTGGATTGATGGCAATGATCTGCATTTTTTCATTTAGCATTTGTGCAAATGCAAATGTACTACGTGCATGTTTGTGCATATTATCAAAAGAGCGTAAAACTGTAGCTGTACTAAAATGTTACTATTAGTATCAAATCCAAGTACTTGCTGCGGCTATTATAATTTCTGAAATTGCAATAAGACCTGTTTATATCTCGTATGGACGTAAGAGGTGATTGGGTGTTGTGTAACTTTCGAACGTGAGTATAACATTATTTGC
Organism: Gryllus bimaculatus; assembly: GCA_017312745.1. NCBI lineage: Eukaryota > Metazoa > Arthropoda > Insecta > Orthoptera > Gryllidae > Gryllus > Gryllus bimaculatus. The sequence goes on along the minus strand of BOPP01000346.1, from coordinate 442,526 downwards.
TCCATTTCATAGGGTTCATCGGTAAGTCCAATGCCAGATGCTGAAAGAACATATTGGAACAAAGCTGAACATGAAACGAAGTGTGAAAGAAATTTTCAGCACATGAAACTATTTTTGAAACAGCTTACGTCGGCGACGCCACATTTTACTAGTAATGCGTAATCAAAGAAATTATATTAATAACAATTTACACATAAACTAAATTAGAACGTATAATTTGCAGTCAAATTACGAGGAGACCATTTTAAACTCTGCGCGTCCACCTTTCGAGCAACCCCGAAGAGGCCATTCCTTTGCGGGCCCGTGCGCCCGCCTCGCGCCGTGAGCGAGGGCCTGAGAAGGAGGCGGTGGAAATGCCCGGCAGGCGGGCAGCGGCGCGCTCGCCATGCGCTGCACGTCGCCCCCAATTCGGGCCGCGTTCGTCGCCCGCCGCCGCACGCCGCAGGCAATTACCGCCCCCGCTGATTTGTCTACATTTCTCATTTCACCCCCGCGCCGCGCCGCCGCGCCGCTGTCAGCCCGTTTGGCCACCCGCGCGGGGACGGGCAAGCGAACGTGGGTCGGCCGTCTGCCCCCCCCCCCCCCCACGCCCCTGACGCCCTCCGACCTCCGCGCCACTCGCCCCGGCCGCGCGGCGTCTGTATTTCCGCCGACCAGGCCCCCTGCGTCTGCTTGGCCGCTCGGGTTCCTTTCCTCGCCGCTTCTCCGCCCCCGCCCCCGCTCGCCTCTTGGGCACCCTTTCGCTCGACGCATCTGCCGCCCTGCCACCCGACCATTCCACTGTCAATCTCTTCGTCTGTCCCGTTCTGTCGCTGATTCGACCCCCACACTCTGCGCCAAGCTCTCTCATCTCTCTTTCATGTCTCTTGTCCTTCATCTCATCATCTACTCACTGTACGTTTCTACGTCTTCAATCGCTGTGCATTGTTCTCTACGTTCGCACCACCTTTCGCATTCGCCATGCCATCCACCATATCCCCTGCACTTTCCAGTCACTTTCAGTTCCTCTGAGATTTTTCACTTTACATTTTAATGCTCCCTATTCCTACGCTTTCGCTTCACGGTCTCCATTATTTCCTACCAACAGTTGCCGTTCTTGTGTCCTCCACTTTTTTTTCTCTTTCGGTAGGTTTCGTCGCGAGATTGTTGACACAATCCCTCTTACATTACTCTGTTTTCTTAGTCATCTTGTGAGCGCTCCATCGCTTGAGTCCTAATTTGCATCTTCCTCGCCCTCATTTTACTCGCCTCCGCCACTTCCACGTCGACCTTGGTAGTCGACCTCTGGTGCGGTCTGGCGTCCCCTCTGCCCGCCGTTACTCCCCAGACGCCTGAAAACGTCTGTCTTGTTGATAGCCAATTCTATTTCTTCTCTTTGCCTTGAAGGATGTTCTCTACCATCATTTTGTTGTTTTCTCAATATCATCTTGCTTTCTTCATTTCTCGCCCGATTATCGCTCTCACCATTTTCGTACTATAAAAAAGTGCATTTATCTTTCCTGCGTTTTCCATCCTCTTCTTTTCCCAACCTCGTTTCTTATGCCAACTTTACCACTTTCATCACATTAAACAGTCGCACTCTGATCTTTGCTAGTAATGGTTTTGTCAAAAGAATTTAGGTTTTAAAGGACAAGTGTGACTTTCCTTCTTTTGTCGCGAACTTTGGCGAATTTGCATGCCAGCCGCCTCGTAAGACGGAGAATGTTGTTCGACTCCAGACGTTTTATGCTTATTCCCTTTGCTCAACTTATACCTATTGCTCTAAAGAGTTTAAACCAACGCTTCTGGGAATATTGTCCTGAATCCAAACAACAAATTTGATTAAAAATATAAAATAATAGGGTCGAGGAAATTATTGATTCACATTTCACATTTTCGCTCGGTCTCACCGAATTTAAAAATTATTTTATTTAAGTGTTTTTGCTTGAGAAAATGTTTATCAAATTACAAAAACATATTATTGCTATAAGAATAAAAACAATACATTGCAGTATAAGTTGGAGAAAAAATACAATTATTTTCTTAATATGGTACATTATGCCCAACAATTTTCTTTCCGTGCGGTCTTATTTTCGCGTCAGGAGGTAAATAAAACGAAGTTGGTTGAAACATACGGCTCCAGTGATTTGTTACTGCAGTCTTTTGTTGTTTCCTGTCGCAGAGAATTTTTTCTGTAATATAGTACGACTACTTTTGGAGGAATGCGGTTTCGTTTTCCTTCTTTCGCGGGGCCATAACCAGACAACAATGTTGCAGAAACGTATCAGTCTTGCGGCCGAGAGAAGTGTAGCAAAGAAAACGAAATATTTCTAAGGAAACGGCTCCCGGGGCGGCGACGCAGCATGTTAGCAGGCGCCGATGCCGCCCCCGCCCCCCGCCCCCGCACCGCAACCCCTCCCCCTTCAGTTGGCTACGTTTTACTTTCTGGCCACGCGATCACACGCGCCTCCGGATCCCGTACGCCACCGCGTTCTCTGCGTATTTCCCTCTCTCCTGACCTCGCCGCCGGCGTCGCCACGGGGCCCCGAGCACCCGCCGCCGCGCCGCCTGCTCCGCCTCGCGTGTCGGGGTGGGTGCGATGAATAGGAATCGCTGGGCGCCATTTCTTCGCGCTCCTGTGAGCACGACACGACGCGACTGCAGGGGTGGGAGCCCCCCCGGAGCAAGGCAGCGATGGCGCAGCCGATCTCCAAAGAGAGATGAGGCGCCGAAGCAGAGACGGCACTCTACACGATAGCGTTGTTACAGCCCTCATGCGTAACGGATTAGCTAGCGAATGGAACAGACAGATCAGAAGCGAGGAAACTGTAATAATATGATCGTACTTCCAGTGACAGCGAAAGTAAGCATAGTTGGCCAATGATGATTGAAAAAAAATATCATTCTGAAGAAAGGTTTTTCAGAAAACGAAATTGATAAGCGACAATAGAAAGTCGGAAGTGTTATGGGAGAAACGACAGAAATGGGAAAAAAGGTTCAAGGAGAAAACAAAAGTAAATAGAAAAGTTACTGATAGTGAGTATGGATTAAGTGACGGTGATTAAGCGGGAAAAAGTGATTAATTTTAATGTTTTTAATCTACATCAACTCGGAAATTAGAAGACATATGCTGTACATAGTCGGAATACCATTTTGTTGCTGAACAACGGGTGGCGACTAGCATAGGATTGTTAAGAAAATGATATAGAGAGATCTACTATACGAAGAGGACCTCTTTGGCAGACAACTTCTTGGCCCCCACTATAATATAACTGCAGATTATGTCCATCGCACTAATTTTGCCAGTCGCGTCGCTTACGAGTACATTAGCCCATTCGCGTAAGACTTTATCACTACCCTTGCAATGACCATCGCGGCATGACGCTCAATTGTTTCCCCACCCGTCTTAGCTGGTCCCTTCTTAGAATACCTCTTGTATACCAATAATGGATTAGTTTATGCTACGGTAAATGGCAAACGACTCAGGAGAAAGAACACCAACAAGTTTAAGCAGGTGAGCACGGTTGAAAACCGAAGACAGACCACGGCAGAGTGCAGGCTCAGCGGCCCCGCGCAGGGCTTGTGCGGCGAGCTGCGGGCTGCCGGCGCGTCATGCAACTCGGGGCCGATAGCCGGGGCCGCGCGCGGCGACTGGGGGCGGGGCGGGTGGCGGGGGGGGCGGGGGCGGAGATTTAAAATGCCGCTGCGGGGAAGAAAGGGCGTCGCGTGCTCTTCCAAGGGGGCGTTTGCCGTTTGGCAGTCGCCCGGGCGCCCGCGCCGCGCCGCCGCCGCCTTCCCTTTACACTGCATTGGCGCTGCGACGGCGCACCGCATGAGAAACTGCAACCGGCTGCCTCACCTAAGCTGCAGATATCAGGAGCACCGCTTACCATCGGGTTGCTCCATTAAATTTATATTCCGTGGGCGTTGCAGGATCATAGTGATAACTTCATTCCAAAAATTCCGTCTTCTCGAGATCATGTGTCCTTGAACTGGAGACAGAATTAAGGTTTTGATAAAAACCTTTCTACTTTACACTTTAAAGTAATCCATTAAATACTTTAAACGATTTTTGTTTGAAATTTGAACAATGAATGTGCGGTGCATAATTTACTGTGAGACAAAGATAACTTAATTCAACTTCACTTTTAAAAAAATTTTCCCCAATTTTTCTTTAGTATTCATTTTATTGTGTTTCTTTTTTAAAATTTTATTTTTCATATATTTCTACATTGAGCGTTTAGTTATGTTTCGAAAGAAAACACTTTTGAGTGTTCAGAGATCTATTGTATTACACGTATGTAGTGTATGTACAGCTCACAAAATATTTTCATATGGAACTGGAATGGTGTTGTTTGAAGTTCACAGAAGTAAACATTTCAGCGGCCCCGACCGAAAGCAACATGGGGAGAGAGCGATTCAGGGATGTTTACCCCTTGTTTTCTTTAGGAAATTTAGTTCAAGGTTCGAACCGGCTAAAATTTGCTTCCCGGCGCGCGCCTGCGGGTGGGGGGGGATGGTCCGGCGGGGGGCAGAGCGGAAGGAGCCAAAGGACAAGAGCAGGCGGATCGGCAGCAGCGTGCAGGCTGGAAGCACTGCAAGGAGTGGGAGGAAAGAAAAGGAGCGGGCGAGAGACAAGTGTTGACGGAGTGGTTAATATATGATTGTGGTAAATAACATATAACCTGCTAACTCCAGGTTGTTTCAGACAGTTGGTAAATAAAAACAACTAATAGAAGGGGGTAGTTGGAACTGCTTGCTTCTCACTGAACTTGTGTGAGAATACAATTTTTCTTACAAGCATCCACTAAGAAATGTAATAAACGTAATCTAATATTATTTTAACAGGACACAATGCATTATCTCGCGTAATGATCGTCTTCTAAATGTGTGGTACATCTAAAAGGGAATATATACCTTTGTTAAATAAGAAAATTTATATTCTTAAAAATAGACTATAGTAAAGTAAAAAATAACAACTTTTTTGTTCCAAACAAACAAAAATTATGTAAATATGAAATTAGAACTTTATTGTACTGTCAGGCAGAAAAGACGTACACCAACGACAGGAGGGGAAAGATTTGTGAACGCTGCAAATTATTTGCGAACAACTCCTTTAAGATGCTAAAACACACAGAGAGAAGAAAAGTAAAGTAATTTCCGAAGTGTCACAGTATTTACCTCTCCCGGGGGCAAAAGGTATTCGCGAAGCAGAAGAAGCGCCAAGTGCAAGTCCAGGTGGCCCGGGGGAGGAAGACGTGGCCGCGCGTGAGTGAGTCGCGGCCGAGGGCGCACTCTGGCGGGCTCCCGGGTTCGCAGCCAATGAAGAGTCTGTGGTTAGAGCTCCGACGCGCCAACCGCTGGTTAAATGAGAAATTTTTCCCCACGAAAAATTGCAAAACCGTTGAATCTGGATATGACCAGTTTATTTGACTACGGAGCAACGACAGTTTCATTTACTCTTGTCTTTTCCTCCGACATAAACAAAGGTATTCAGTAGCTAAGCATTATTTTAGAAGAAGATGCCAACCGGCGCCAATTATGAATACTCCCTGACCAGGAGCGCTTAATGCCTCAGAGATGTCGGCTAAATCAACATCTAGCGTTCAGGAAGTCTAAACCCTGTTTATACTTCGCGTTAAGTATATAGAGTACATAAAATTCGCCATATAAGACATTTGAAATAAGAAAAAAATACACTGAACTTCAGTGTTCCCCTTTTGAAATACTGGCCAAAAAATGGATTAGATACAAAAGTACATAGAAAGAAGAAAAGAAAAGTAATATCCAAAGTGTCACAGTGTGTACCTCTCCCGTGGATGAAAGTTACTTGTCAAGCGAAAGGAAGCAGGTGGCTTGAGGGCGGACGCCGTGACAGCGCGTGCGAGTGTGCGTGTGCGTGTGCGTGTGCGGGGCCGAGAGCGAAAGCAGCGGGGCCGGGGTTCGCGGCGAGCGAAGGGGCTATGTCGGCCCCGGCGCCGCCCTACGAGGTTTTAACATTCAGTTTAACGCTCGTATGTCAATTTTATGGCCGCTGCATCCGGCGGTCATTCGATTATGTGAACGGTACAGCGCGCCTCCCCGCCCGGCTCCGCCCCGCCCGCGCCACCGCTCCGC
>BOPP01000346.1:426146-436419 GCA_017312745.1 Gryllus bimaculatus | reverse complement strand
CCCCATACACTCCCATTCCTCCCCGCCCCGCCCACTCCTTTCCATTCCTCACCCCGCGTCATCCAGGCTCATTGCTTTCCGCCAGGATTTATCTGGCCCGCGTCTTCCTCCACGCACCTCTCCTCCGCCCATCCTGCATCCTCCCATCGTGTGGTCTGCCTTCCTCCTTCGTTCCGCCTTGACGCGTTCCGTCCTTGTACCCTTCCGCCTTCCACTCCCTTTGACCTTCTCTGAACTCTTGCCTTTTAAACTATTCCTGCGTTATCAGCACCATAAATATAAGAATCGTATTTTTCTTGGCAGCCTAACTCATTTTCTCTCTAACGTTTTACCATTTTCCTCGCATTTATTTCTTTTTCAATCAACACTTTTTTCTGTTCTCGTCATATTCGTATTAACATAATACCGTACTTTTATTATTCAAAGCTTCCGTATCTACAATTAATTTCATGTTACCTCACCATTTAACTTTATAGTTTATTGTTTATTGCATTCAAAAGACTGAACAGTAATATATCATACCATTAAAATGATTTACTGGTATTTACATTGTAAGTCACCTCATTATAATCATTCATGACTAGGACATACTAGCCATTCCTATATACCAAAGAAAAAAACAACCCATAAAATTTAATGGTTGCTTTATTCATAAATACGTTAATGAAATGTAGAGTGAAAATTGAAAGCCACGTTTCAACCCAATAACTAAATTCTGTAGTGAAGTAATAAATTCACTTCTTTTCATATTTGCATTTCACGAAAGATTTCAACAAATGGCGAGCGGCGGCCGTGCGCTTACCTGCATTGCCCTGAGCGTTTCCCGCACACGCAGCGCCGTTCGGCCGGGGGGCGGGGGGCGGGGGGCGCAATTGCCGGCGGCGGCACCCGCTCACGCGCAGGCGCGGAAAAACAAAGCCCCGTAATGGCGTACCTTAAATAGTCGCCGTCTGATAAAGCGAGCGCCCGCTCCTTTATTTTCTCTCTAGCGCGTTCCCCGGAACAAACGTTTTTGAACTGATTTGTTTCCCTGACTATCCGTGGCTACACTGATTTATGCTTTTGACCCCAGCCCCTTTTTTTAAAATTTAATCCCGGGGTTTATGGAATAAAAAAAGCAGAATGCGTGCTTTATATATAAAAAGACCTCTCTTTAAGAGACAAAGTAGAAAATAAAAGTGAATGAAACTCGGAGTAGAAAGCGGTGGTGTTTTGTCACTTCGGAGTCCCAATCTCCCTGCGTACATCTCTTCCCCCGAAACCTTGTATCGCCCCTAAATTACTTCTCTCCTTATTCTCCGAGACCGCAGAACGACCCTCTGCGGCACAATCTGCAGTGCTTAACATAATTTCCGTGGAGAGAAAAGGCTCGAGTTAATTCCAGGCGGCGCGGGGGGCGCCGAGGGCGAGCCAGGGCACTGGACGGGCAGTGGGGCGGCGGCGGGGGAGGAATTAATAACGGAAACGGAATAATAAAGATGGAGATGGAACACTTCGAGACGGTTACGAACGGTGAATCGGGGAGTATTTCACGCGGGAAAGAAGCGGAGAAAACTGAATGGAGGAGATGAAGGTAAAGTGAGGAATAGAGTGATGAAAGGAGTGTGAAGGTAGTGATTGGTTATACATGCTAATGACGAATCTACCACTCATCAAGAGGGTGACAATTGACAGGAATAAAACCTTTCAATCCTGTACAAATTCCTCTTCTAAATACAGCTATTTTACTTGCATCACAGACGAAACAGGTGACGACTGAGTCTGGTAAAAAGGAGAAGAAAAAAATATAAAACAAAGTAAGCGGCAAGAGGGGACGTGTCGACACTTCAGTGTCGCATTCTCCTTTCGAACGTCACCAAAAATACTCACATGTATATACGCTCATGCTCCGTGAACATCACCACAAGTTCTCAAATGTGCGCACTTATTCTACATGTGCGTCCACGTGTAAAGAGAATTCGCCATCGCGAGGGCTACCGATGTCCAAAGGGAAGAAAGTGGAGGTCGAGAAGACGCCGAGTTGGGGGGGGCGGGGAGGGGGGGGGCGAAGGGCGAGGGGCGAAATGTAGGCAACGTTGGGACGCGCCTGGACGTCGCGCTGGCAGGCTGCGCTGGGTTTCAATAAACACGAGGGGCGCTGATATAGTGATTTCCTGGCGGCGCGGGGGGGGGGGGGGCGAGCGAACAAGGAGATGGATGGGGGAAAAGGAAGGGGGGGGGGGGGGGGCGGTCGCGCCTTCTGAGCAGCCAACCCGCCGCCTCCAGAGTCCATTCGCAGATCCTCGGTCCGTTAGCATTTTAGATGGAGAGTGCGAGCTGAAGTACTGATTCGTCTCTGATGGAGTTTGGGAAACTGGTCGACACTGTTTTGCGTGATCGTGCTAAGTGGTTTTACATCACACTAGGGGTCGATGGATGTAACGACAAATACACGTGTCTCTCACCGCTCTGCTGTTCCTGACATCTGTATATAGAACACTGTGCATTGTCACTTTTCTGCTGATTTCTTACCATTAATGTCACTTTTCTTGCTGATTTCTTATCATTAATGGTTTTCCCTTAGGCACTTTTTACTTATCACTTTACTTATCACAAAATTCCAATCTTCGTTACAAACAAATAAACGAAATGCACGTTTCAAGTGTAGTGACTCTCAAATTTTATGTTTTGAGTAAAGATACGAGTAAATTAAGTACAACAAAATTTCGATCAACTGTACATTGAATACATTTTTAAAATCATTTCTATTGTTATTATTATTATTATTATTATTATTATTATTATTAATATTATTATTATTATTATTTCGTTGCAGTTTCTTTTGATTCAATAGGTAATAATGTGAAATGTTTTTTTTTTAATTCTCAGAACAGACCAACTTAAGTTTCCTTACCTCTAATTCACAAACTACGAGCAGTATAAATGAACAGGAATCATCTCGTGAGCAGGCAAATTAACCAACATGCAGATATTATCATGATAAGTAAAAGTGTTGTAAGATGCTTACAAATAAAAGTATTTAATACTTATATGTATTAGAACGTTCTGTCACCATCAATTCCGTGATTTGCTATCCAGCAGGTAGTTTTGAATTATCGACAGTAGCGCCTTTCTAGGAATTCAACACTAACCACTAAATTGTACGCCATATGATGTACAGACGTTTCTGCCATTATGTCGGAAAATCGGTGATTCTAACGTGATTGCATGCGCTCCTCGGGGGTAGAAATTCGCGACTTTTGATGCCCAGATGTAGAAAGAGAAAACTGGCCGTGCCGCCTGTTTCGAACTCCCGCAGGAGGCTGGTTGCTCTGGCGAGTTTCTCGTTCAGCTCCCCGTCGCTCTGCAGTCGACCCTGCCCCGCTTGGATGCCTCTGCTTTGTAGTCACGCGCCGCGCTCAAAAACAAGAGCTGCGCGGCTGGGCAGCGGAGGGCCTTGGCTGTGGAGAAGGCGCGACGCGAAATGGAGGCAATAATTGCTATTGAGCGTGGAATAATGCCGGAACATACGCACGGAAACATTGATGGATTCGTCCGATAATTTGAATCACTGAATTTACATCATCCATTGGAATTGATAGGGCCGAATGGGGCTCGTATTTATCATGACTGATGGACTGACTTTGGGATAAACTCAGTGACAGGTTGATGGACTAAATGACATTATGATGAAATGCATAGCTGTGATTAGTTATCAACGATGAATTAACAGGTGCCTAGCGAGGGAGCTCATGTATAAGCTATCGATAACGACGGCTCCATGAAGTTTAAAGAACATGAATATGAAGTATGGAAAGTTATTTTGAGCATTTGCGAATTTTTTAGGGGAGAATATTTTTAAACTATGTTATTTCCAAAATAGTCTCAATGTAGTAATAAAAAAAATTGAAAAATGCAAATCCCAATACATAACATGACGCAAACATGACAACTTAAAAATTAAACTATTATTTGAGTGTAAAAATTGCATTGTTTTAAATTGTAACATGTGTTTTTTATACTCAAATTACACCAATTAGTATTCATACTCAGAATGTGTGGTCGAGTTCAAAAGTTTTCATGAGATATCTTCAAATGTGCAACAGTGCTAGGCCTAACTTTCAAAGACCCCATTCCATCATCTTTCTATTGCATAGGAAGTACATTCTCCTTCATTTGTGATCGTACATTTGGAAATATTAAATTCTGGGAAGTACGTAAAATAACTTATAAAATCCTTAAAAGCTAAAATATTTATTTTGAGGAATAAATGGGTGGAATAAATGTCAAATGAGACCCAATATTTATTACAGATAAAGAATCATTCTACCGTTTTCGCTTCCTGTTCTGGGAAAGGCGGATCAATCTTCTCAAATCGTTTTTAACGCAGAGTTTCCTGATATAAAGTTCCCTTAAACCCTCCACCATTGTTGTTTCAGAGAGTAAACCTGAAGTAAAACGTGGACAGAAATCGCATCACATCCCCGGGCGAGCAGCGGTCGGCGACAGTTGGTGGACGCCTGCAAACTGTTTTCCAATGGAACACGCAGGGATGAAATATTTGTGGGGGCATGAATGATTTATCGCCCTCTTCGCCTGCGGGCGCTGCTGCCTTATTTAAACAGCGCGGAGAAGCGCAGGGTGGCCGCCCGCACGCGCCGACACGTGTTGGGGCGGGGGCCCACGTGTGGCGCCTCGCGCCCTTCCGGTCACACGGAACGCGTTTCAGCGCACCGACCTGTTCCGGCGGGCGACACGCCGACGCTAAAAAGCCATTACACGGCCGCACCTGGACCCGCCCCCCCTCCCCTCCCCCCCTTGCTCTGGCGGTGCGGAGCATCCCGTGGCCGATTTCCGCAACCGCCGCGCGCAGTGGGGGGAGCAGCGGATTCAGCGGGCGAAATTCCCGGCATTGCAGAGCTGTGAAATACAATGAACCTTCTTTATTTGATTTATCGAATTTGATTACATGAAGCAAAGCATTTCGCAACTAAGTTCTGTACCATTTAAGTTGTAGTACATACTACATATCATTTCGTATTGAGTATTATTACAACAAAATCCATATTTGGACTCTTATTACCTACCATAAACTTCAGTATGTCTCCTAGATGAAAAGTGAATTATTTTTAAGAAAAATAGCACAATGGTTATTTCACATTGTACGATATTTGCATAAAATATTTTATTACAATATTCTATTAATTATCAAACTAGACTTGGACCTGATTTGTTTGATATAGCTGCAAACTTGAATCACACGTCCTACGATACTTATGTCGTAAATAACTATTATTGTATGGAATGCATTGCAGGAAGAGAATTCTGTTGTTATACGAAGAACCACTCAACAGCATCAGGGAGTGCCGATGTCAGCTACGAGCATATCTACGTGTGCTTTGAGAAGTTACGTGATATGACGTTAGAGTTATGAGTAGGGGCCGGATTTTAATTAAAGATCATTTTTTCGTTTTCCCTTTAGAACAATCCCGTTTAGTGTAGGAATTCATTTTATGTTATGACAATAGGAAATGACCCATTTTTGTGTGTAATTTTTTGCATTTTGCATCAGTTTCACTTAATAATTCATTTTTTACCTTTTCTCGATATTTTAAATGCATTTTTTGCTGTGACGCCTACCTGCGTTATTATCAGTTCCACCGATTTCACGATAAATAAAGACTGAGATTCCATTGTAAATAACAGTTCAAACCAAAACTTTTCAAGGTGAGTTGGCCTGAACAAAAGGAAGAAGCCTCGATTACATCAGTGACATATCCAGCAGAGTTGATGCAACAGACCCAACATTGAATGATCCAACAGATCCAGCAGAGTTGTTCATCTGAAGAGATTTTAATCCATTTTTGAACGCCATTTGCCTTTGTTTTTAGGAGACTTTAAAAACATTTCAAGAGCATTTTATCGGTCATTTTTAGCATTGATTTAGATCATCGAAATGCACCTGCTAAACTGTGGGAAACAGGAGAGTTCTGACTGCCACATCAAATCCGCTTCGTCCACCGCAAATTTCATCAGCGTAGATCTGAATTTTTGAACGGAGAAAAACCAGAAGTCGACTGGTAAAAAGCAGACAACTAGACTATGGATTATCCCATTCAATTTTCCCACTCGTCTAGTGTGTTCGAAATTTGTGAACAAAGCGAACAGCTATCCTTTGCCTCTTGTTCCTGCATCATCCTTCTCCTCGTAACCATTATCGCTACCATCTTCTCATTAGATCTCCAGTAAAGAGTCTCCCTGACTACAGGAGGTGAATGACACCGCAAAATGTTTTGCGATTGAAGAATGGGTGAGCAGGTAAAATATTTTCGAGGTATTCCAAATGTGTTTTTCATCTGATAGCGTTACCCTGCCGAACACTGTATCCCCATAACTGTATATTGTTCGATTATCACATACAGTGCCTAATTTCCAAACGCGCAATGTTTTGAATTGTTAACGTGCGAAAGTTCTATTGATTAATGCTTAAATATTCCTATAATTTATAGTTATCAATTGCGATTTTCTGATATGCATTTCACTCCAGGTTTAAAATGATTTAGTTGAGTAATATTGAACTAATTTGTGCATTACAAACTCAGCAACAACTCATCATCACTAATTCCCTATATTTATGATTACTATTTATGCAACTCGGGAAATGAACGATATCACAAATTGTTTTCCCAGTTGGTTTACGTATGATTGAACTGTTTTCTCTACTGTTTGGGATGTGGGACAGCTTCGCATTGAACTGCAAACATACACAAAAGAGAGACACATCGCTTGAATTTTCATCACAAAATGAGCCTTTTGGTGCCAAAAACTTGACCTAAAATAATTTGTCATGGTGACCTAAAATCATTCATCATTTGATTAATACTTCGTATCAATTTCATTATATTTAAAAAAAATTGCGAAGGAAATGCTATATTCTTTAGTAAGGCAATATTGCTGTATGCGAAACTTTTCATTTATGTGTTTATTTATGTATTTATTTATGTGTTTATTTATGTATTTATTTATGTATTTATTTATGTATTTATTTATGTATTTATTTATGTATTTATTTATGTATGTATTTATGTATGTATTTATGTATTTATGTATTTATGTATTTATTTATTTATTTTATTTGCTAGATAAAGTTAGTCCAATTTCTCCTTTCAACCACTGTAAGCTGTGCCTCGCGGGGGTGGGGGTACGTGGGAAAGGCAGAGGCGACGCGTCCGAGTGCTTTCTGGCGTCCAGGAACGAGCCGCCGCGCGATTTCGGGTCTCGCATGCGCTGCCTCGCTCTCCAGGAGTATTAATAGGCGAAACGCGACGCTCCGAATACTGAAAACGGCGGCTTTTAAAGCGCGTTCTGCTAAGTACGAGCCGCTACGAGTAATCTCTACAGCTCCATTACAGTTGGGAGTTTTGTTTTCTTTTAATGATCTACGAACCAAAAAGCAATTTTTATGATTAATGATCAGATGATTCTAGTGATTACTGATAGGTCATTGGAGAAAAGATATAATGCAAAGAAAACATTTTATTTAAATTCTTTCTTTTTATTCTTCCGTTAATTTTTCATTTCATTGAGAATGTATTCGATTTTTTTCCTTTTCAATATTGTCAATTAAGCAATATATATAACGTTAATTTTTAAAATCTAAGATCTTTTGGAGAGTATGTAGATTATTTTATTTTGAATTAAGAGTTAATCAGAGATATCCTAAAGCCGACAAAAGAATTCAAACGACATTAAAATATTTGAAATTGCAATCGAAGGCTACCATCAGAATGTTTTGTTAAAAAAAACGCGTTCAGTTTTTATGTACGTGTACTTTCGTATTTATACCAGTGATTGCCAAGAAAAGTGGGATAGCATACCACTAACATGCTCTAACATCGCGTTTATTTATCGGTTTCTATATCGCTAGAAGACTAATGCATTTGGTCGAGCACAAAGTCGAGGTCAAGGCTATTGTATTTGGCAGGTACTGGAATAATCCAAATTTAATTGTAAATTTGAATTTAGATGAAGGAATCTAGTTGTATAGCGTTAAGATTTACAAGGCTGTCATCATATGATGCCCTATTAAAATCACTACTTTGTGATAAAGACTTCAAATGGTGAAACGATGTACAAACTTAAATTGTCACCATTATTGTATTGTGTCCTCAAACTTGCGAGCAAGTTGCAGAACTTGACGATGAATCGTTTGGGCAGTTAGTTTCCAGCTGGGATAACTAATTAATTTGCCTCAATTTTTTGAATGGTTAGTTAATTTTCATTCGCTGCACTCATCTAAAAATCTATACGACAATTAAAGGAATCGATCGTGAATCAACCAATGGAGATCAAACTATTTCCACTGATCGGAAAGTGTCAATAGCGGCCCGGTCAAAACGCGATCATTCCAGATTCTGCCGATGTGAGACGCGATCACTATGAAACATTATCGATTTTAGATGCGATCGATTTCAAACGCCACCGATTTGAAATACGAAGGACCGAGACGCAAAAGATTGAGACGCAATGGTTTGAGATGCAAAGGATTGAGATGATAATGGCTGAGATGTGAAGAATTGAGACGCAAATGTTTAAAACGCAGAGGATTCAGATGCGAAGGGCAGAGACGTGAAGAATTGAATCGCAATGGATTGTGACGCAAAGGATTAAAACGCAAAGAATTGAGACGTAAAGGATTCAGATGAGAAGGGCAGAGACATGAAAATTGAGTCGCAAAGGATTAAGACGCAAAGGATTAAAGCGCAAAGAATTGAGACTCAAAGAATTGAGATGCGAAGGGCTGAGTCACGAACAATCGAGACGCGACGTTCGAAACAACCGATTGAAACGCAACCAGACCGACTCGTGTGGGAGAGGGATTTATTCGGGCGGATGAGCGGCGGCGTGTGCTCGGCGAGTGGAGATGCAGCCGGGGGAGGAGGAAGCGAGAGCGCAAACGAAACGCGCGTATCGAGCGCGCAGGTGAGCCGGCGGCGGCGGCGGCGAGGCGGAGTAACGAGGCGAAACCTCGGCCGGGAGGCGAGCGAGGGGCGCCGGGCGCCGGGAGCCGGACACACGAGCGCAGACGGGGACCGGCGCGGCGAGCGATAGCGCCCTGCGCGAATCCCTCTCCGCTGAACGTTCTAGTGCCGCGCTCATTAGCATGTAAGGTTGCAACGGAAGCAAAATAGCGCTTGTGACAGTGGCGCTCGGCGTTTTGCACGATGGAGTGCTCCGGGGCGCACTCTAACTCCGAAGTCACAGGATCCGCGCGGAAGCAGCCAGCTGGCTTTGGTGGCCACAAGTGACATAATAGAAGGAACATCAGGGCGTCTAATTAAAAAAAACGACTCCTATGGAATGTGCCTATTATACGATAGACGTGAGGAAGGACACGTAAATCAGAAATTTTCACCAAACATGCATCGATGAATACTAGTGTGAACTTGCTTTAACGGAATTTTAGGTGGCTTTATTTTCGTTACACGAACCTTTGAAATAGCGCTAGAATTACTACATGACGATTCATATCCATCGTGTGGTTACGCATGCACTAAAACTAATAAAAATACACGATATACAGAGAGTCTCTCTTTTAGTGATATTACGCACTTTTTACGTATTATTTTAAAAAAAGTCCAGGATATTAAGTAAACATCTACGACTGAATGAATTTATGCAGAAACATTTAGGCCCGGAGGAATCAATATGATGGAAAAATTGCCAAAAAAGTTAGGAACTATTTTGAAATTGTGACCTGCAAAGATACACACACAAAAAATTAGATCTCTGTGGGATGTATGTAAATTAGAAAATATTCATTCTACGGAAAATTGAAAACCCCAAAAATATTGATTCATGCCGTTCATTATTAAGTCACGAATACAAATGAAACAACGGAAGTAATAATTCTATTAATCCATATCCCGCTATTAAACTTGCCTATTGCCTATTATAAATTTAATTATATAGGCTCCATAAAAATCTCATTGCCTTGAAAAGACGTTTTACTCTCCAGTTAAGCTTCTTAGTTCCTTTGGAAAAAACATATTTTATAACGTTCTTTTTACGTTATGTTCTTTGTTATTTTCAAATTTGAAATTAGTTCTCAAACTTCCGAGAACAAATTTAAAAATGTAGCCTTATAGCGCGATGGCGACAACACACAAAGAGATGAGATTAGGAAGTGGGGGGGCGGGTTTTTCGTAAAGTTCACTTATAACGACGAATCCTATTCGTTGTCCTAATAGTTGCTGATTGGTCGAGGCGTTGGATTCAGGAAGCATTGTCGCCA
>BOPP01000346.1:401477-418162 GCA_017312745.1 Gryllus bimaculatus | reverse complement strand
CTTAACACAATTATGCAAAGTGAGATGGAAAATGAAAACAGTGAACAACGATTTGCAATGCACATAAATTATTTCATTACCAAAGAAAGGAGACAGCCGAGATTGTGCCAAATACACACCAATTTCCATGGAAATACCGTGTGATTTCAGGTCAATCGACAAAAGTTCATCCCTCGGAAAAAGAAAAAAAGGATTTTAAAAATGTTACTGTAAGCATATACTTTAAGTATTTTCAAGAACATTTCACATTGAAAGAATCCTCATTCTTCTATGTCTACTCTGGATGTTGTGTTAATTGCATTACGTTCGGCGTAGCGTTAGTTTGTAAAGCATATACCTTAAGATCATTCTCACAGAAAAAGTTTCCTTAGTTTTTAAACTCGTTTGATATTCATATTCTTATATCATTTGTGTCCGATATGTCACGAGAGTCACGTTCTAATTGGTTTTTCATACTGCAATTTCTACAGAAGATAAACTTTTTCTAGAAAATCCACTTTTTTATTAAAAACAAAGAAATGGAAGGGAAAACACGTCCAAATGCAAAGCAACCATCTAGGAGTTATCCAATTGCATCATTACCCTTTATTTATTTACGTAGTCTGTATGAAATGACTCACAGGAATTTTTATTCTTTCAAAATTATACAAATAAAAACTTATTTTATAGCAAAATAAACTTACCAAGTAAGCTGGGATAATCATGATTTCATACTATTCTTTTTCGAGCTTGTTGCGGCGTTGGAGTCAGGATACAGCTCGCCAGACCGCTATTTTACACTTTTGTAAAATTTGAAGTCGTATGCTTCTCGGCCATTCATGTGCAGAATCCTTGGCTGTTCCGGTGACGCCGCGTCGAAGATTGCTTGCGACGTTTCGACCATCTTGTCGTGGTTCTTACCATATCCATACCTCAGATGTATGGAGCATACCAGCCCTGAGGAGACCCACGACAAAATGATCGAAACGTCGGTAAAACAGCCTTCGACGCGACGTCACCCGGACAGCCAAGATAATGATTTTTTTAAAATTTGTCCGAGTACGAAAACTTTTAAAAATAGCATTCGGACTATTCTTACTTGGCGAAAAGAGATTTCACCAGATTCGAACTTTTTAAAACAGATAAAAGCGTCGTTTTGAGATAAAATCGAGTTGTAGGATAAAAGAACTCGGCGTATACTGCCGCTCATTTTTTACTGGTATTTGACAACGAAGAATTTAGACCAAGGTGCGGGTGATAACAGATACCTTCGGAGTTAATATATCTGAAAATAAGATTGAGGAGATGGAATAATGCGATATTTACACAATTAGTTCCTTTTTAAAAAATAGTGTAAAATCGGAATCAATATTTTTGAGTAGTGCCCATCAAAAAATTTTAAAATGGTATTTTCGAAAGGAAGACGGAAATTATGTGGAAAAAATTATAGTTATGTATTACGTATTACAGACCGTTTACTCGGTCTGTAATAGTAGTATAGAATCTTAGTCTGTCAATCGTGAAAAAATAGATTGAGAGCAAAGTGACGACGCATAACCGAGTGTGTGGCTTGCGTGTCTGCGCAAGTACCGCCTCCTCCGTCCGTCCGTCCGTCCGTCCGTCGGGGCTGGCCGCATGACGCCGGCCTGGCCGTGCCAACGCGCGACAGAGGGCCCCCAACGGGGGACGCATGGCCCAGAAGGGGAAGGGGGGCGAGGTGTTTTCGTAAATTTCACTTTACGGCACTCCTATTGTCGATGTACATTGATTGTCACGGCGTTGGATCAGGAAGCATGTCGCCATCGCGCATTTTTAAATTTATTTCTCGAAAAGTTTGAGAAACTAAATTTCAAATTCGCGTTTTTGCTAGATTTTTGAAAAAGGTCAGTTCGTAGCGTAAATTCTATTTAAAAAGGCGTCAAATACCGTGGGGTACAAATCGAAAATCGGACCATTGATTCAGACGTATCAGCCTAAAGATAAATTCCCCTGTGATAGTGCTGCGATCTATGAATTTCTACAAGTATTTTTCGGTGGGCATTTAGCCTTAATGAGTGATTATAACACGGTATTAATCATTCAGAATTCTATTAGGTATTGTCCTAGTGTACGAATAGGATACTTAATGTATAGCAACTTTGTTTAGTTACATTGCAATAATTGTTTCATTGGCACATTTACAATTACATTATGCTCATTGCGCTCAATCTTATATATAAAACTTATTACTAAATCCGCAAATAACGTGTTTCTTGTCACCTTTACTATGCACCTTTGTAAGATTCACTTAATAATGAAGCTAACTATGTTTTGCGTTAAACGCCTCCTGGCACCTCCAATTATTTACTTGAGTTTTCTTTTGAAATCGGAATATATTGATTTCCCAACAAAAAGACAATTTAATGAATACATTTTCAGAAATTTCAAAAATCAAAATAATTGAAAAAAGGAATTGACAATACGTTTTTCATTTTTGAACATAAGAACTATGTACACTTAATTTCCAATGGATATTCAGTTTCTTAGAAATATTTTAATAACAATTTCAAAGAAGTCTGAATCGAAAAACGCAAATCATTTCGTGCAAAACGAAAGAACGCAAATGATTTCATCTCTTTCATTCCTCTGTTTTTACGTTTTTCAGTTTGGCATGCGGATGATCGTCTTGTCAAACTGCGTTTCATTTTAACTTCCAAATTGAAACTAAAATTGCCGCTTTTCTTTGATCCTCAGAAAATTGTATCAAACTCTCTTTTCAAGACACAAATTGAAACGCCGAGTGGCGTCTATAAACAAATTCTTTCAATGAAAGAGCGCCACCAACTTTTTGTTATGTGAACAAGCGGTTTTCCAGTTTTCAAAAGTTACTCCTGTTATATTTACGTCATTCTCCACGTAAACATTTGCAACACCAATTCCGCTTTTCTTCTTAGATGAAATTAATTTTACCTCCTTCGGCATTTTTTTTTTCTATCTTCTTCTTCTTCTCTTCTTCTTCTTCTTCTTCTTCTTCTTCTTCTTCTGCTTCTCTCCTCCTTCCAGAACCGGTTGTCAGGAGAGTGGCTCAATGAGACTAGCAATTGTCTGTGATGTCAAGCAGTGCTCTGAGCGGAAGGTCCTACGTTCGATTCCTAATAGTGAAAAGGTTTCGACATTGAGTGTCAGCTCGGTCGATTCAGTCGCTGTCTAGAGGAGAATTCTAGCGGCGAGCTGCTCTGATCGAGTAGTTTTCCGTCGTTTCTCCGGTCAATACCAGGCGAATTGCTGGAGCAATCCTAGCAAACTTGACTTTTCCTTCCTCTTCCTTGCTCTATTCTCACCCCTTACATACACTTTTACTAACATGCAGCTACACTACCAACAACAGTTGGAGCCCTGTCAGGAGCTTTATAGTTGTCGTTGGTGGAGATATCTGGTTTGGGAAAACCGCGCTGGCGACAGGCAGGCTCGGTGGGGGAATCTCACCGCCCCCCCCCGAGGCAAAAAACACGCACTACACCTAATTAAAGTTAATGACTCAGACCAGCATGAATGCTCAGAGGCCAGCATTGCCGTTGCGTCTGCCAGCGGTCGCTGACTGGCGGCTGAGGGTTCAAAGGATTCCAGAGGTTCCTGCCAGTTCGAGTTCGAAGGTGAAGCACTTTCGACACTTACTACGACCTATCACTGGGCGTAGTAGCTCGTTTAATTGCCTGGCTCGATTTCAGTGATGTGAAGAGAATTCTAGCGGCCGGCAGCTCTGATTGGAAGGTTTCCGTAGTTGCTCTGATGACCCGAGCGAATGCCTTCACACAAACGAGCGATAGCTTGCCATCTTTCTTTCTCTTCCTTATCTTCTCCTCTCCGCCACACTTTTTGCGTAACAACGTTACACTATCAGGGCAATTTCCGCGGAAGCTAGTGCGGGAATTTCAAGCTGGTCCTGAGGTGGCGGGTGACACTGAACGGCGAGAAACACGGGATAGAACCCCAAACGTATTTGGAGCCGGATTCTCATTCTTCGTGGACGATTGTCACTCTTGTGATATAACAAGAAGAACTACATTTACGGCTAACTAGTGAACCAAATGTTTTTGACGCGCTGGGTAAACATGAAATCAATCTAATTCTACTACCTCTTGATACATTTTATCTTCGATTACTTCAACACCCCACACTCCATTCTTGGTAGCCTTACGTGTCAACTATAGACTCTTTGCAACGCTTTCTTCTTGCTTTGTGGTTGCAATATTCTCACTATCGACGTTAGGCCACGCAAATAGCCGTGCATCACCACAAGACTCGAGGCAACAATAGCTTTCATCGCAAGCCTGCTCGCCGCTGGCAGCAGTTGGCGGGCGGCGCATGCCACCGCTGCCCCGCCCCAGCGTCCCCACCCCCGCCCGCGCCGGCGCGTTATGAAGATCTTACCGGCCCGGGCGACAAATGCAAGCGCCGCGCCACTGTCGCGCAATACGCAGCCGCCGAAGATCAGCCTGCGATCAGCGCGCGCTTGTCTCGGGATAAAGATTCTCATTCCGGCCGCGGGCGCGCTGTGGGCGCGGCGTCGGACGGGCGTTGCGGCGCGGCGCGCGACGGCGCGCGACGGTGCGTAGGGGAGGGGGGCAGGGGCGGGGGCTGGGCGGCGAGCTGGAGCGGCCAGCGGGAACGAAGCCCAGGCGAGCGGCCGATGCTGGGTGGGTGAGCAGAGATCGACGCAAGGAAGGAATCTGTGCGCGTGCAGTAGCGGGATTGTTTGATGGCTGGTTGGAAAGCTGAGGTATTTGCAAGTGAAATAGAAGGAATACAATCGCAACTATTAGAAACGTTTGTTAGCGGTGGTAGGGAATATTTGGAGGACAGTGGCGGCATGAGGGGGCGGTTAGAACCACTCTCTATTGAAATGCTCACATTAAAAATTCGTAAAACAGAAACAGATAAAAACTAGCAACCAAATTGACATTTTGAGATGAACGTGCAAAAGTTGCAAAGGAGCAAGTGGAGTGAGTGTGCTTCATTGTCTGCGTAATCGTGTAGAACTGAAGCGATGGTTCGGTTTTATTGGCCGATTTCACTTCTGAACGATGAAGAAGCAGAGATAAGTATCCAAAAGCACGGCGGTGACTAGTCGGGGCAGTAGGTGTCGGAATAAAAAAATGCGAATGCGGGTGTCGGTTGTGGGTGCAGGGGTCGGCAGGGCGCATATACGCCTGGGAAAAACACAAGGCGCCGCCTACTCCTCCCGGCTTCCCCCTACCGCCTTCTCCCAGCCTCGGCGACAACGAATATTGCCAGTTTCTGAGAATTTAGTGTGCAACTTGAGACCGCTCAGCGAAATACCTGCCCGAGAGGCTACCAACACCACACCCCTTCGCCTTCAGGATATGAATCGATTCTTTCACAGCAGTTTCTCGTGTCGAAGACGTTTTGTGGCAAAGTTCACGAAGCCGTTTCTTTTTGGATCGTTGTCTAAGGTTTAGGTTACTCAAGGAAACCAATCGTTCTTTGTTGTTTGTGAACGCTGAGAAGATTGTTTTTGTTCATTGGATTTTACGGGATTCTGAACACTTAAGGTATTGTTTTAGGAAGACGTAATTCTTGGAGGAAATTTGGTCATTTTAAAAGGAAAAATTAATGCTTATTCTACCGTGAGCATAATAAGTAGTGCTAGCTGCGAGATATTGCATTATTAGCTGAGGACGATCAAAATAAGGAATATTTATTTCACAGAAACTTTCGCTAACTAGTTTGCGAGTTATAAATGGTTTAGATCAAGGGAGTTGGTAAGTTTTAAAAATATTTCATGCAATTGTTGTTGATTAATTTTCGTTCCATTTTAGTTTTGTTGAATTTGAAATAAACTATATGAAGGCATTTTTGTAGGTTTCAACACATTAATACAACAGGAAACAATGAGTAATTGGTGCAAGAAACATACACAACGTATGCAAAGAAATGTCAGTAACGTAGTCATTCGCATATAAAGTACAGGTATTTTATCTTGTCAGTGTGACCACTAAAGAAATCGGAAGAGGAATAACAGAAGAGAAAGAGAAAAGTTATATTGCAGCTTTTTCGTGCAAAGGACAGATATATTTGAGAAATATTTAAGAAATAATGAAGACATATCGTCGACGTTATAGAGTTGGTGATACTGGTGCAAAGTGCGTTCTTTTTTATTTTCGCTTACTCTAGCACTTCCAACAATTTGCATGCGATCTAAAGGAAGATCGGGTTGCGAATTCGTACTAGTGACGCTCATGATGAAAAAATTATTCATTAAATCATTTAGTTGTTAAGAAATTGTAGGAATGCAGAAGTATAATGCCTGCATGTATAATTCATTTTCATAAATAATGAATATAGAAAAATGTAAAGTCGATCAGTAATGATGTTTTACTTCAAATGATCTTTTCTTTCCATAATATTGGAATTAAATCATAATGCATGTTTGTTATCCTGAACGAATAGATAGATAATTGGCCATTATTTCTTTGTTTTCTTTTCACTTATTTTATAATTAGTGGCTTTCTGACTGAATGCGTTTGCTCACTGACAAAGCGACTCGGGTGCAGCATGTTATATAGTGCAGAATATGATGAAGTGCCAATGGTATTGCAGTCATTGCACAATAACAGTTATTCACGCTGTCGTCAAGTCTGATTGAAAAGTACATACTAAGAGAGTAAAACAGTAACCAAAAATTGTAGACAAAATAAATAGTTCAGTAAAATAAGTTATAGAGAAAGTAATTGTAAATAATTGCAGAAATATGCTGTACAACTTTAATATCTGTAATGACATTATGTTGATCAGGCAAATTTTGTCATTCTTATTTGAGTTTTAACGTTTCAGATTGCATTTAAACAAAAGGAATTAACACGAAATTGTGACAGGGAACCATTAAGCCACGATACATCCTATTCTTTCTCCACCACCGCTTCGCGAAGCCACTCCCTAAGAGCGCACCGCTCCAGCCGGTGGGCGCCCAAGGAGTCGTCCCGCGAACGGGTCCCGTGAGGCGAATCGGCTCGCGGATTCAAGCGGGCGCCCCCAGCCCATCCCCTTTAAGCGGCGGCGGTCCCGCACATCCCGCAGCAGACGCCGCCGCCGCCGCTGCACCGCCATGAGAACCAATTACGACTGCCCCGCTATTAATTGCGAGCCCCCGCCGCCGCCGTCGCCGCCGATTGAAATTGCCGGTTTCTGTGCGGCGAAGTGCTTCCGCCCCGTTGGCCAGCCTGCGCCTCCAGGCGGCTCTCGGGCCGTAAGACCTTGACGAAGTCCCCCACACGACCTAGGGCCGTGGCGCTGCAGTCAGCCCACACTTCCATTCGGCGCGCCATCGCTGTTCCGCCTGGCGCGTTCTACACCAACTGAGCCAACGCCGTCTACATTGCGACTACGACAGCGGAGTCACGAGCGTCCGTCGCCTCGCCGTCATCTGTGCCGCTTCTATCTACCTTTCCCCCTGGACCACCTCTACCTCCTCATTTAGAGAGGAGTTACTCTTAGAAGGGACCACTTGCACAGGTCGGGAAACGACCGTCATGCAGGGCAAGAATATCGCCAGAGAAAGTGATGAGATTTAGAAATGAGCGAACTGTAAAGGAAAGCCCTCACAAAATCAGCGGATGAACGTAACGTGCAGTTATATTGTGAGCGATGGCCAGCAGTGGGTGTCAAAGTAGTACCTTCTTTTAATAATCTCTCTATACCAACATCATTTATTTAAACAGTTTACATGATTAATGCTATCTCTGGCGTCTTCGTCGTTGAAGTCACTGCGCTGTCAGAAACAACTAGTCTACCATCTTTCGGTTCTTGATCTCTTTCGTAGCCAATTCAATCTCCTTGATGGTGATGAAGAAATCGCTGTTCTCAAAGTGTTTTCATTACTTTCAGCGTTTTCATTATTTTCTTGTAAGTACCGCTTCTTACTCCTCACTGACCTTTCCGCTCAGCTCTCAGTTTCACTGTAGTTTTCCTTTTCGGCCATAGTCGTCACCATCATTGCACATTGTGCTTTTATCAGGTTCATTTTTACAATGAAATGAAAGTCTACTTTTCCAAAGCTGTCTTCATCTCCATTTCTGTAATATACCATCCTTTTCTCTACAAATCCATTTTCTTCTTTCTCTTCTGTAACACTGAAATCACTTTCCCTCTACATTTCCATCTCTTCTTTTTCTCACCATTATCTTAATCTGTTGACTTTCTTCACCGCTAACAGGGCTGACGACGCAGGCGTTTGGTACATTGAATTCAGTGTGTTCAAATTTTGCGTAAAGCATGGGCATTTTCTGTTGTATTGTAGAATGATGTGACTTATTATAGCATGTATAACCCCTGAACCCAAAAATTTCCCCTTATTCATCTCCTTTAGCCTATAGCATTTATGTCAGCGTTAGAAGACCTGGTGGACGCAACGTTATGAGGAAGTGTTCTCAGTTCAACGTCACCTTCCTATTCCTTAAAACGGTCTAAGAATCGACAAATTCATGAGCTACGGTAGTCGGGAAAGAAATCGGTATGATTGACATAGGCTTACAAGTCACGTTAGTGTGATTGTTTGGGGAATGAAGCATGTGGGAAATTAACTAATAAATGAAGCAGGGTCCACTTAGAATGCAGACTGAGACATGGTAAAAGTCTAATTACAGAATTAGCAAATCAAACGAACATGAAAACAGGTCTCCGGTTAATGTTACAAACTTCTCGGCGTGTAGAGGAGCCGAAAATGATCATGCCGTGCCAACGAACTTGAAGTAGAGAATGGTATACAACGAAGTTATATGTATTTATACATGTAGAATTTTCCCCTCATTGGTAGGAAATCTCGCAAGAACAGATGGTCGGCAAGTAGAAGAAATATCTTTCACTCGGTCAGATCGTGACCTGCGTAACAAATAAGAATCAAGAGTCATCTTGAAATCAGGGGAAAATATCGCAAGGGCAACTTTTTTTGTGCTTACTCGTTATATGATCATTTGCAAAAAAATTATGTTATTATTTACTACCACTCTACATGCTCTAGAAGTTTGTATCATTTATTCTGAGACACTGTATTAACAACAGAGGTAAACACTAAGGAAACAGGAAAGTAATATTTTCTCCTCTATTACTTCCATTTTCACAATCACAAGTTCTTTCAGTAGCACAGCCAGCGTTATCACCATGACTACCACCCTATCACCAGCACCACTATTTCCATCACTTCCATCTTCCCATCACCACCGCCATCACCATTACGTCTACCTCCTCCACTATCATCAACATCACCACCATCCAAAACAACTATTTGCCCCTCGTCCGCCTCTCTATCACCACCATCACAACTATTTCTACATATATTTTTTATCGTCATTATTAGTGTTATTAATACTATTGAATTCATTGCTTTACTAAGTGCACAATATCATATAATACTATTCAATAGTACAGTATCGAAGTGTGGTAACATGCTTTGAAGAGTAGACAAATAGAAAGAGAAGTGATTTGCAAACACTATTATGAAGTGAAGTGCTGCGGAGTGGAGTGCAGTGTTGTTAAAAAGGTCGTCAATTTATTAGTTAAACGTATCTGTATAGGATAGCCATAAAATAGTTAATGCTATTATTATTATTATTATTATTATTATTATTATTATTTCGCGTCCGCGAGAGGCCCCGTCGCCAGCCCTCGACCGCCGGGCGGTGCTGCGTCTGGGCCGCTGCGGAGCCTTCGTGGAAACGCCCCTTCTAGTGGCGCCGTCTACGGTCACGCCGCGCCGCGCCGCGCCGCGCTGCGCTCGCTTTAGAATGCAGGCGCCCTCGAACAAAACCAATTAGCACTATTATGGCGGAAGGATGCGGCGTGAGTGTGCTAGAGACGGAATTGTACCGTTCGTGTTTGTCCCTCCTCGCCTTTAGAGCAGAGGGTGTCTCTACTTTACGCATCTCACCGGCGTACGTCGTGTCATTAACAACGTTGCAACAAAACTGCGTAAATAACATAGAAGTTATTTTTCAAAAATATATTTTACAGTTTAAAAACTATACATTAATTTGGCATTTTATAAACATTATTTCTTTTCATTAATTGACATGGCAGATAAATTAAAAAGATGTTTTCTTATTTAAGACAAAAACTGAAACGCCTCGTGGAATTTCCGAAGATAAATCTCTCCTTACACTACAAGATAGCTCTGATGGTGTCTCTAGCTGTAGCAACTATTTAGTTTCCCGAAAGTGTTTCGACACTTGAAATTATTATTCGAAAAAGTCAGTTGGATTATAAAGAAAAGTTTAGTGGAACTCTTTTTCCAACGTTTAAATTGTCTCTCGT
Organism: Gryllus bimaculatus; assembly: GCA_017312745.1. Taxonomy (NCBI): domain Eukaryota; kingdom Metazoa; phylum Arthropoda; class Insecta; order Orthoptera; family Gryllidae; genus Gryllus; species Gryllus bimaculatus. Next base: position 407,878 of record BOPP01000346.1, on the reverse strand, counting down.
AATTCACTCTGAAAGAGCACTGCTGTGGAGATCACGGTTGGCTCATTGCCAGAATTATCTAGCAAATCCGTGGGGTTGCATACTTGAAGGGCTTAACGTTACTTGTTCTTTTATAGCGTTGAAAAAGAGAGGGCACTGATGGGACCATATGATTACTGTCGAACAGAACAATATGTCTCTCCTAAAATGATTACGCCGCTCTTGCTCCATACAAAATCCATATCAGTCACACTAAAAAAGCTCGCGGTCTGCCCTTGGGAATGACGTTTGAAATAAATAGACCTGAAATGATTGCTACGGTATATGGTATATGGATAAATCTCACAGCTATAAAGCGGAAATAGTTCAACCTGTTTTGGACAATCATCCATTAAAAACGCTGAAACGCACTATGTGCGCGTCACAAGAGAGTTTAAAACACAGTGGCCCAAATTTGCCAATGCACATAACGATTTCATTGCTGAGCGTTATTCCGCAACTATTCCCTATTCCCATTGCAGTAAATAGGAAAACAATACACCTTTATAGTCGTTCAGCCTTTCAAATTCCCTCGATTCAGAACTGGGTCCGGTTGCTATGTGTAAGTCAGCAAACAAATAATTATTCTTTGTGTTTATATTTTGAAAGCACACTTAACACATAAAATTCTGTATTGTTTTGGTATACAAACGTTTAATTAATCATCTTAGAAAAACTTACTAAGACTTCAACTAGGATCACATATAATGAACGCCAGTATTTAATTCTTAATCACAGGACAATTGAGGGCAGTTAATAAAAGCAATATTTATCGCGACTCCTTGAATGTATTCAAAACTAGAAAGAAAATCAAATCTATCTTATCGTATGAATTTAATAAACTAGAGGGAGCGACCATGAGAAATAATCCTCCCTCTTTAACATGAAAACTATGTCACACTTGTGTAATTCAATTACGTATTTCAGTTAATTTCAGAGGTCACTTTAACAATATTAATTGAGAAGCTTTAACATTTTGCTATATTCCATGCAGCTGTTGTATATAAGTCGATCAAGTTCTGTTATGGTAATGGTTGTCGCGTGCCATCGATTACAACTCTGATGTGACACTAATAGAGACTGCTGGAATCAGACAAATTGCAGAGCAGAAGAGTTGTGATGTTTACCTCTCGAAATACAGTGTCAGAACGCATCATGATCTGCAAACCACTTTGCATTTCAGCAAGCAACCAACAACAATGCCATAGTATATTATTTTCCTCTAATAATTGCACAAAATTATCCATCGTGTGTTTGATTAGGTGAAATTCTCCGGTGATATGTACCTCTATTGCCTGCCTTTATAGCAACAAATATGCATTCACACCCATCACGAATTGTCAGTGCCCTCCAGAATGTGTGCTTTAATATGTTGGTGTTATAATTGCTCAGAATAATATTGTAATAACGCCATTATTTAGACGATCGAAATTTACCATTTATTAAACCTTTATCATCCCAAACATCATGTATTCAGTAATTGCAGGAGAAATATTGTGGTAATCTACAATAATGAATAAAACGAAATAATCAAACCTCAAACAAAATGAGAAATAAATAGATTTATTAAAACATTTACTCTAAAGTAAGCTTTTTTTGTTATTTTGTTTCTTCTTCCTTCACTTCAGTGGGGTCCACAAATATACACAAGAAGTGTGGTTCATACTCGGAAACACGTTATCTGTACATGAGAGCATAATAGACAAGGAACATAATGGTATTTTTTAAACAAATCTTCGGAACGACATCATTTTGGTATATTTGAGTGAAAATAACTTAAGATTGTTGTCGATTGTTTATTAATAATTCATAATGCTGGTCGAATCACGTTCTTTGCAATAGAGTTTATTACTATTTTGTAATACTTAACCACGTAGATTAAGAATACCGAAATACGTTCTCTGCATATTCGTACGTTTGATTCACTTATAGTTGGAGTAGAAGAAATCAATTACTCCCCACTCATGGAAAGATAAATAGAATGGGTGAAAATCAGAACGTTATAAGTGACATTTTCTAAATTCTGAAAAACAACTTATTTATTTCAGAATATACTTTAGTGGCAATGTATTTTTCTGGTTTTAATGAACAATTGAAATGGTTTTAATTATGCAAGAAAGTCCTACGACTTGGCAGTGATATTTACTGAAACAAAGAGGTTTTTCCGAATTCATGAAACGTCACTTGTCCCGTTCAGGTTTTCCCCCGTTCCCTCGCTAGCGGTGCACCCACGCCAGTGGAGGAGCGGGGAGGGAAACGGCGCGGCGCGGGAGGCGCAGACAGCCCAGCAAGCAACCGGGCGGGGATGGCGTTGGGGGCGGGGGCGCGGGGTGAGAGCGTGAAGGCCGGCCCCGTGCTGCTGGAAATCGCCATGAAATTCCGCGCCAGCCTCCGGCGCTTTGCAAAGTTAATTTGTGCAAAAAAGAGTAAATGTTTAATTTGCCTAGCGAATTACAAGTTACAGCGGAGGAGAAGGCGTGAGGCGCCGCGGGCGCGGAGCGTGACGCCGCGGGGCGGGCGGGCACACCCCTGCTCGGCGGGCTGAGGGGCGCTTTTAGCAAAGAGCACTCGCAAGGAGCCGCGAACCACGGGGAAGAAAATTCAGAGGTCGCTAGAAAAAGGAAGTGCACATTAGGAATCTGCGATTTACCATTACACACGCACTCGAAGCTATTAGAAAAAAGGTTCTCATGTTTTCAGTTTGTATTCTTCGGTAAACAAGCTCTCTGTTTATTCAATTAAATTCAATGTAGCTTTGTATGTGTGTTAAATTGAGTAAAACGAAAAACTGTTGTTGCTACGGAATGGTACAGAGTTTCTCGTACTAGTTAGTTTCCTTATATTCTTAAAATAGTTTTTTTTCGGTTTTGCCCCATTTTCTATTCAGCTGACATCTACTGATGCTTAAAAGACACTTCAATTTTCACTTTCAATTTTTCGGATATCTATTTGTAGAACTCAAATATAACATCAAGTATGTTACAGAAAGTTAAAAAGTGGTCTTAAGTGTACATTTTTATAGTAATAAATAGAAAAATGCGGATCCATTTTTAAGAAAATATCGTTTTTGAAATTGTATATTTTTGACATCTCTTTCAAAAAAAAATTGAGTTTTCAAGAAATATCCTTAATAATTAATTAAAGCACTTTTATTCCCAAATACAGTAATGTATAAAAGAGTACCCGTAATGTCAATAATTTCATGAGATATATTAAAAAATACCTTTGTGAAGTATTTGAAATAATCAAAAAAACACATCAAAGTAGTTAATTTCATGTTATTCAGAGCCTGTAACACTATTTGTACAAAAAGTTAAAAGATTGAGCCGTTTTTGAAAAAAATTTTGTTTTTAAAATTGTCTTTATTTTATTGAAAGTTATTCGAAACCTTTTCATATTTTGAAAACCATATACATATCATACTTTAAAGATTTAATTTTGAAGAACAAATTTTATTGAGAGGAACATTTCTTCTTAAATACTGTTATTGTAGGAAGACGTCACAATCTTGAATGTGCAAGAATTCAGATATTTCAACGAAACTAAGACCTGTATCATTTTAGGCGTTATTTACTCAGCCCGAGAACAAAGTTTAATTTAAAAATGTTGAGTAATTTTTGAGAAAAAAATTAATATCTCTTTGAGACTTCAAGTAACGTACCGCCAAAAATGGAAGTATCACATTCAAATTCACAGGTTCGTGACATCATCCAGATAGATTGGGAAATATCCTTTTACGGTTTAGCCGCTAGCGTTGTGCAGTGACGCACAAAGACATTTTGTCTTAAACCAATTTTTCGAATGTCCATGAAGACTCATGAAACGTGGGTTCTGACTATACTTTGTTACAGAGGAAGTAATTTACTACATATAGGGTAGAGACTTTTTCACTTGCTAGGTATCACAGATCTACAACATTAATTTTATTGAAGAGAAAATTAAGACGAATTCTTGAAGAAAAATTGCCGTTTCTCTCTGTAGCAAACGTAAGGTGGAACGGACCGACTTTTATTGACTTTCTAAAGAATTTTTGTATATGCTTTACATCTGGATATTTAATGCGCATAACAACATGCGATTGTTTTCCAAAACCAAACAAAAGATCAACAGAAATCTCAGCATCATTGTGGTTTGATTCCATGAATTGCGCACATCCAGCAAATTCATTATAGGATACGACGACCCAGTCAGTAAATACACATTTCTCTTTTAAATGCGCGGTTTTACAGTTAAATTGTATTTTTTTCCGGTTCCACGGTATAATTAATTAGGCTCTGTCATGACAACAAAATAAAATTACGCAACCACAAGTCCATAAAACCTATAAATTCATTCTGCGGTCGTATCTGCCGCAGTCGATGTCAAAATAGTGGGTTTCCGGATAATCGTGAGTGACGTTTAGTTCAACTTCTGAGAGTCAATCTGCACTCAAACATGTTATTCGGTCAAATTGGCTATTCAACTGTGAAAAGCATTCAGGCTGACGCAATATGAAAACCATATCGAGCTAAAATGTGACAGTTCACTTTATATTATGTATTGGAAATAATTGTCTTTAAAACATACAACGGTATATACAAGATCATTTGTCGATTTCTCTCTCTGCGTAAAATCTACGTTTTAGTTCAGTGTGTTCAGGAAGACTCCATTAGTAAAAGTTCAAAGTTACAAATACATTCAAAATTCAAAAAAGGGAATGAATATCGTTCTTATTATTTTCTGTTTGCTGCTGTTTGTTCTTCAGAAAACCAACATTATTTTCATACGTCATTTTTATAATTTTAAAGTTTAGAATATTTCATCTATTTGTTCTTCAAACATTAAAAAATTTGTTTATTTTTTAAATAAAGTTAAAGTTTTAAATTAGAGTTAACAAAGTTTTCTAAAACCGATTATTAATATTAAATTTACTATATCACGTTAATGATAACTAAAAGACCTCATTACATCAGTATCTATCAGCACAGATCTTTAACATTATAACAATATAATAAGGTATGTTGTTTCAAACAAATTTTTCACTGTGTCAATATTGTAACAAGCATTATTAGATATTGTTTTGAATGATAAGATATTATTAAAGACATGACGGCTAAAAGCTACACCATACAGAACTTACTAACTCTAGCAGACATTATTTTGACGGAGAACTTTTTACAATTAAAACATAATGCAGACGTATAGCACATAAACAAAGAACTAATTATCAATGTAACTAACAACGTCTTACTTAATATCAATATTAAAGAACCAACTTTGCCTGTATGTATTGACAAATAGTCAAAAATAGAAAAAAAGAAACAAAGGAAATTGAGATAATTGCGATAGTTATAGCACGCTTTCTAAAACATTTATTATTTACAAATGTTTTTCTGAACTTTAACACGGTCGGGTTCTTTATCATTTGCTTGCATAACTACAGAAGGACTTTTCTTTATTATATCTACAAACTGGACATATAATGTTTTAATTAAACTAAAACGAACAATCATACTAATAATATAATCATTATGATGATGATGATGATGATGATGATGAAGACGAAGAATATCGAGTTTTACAGCAACATTACCGTTTCTTCCTCACTCTTACTACATAAAACAGTAAATTTCGAATGAGTGATCATCTGACCAAAACGATGTAGAAACTTCAATGTAAAGAACGTTGAGGAAACAACACTAAGCAAGGAAGAACATATAATGCTTATAATATTTACGTAAAATTGAGAGGCATTTAATTTGACGAAGTGTGTTTCAATTACAAATACACATTTTACTGCATTATCATTGTTTTGTTCAATTAATTGAGAAAATTAAATATCAGTTCATTAATTTTTATACAAATGTATTCAGGTAAATTAAATTCAAACCCTCAGGCAATATGATTATTATTTAATGAAAAAGTAGTCCTTATATCTCGTATCATGTTATGTACGTTGCAGTGAAAACATGTCAAATTTGGTTCATATTTTAAAAAATCATTAAATAAACAATTTAGGAGTGTAATGAACTCTCATGTTAATAACTGCTCCAAAATAATCGATAATAGAATTGTAGATAAGCATTAATTTCTCTTGACGAAGATCGTGTAACTTGTATCATTTAAATTCTCAGGAAAATTAATCACAGGGAGATTGCCCATAAAATAAACTCTCTGAGATTGCTTTTAAAATGAATTAAACAAAACGCAGCCCACAAATTCAGTTACAAAACCACATCTATTTCGTATGAAAAGACGAGCGTGTCGCCGTCAGCCGTATTGAACGCGCCCCGGCGGATTCGAGCGAGGCGAGATCCTCTGGCCCAGCGGTTCGCGCGGGCGGCGCTTTGCACCCTCTCCAGCCGCCGCCGCCGCCGCCGCCGCCGCCGCCACGGGGGCTGCCT
>BOPP01000346.1:355621-401457 GCA_017312745.1 Gryllus bimaculatus | reverse complement strand
CCCCGCCCCGCCCTAGGACCCACTTCTGCCTCATTCACTCGCTCAGACCCAGCGCTCGTCGGGCATTCGCCCTCGACTATCAATCTTAACATCAGCCTCTTCCTCTCTCCTTCTCATTGCATCTTCACTCTCCCTTAATACACGAGTACTATGTTATCACGACAGCGTATTGGCTTCTTTTACTGTGATCCACAAAATATCCGCAATCGCACTTAATAGCACCGCACGTTGCAAAGCAAAACACCGCACATTCCTTTGAATATCCTCTCTGCATTATTTGTCTAGAATTCTCATCTGCTAACCAAACACACATACTCACAAACACACACACACTCATAAACACAGACACACACTCATAAATACACACACACACGCAATCACATACACAGTCATAAACATAATCACTCTCTCAACACACACGCTCAAAATCACACATAAGCACAACCACATACGCACAACCACAAATACAAACGTACACACACACACACTTGACTTCGACTAATCATTTACGATGTGGATCACTTCTTCAACTGCCCTCACCTCCAACATTCGAAGTTCCCGAGTTCTTTTCCCCCTCTCGCCCCCCTGCGGCTGGCCCGCCCTGCGCGCCCCGCCTCTCCGGGCGCCGCCGCCCGACTGATAAATTAATAAGGCCTCCGTCAGTGCCGCTGCAGAAGGTCGTTGCCGGCGAAGACGGCGATCGCTTACGACTCGTTAGCACGTCCTGCGCGGAGCGTGCGCCCCCTGCCCCCCGTGGCGTGGCTGGGGAGCACGTCTTCGGAGGCGCCCGTTTATATGGACGAGGGTGGCCGAGGGGCGCGCCAGCGGTCCCTGGGCCGGCGTGGATGACATCAACTAGGGGCAAATGAGCCACTAACTGGTACCGGATAGAATATGCAAGGGGAAGGGTCTGCTTGCTCGTAAACGATATTTTATACCTGGCAATTTAACGATGGGTGAAGAGGCTGAATAAGCGAAAACGGGGAACTCGTATTATTAATTAGGCAATATCGTGAGTTACCGACAATCGGCGATGCATGTATTTTCCCATTATAAATACCCATTTCTTAAATTAGAAACGTGTTAAGAATTCAAATTCATTGATCGTTGCTAGAAAATGATCAATGATACTTTACACTAGTGGCCTGCCACCTGCAAAATTCTGCTGAAAAAAAGGGACTTAGAATGGGTTTTCATAACGTACACTGTTCAAATCAAGAAATAAAATACTCTCAGATAATTCTCAATTAAATTAAACATTTTAATAAATAAGTATCCATGAATATTACAGTAAGTGCAGTGTTTAAGAGTACACCATAAACTGTTCTTTACAAACTAAGAATGACAAAAAAGTTTCTGTTCCGTTACACAACAGGTGAATAGCAAATATTTAACCGTTAAAGTCTTCGTGTGTTACGCATGACGTTAGCGGTGTCATAAGCTGTGTCTGATTATATGAGTTTGATCATGGTGTTATAGTCGGCGCAAAAGAGTTGGGGCATAGAGTCTCCGAGGTGAATTACGGAAATACGAAAAATAGCAAACCTCCGGCATCGCTGCGGCCGCAAGAAGATCGTACAAGAACGGGACCGATGACGACTGTCGAGAATCCTTACACAGATGAGCAACCCTTCCGCAAGTGGTTGCAGATTTCAATTCTGGACCATCAAGTTACAGCTTGCAAACTATTCAACGACTTGATGCCTGCACGACACAAAGCTTTAAGCCTCGCCTGGGCCCGTCAATACCAACATTGGACTGTTGATGGCCGAAAACACGTTTCCTGGTATGACATGACTGGTTTTACATTGTTTCGATCGAATGGACATGTTCGAGTGTGGCGAACGCATGAATCTATAAACCCTGCAGTTCAACAGGGGACTGTTGAAAGCTGCTGGAGGCTCTGCAATTGTATGGGGCGTGTGCAGTTTGAGTGATATGGAACCGTGATATATTTAGATACGACTCTGACAAGTTGCACGTACGTAAACATCCTCTCTGATCACCTGCACCCATTCACGTCCATTGTGCATCCCGGCTTGGGCAATTGTCCATTGTGCATCCCGGTGGACGCAGGCAATTCCAGCAGAGCAATGCGTCAGCCAACACATGCAGAATTGCTACAGAGATGCTCCAAGAACATTCTTCTGAATTTAAACACTTGCACTAGCCACTAAAATCCTCGGACATGGACATTATTGAACATATCTAGGATGCCTTGTAACGAGCTATTCAGGAGAGATCTGCATCTGCTCATACTATTACGGGTTTATGGACAGCACTGCAGGATTCATGGTGTCAATTAACTCCAGCATTACTTCAGACATTAGCCAGGTCTATGCCACGTCGTGTTGCGGCACTTCTGCGTGCTCGCTGAGACACTACACGATTTTACGCAGGTGTAAGTTTTTTTCTTCAGTGTATAAGATAATGGGAATATATCAGTCATATAAATATTAAAAAGAAGAGAAAAAGCGATGCCTTGAAGAATTTCTTATTGAATTAATCTAATATGTGAAAAAGAAGAATTAATTTTAACGGAATATGACAAACAAAAATAAAGTTTTAATAGTTTTGAACAAATATGCTATTGAAGATACCTACATATTTTAATTGAAATAGTTCTCCAATGCGTCATACTTTATTAAACCTTGAGCTGTATCCAGTAAGAATAGGATCCAGTAGGAGCTGTATCCAGTAAGTATGGAATAGTGTATTTTTAGAATGAAAATTATCGTCACCTATATCATTGCAGTTGTATTCATACATTTGCAGATCTCACACGTAACCAATCTTTATAAAAAGGAACTCTAAAGAAAGAGAATTTCTCGGTGATGTGAAGAATTACATCTTGACTTTAAAAATATCGAGTATTTGCTTAAAAAAAGCATCTAGATATTCATGTCAATTGCAACCCTCAACACTATCACAATTTTAAAATCTATGTCGTTAACTAACTCCTAAACGAAGAATTCTACGACTTTCACACTAAAATTTTGAGGTTAGAAACGTTCCTCGCGCCGTAATCTATAGGATGAAATATTCTTTGACATTCTATTACGTTCTTTCCTGATTCGGTACTTTTCGATTCTACTCCACTTACTTATAAACGTATAAAACCTGCAAATACATGTGAAATTAAACTAATTACTTGATATCCTATGCTGTCGAATTCCACAGGTAGACCTCTCTGTTCGGTAATGAAGTTAAATAAGAAGTTTGTATTGATATTGTATCTTACTGTTAAGTTAGTGCAATTAAGTAGGTTCAGGTAATACAATTCCAAGGACATAGGACATGGACCAAGGATATATAAAATATGACGCAGGATAAAGTTTTTGAAGAGAAAGATACATTATGGGCTTAATATGGACGTGGAAGATTAGGGAAGAGTGTCAGAACAACATGCAAGAGTTCTCGCACGGATAAATAATAGGAGATGATGAGAAGTAAAATAATTTCTAACGAAAACAAAACTGATAAATTGAATTAACTTGCATTGACAAAATGCGACCGGAAATCAGGGTCAATATTATTTTCTCAAACACTTTTGCTAATAGAAACAAACTAATGGGTCAATAAAGTATCTTAATATGTGGATCTCTGACTGGTTTATAAAAACTGGAGCATAAATTATTAATTTTAATATCACTAGAAGTGGATTACGTCAGTGTACGAGCACATAAAAAATACCATTCTTAAAGAATATTTTATGTCAATTTTGAAACACAATAAATATGCATTACTCAAATGATGTAGTTTTGATAATCATACTTTGAACTACAATGAAGAATGTGATTCTCACTTCATAATTGTGAGAAATTGTCCATTATTTGTGAATTGGCATACTTTTTCAAACGGTGAGAAAATGTATTTTATTATAAACAAAAAGAATTCGTAAAATATACTCACTATTACTGAGTTCCATTCTCGCCCCTTCATTTTTACAACGTCAACTTTTCGATATTGAAAAGGAAAATTGACAAAATGTACGAAGGGAAAAAAGAAAATTGGAGAATCGACAACTCCGTCGCCTGTCTTGAAACAAAAATTCAACGGAAGCAGCAGCAGCAGCAGGGGCCTGAGAAATGAATGCAGCGCACAGAGTGGCATCATTGTCCTGGCCGAGTGTCTGGTCCGCGCAGACAGCTGGAGCCCTGCGCTGGGCGAACCGCCGGGCGGAGGTCGGGAGAGGAAGAGAGCGGCGGCGGCGGCGGGGTGTACGTGCCTCCTGGAGATAGAGCGGCGACGGGAAATTGAGAGGCGCCGGGTCGGGCCGCCCCTTGCATACCCCATCGCCCATGCGAAGTGGGCGAGAGTTAAAGCGATCTTTATTCTGCGCTCTTCAAGAGCGTTTCATCAGGCAAGTGCGGGCTCACCAGAGGAAGATGGATGAGATACGTTTTTAGTTTATTTTCTAGTTATTACTTTTACTAGGTTTTCTCACTGAACATTGATTAAATTTGTGCATGATATTTCAAGAAGAAAAAAGTATTCAAAAATTCTGCAATCTACCATAAAAAGATTTTGTCATGATATCCGAAAGTAACTTTTGAGAAGAATTAAAGCTCAAATACAAAAATAAATGAATCGGAAAACAATCTTTAAAAGTGTGTAATACGTACTTGTGAATGTACACAAATTTTCCTTTCATTAGTTTTCTAAACAATTTACCGATTTGAATGCTTTGTTTCAAGTTTTCTTGAGAAAATTTCGCCTCCATTCAAATTATCTACATTATTATCATCATCAATGCGCGTATGATATATTGATAAAAGTGCTTTATGAATGCAATTTACTGTTTTTGATATTAACGAATCATTTCAAACAAATCTGAGTGAGACCTTCCGATATATATTTAAAAAAATCTTGTTCTAGCAATCATGTGCCGTGATTGCTAGGACAAGACCATGTGCACTCAGGGCGACCAATCCACACCGGAACGTGTTTTTAAAGGTCAAATGTACGAACACTATGTGAAAAAGAGCGAGTAACAATAAGCAATATTATCTCAGCTACGAAAAAGAAGTCTTTAGAATGAATAGTGGCTGAGGCCTAAATATGACGAAAATTAAAAATGATCTAAAATGTTGAAAACATCTTCGGTTTGGCTTTCATCTAGTGATTTTTGTTTGTGTTTTATAATAAATGTGTTATAATGTTGGAAATCAGAAGAAAACAAAAATACAAGACATTGGAGATGGTGTCCATGAACTCAAATGGCGCTGGGGCGGTCATGCCGCCTGCCAAGATGCACCAGATGCCATGTTTTGGGATCCGAGATGCGGCTGGCGCACACAAGGGCGACAGCAGAAGAGATGGTCTGATATTTTCAAGAAAGTGGGTGTACAGTGGTCCGAAATAGCAAAAGACAGTCAAGTTTGGAAGATACTTAAAAGCAATGTGCAACAATTTTGATATTTTAGATACTACTGAACACTAAATTAATATATATTATGTAAGATCTATAATATTCAACACTCTGATATGTAAGCATACTATGTTTTGAAAATACAGGTGTCCCAACTCACATCTCCGCATCTGCAGGTGGCCTCAGCCCACAATGGATCTTATAAGCTTATAATAAATAAAGTTAATGTTCGAAATTGTGAAGCTAACTGTGGTTAGGCGGAAGAGCGGGCCTGATGGCCCGAGCCTCGCCATATTAATAAAGGCATATTATTATTATATTATTATTACAAGCTAATTCTATGCTTCTACGTCATCAATCGGGGTTTTCCCCTCACAAATAATTTCCCTCCCTTTCCATTTCTCAAACAAAATTATTAAGTATTCCCCGACGTTCGTCACCAAAAGTGCATGAAATAGGAGTCAGAATGTGTTGGGTTGCAATAAATAATTTCAGTACATTTTTTACGGGAACGGAATGAAAAGTTGCTGCTCAATTACGCAAATACGTGAATGGCAAATATTTCATTTCAGGCGGTGTCTTCCTTGCAAACTTCGTGTACCACATTAGCAGTGTCCCACTTAGTCAAGAACTCAGTCGGAACACACAGTATGAGAATAGGCAGAATAGCATAGCGAAACATTCAGTATTAACTGAGAAATGTAAATTTAAATGAAAATGTTTCTTTGTTTTTGGAATTAACAAATTTATTATCACCTCCCAAAAAGTTGGAGCCAATATAATTTTCTTTCAATTTATGAGCTCATAGGAAAATATTTTTAGAAATATTAACTAATTCATAGGATGCAACACAATGGTGACATTATTTATATAGAAATCATGTTTGGTCCAAATGTCTTTGTTGTATTATGTACACATTTATTTCTAACTTTGTGTGTTTTCACCTTCCGGTAGCTACAGACGCCCCCCCCCCCCCGCTCTCCTGAGGTTGCATCTCCACAGTGCAAACACCTTGGTACCTACCACCCCTTCGATCGCGATCGCGTCGTTGTGATTCGTGAGTCCATATCGGTCGTTGAATATATTTAATCGGACGAGCGCGTCTCATAGACCATCGCGCTGGGGAGAAAGCTTCGTCATAGGAAGGAGCCCAGGCCTCGCCTCCGTCTTTGTCGCACACCTCGTCTTATTCTCTCTGATACAGCTTAAAACAAGGCAAAACAACCCGGGAGAGGTGTCTTCTTGCCTACGAACAGTACCGACTGCCAGGAAGAAAACGAATCTCTGAGAAACAGTCGTCTTCTAAGGTGCATTAATACATTTCGACATATACTGACCGTTTCATGTTTAACTTTATTTATAGAGTACTTTTTCTTTGAAAATTATTAGTATCAATTTGTAATATTCCTTAAAAGTTTATTGATGCATAAAATCGTGTTTTTCTTTAACATAACATATAAGAAATCTTAAAACTTTAATACATGATAAATGAAAGGGTTAGAAGGTATATTTTAAGTTCAGTAATACTTTTTTATTCACATCTTTACAAATGATGAACGTGATTTGCACCCAATTATTTTCTTGTTCTTTTCACATTTACGAGATGCTTTGCAGTCCAAATTTCTTAGACGAATTTCAGATATTGTCTTATTAGTTTTCTTTTATTAAAATGTTTCGTTCTTGTGTTTAATCTGAAGACAAATTTGTGCTATTTTAGGTATTAACACTCGCGTCATTGCAGTTAGTTTTGACGGGGCGAATTTGAAGCAAACTTCCGTATGCGATTCTAATTTCTAGTGATTTCTGAAAGTACGTAATGTATTACTCTCTTGATTTGAACGTGCCTACTTGGAAAGTGTTACAAGAATTGGAGTTTTTCGCAACTCAGTAGACGATGCTCCCGTCAGCTCTGCTAGCCAATGCGTGTTTAACGTAGGTAGGCGTGAGGGAGTTTTGAGACCTCAGAGACACTCGCGAGATAAAATAAGCTATCAATTGACAGTCAGGCTGGAATTATATGAAGAGTAACGCATTTTGCAGACAAAATATTAGGGGAAAGGTACTAAAAACCATAAGAGATTACTGTATTTTAAAACAAAAATGTATATGAAACCTAGGATTTAAATTCTCCCACGTGACTCCTCTGGAGTTCAGGGAAGAATTGAGGCTCAAGGGCGATTCATGGTGTGCTAGAAATGCCACAACGCACAATGCCCATGGCCTACGCGAGATCCGAAGTCACAGCCGGAGTGAAATGCGTGCTTGTGTGCAAGTGCATATATGATGTGCGCCACCCAGGACGCCAGGAATCGAAAGAATAGAGTTCACATACGGCGCCTCCATGTCGCGACATGTTATCAAACATCCACAGTCGCGGTATTGGACGCCTTCCAACCGAGACTGCTAACGCAGTCACATTTACCCAGGTCGGCCTGCAAGGTTGTTGTTTATTTTTGCTGTAAATTCAATAATATTTCCCTGAATAAAATGTTCAATACGTGCAAAGCGGTGTTAATATGTTCTTAACATACAGTTTAGCTCATTGTCGAAATTATGTTTATTGCTATCTTTTTTATTAAAAGTTCATGAATACTTTTGTAACCATAATTGTAATAAATAGAGAAGGCATTCAGTATTTTGCGTTCAAAATTACATTAATTTGAGGTTTTTTGAATTTAATAATAATGTAGTTCTTAATACCAAATTAAGAACGCCATTTTATCAAAAATAAATAATTTCAATAAGCATGAAATTATCACTTTGTCGTTGCAACGTCCTCTAAGTTGCCAGAGGTAGTTTTGGGAAAGCGTTCGGATCTCACTGCTGGCGCTAGAGGGCAGGAGGGGGGGGCGAGCCCCGATTTCTCGCTGAGAAGGCGAGCCTTTTTAAAGGAAGGCTTTCGGGAATCGATATGCGGAGCTGTTGCTTTTCCGGCTCTCCGCGAGAGCTTCGACCACCCGAACCTTCCCGCCCCTCCCCCTTCCACCACCTTCTGCGACCTCCGCCCCAGCCCCCACCCTTCACACCGCTTTTTCGCCCCTTCTCGTTCCACCCGTTCGCCCCGCCACCCCCGGCCCTCTCTTCCACCCGCGCGACCCCTCCAACTCCACCCCCATTTCCACCCCTCCCGCCCCATCGCCCCGCCTGTCCGCAATTCCTCCTCCTCTCCCCCCCCGCTGATCCGCCCCCGCGCCACCTTCGGGTCGCCTTCGAATTGTCCCCGATCTGGTCGGAATCCGCAGCTGGACAATCTGCTCTGAAGTGTCTCGTGCACTCACCTTTCTCCTCGGACCCGATGTTTAATCCTGATCGTTGAGTGGCGCATTTATTTTCGACATGTCGATTTAGAAATCTATGTTTTATTCTTTGAGTCTTTTCTTGTTATAAAGGTAGTCAGATGGTAACCCTTAGACTCAGTTTGGTTTTTTTTTTGCCCCCAGAGACAAATGTTTATTATTTTCAAAATGCAGCGAAACATCAACTTCTCCTTTTAGATATGCTACTTCCGTCCAGTTTTACATGTATTGAAATCTTTTCAGTTTTCTAAGTTTGTTTCTTTGTTGGAAATAATTTGATTTTTATGCAGTTGGAATCAAAAAAGCCATATTTGACATCTAAATTACAAGAAAAATTCTAAAAACGTATCCATTTCCGTTTTGTAACATTATGTTTGCGGTTTCTGAGTGATCGTTTAGCGTATTTGACTATTCAGAATTGGTAGCTCTACTCCAAACATTCCCACGCAGGTATGATAGACCACTTATGTATAATAACGAGGATACGATAAAAGTTTTTTTGAATATAACATTATTCTTCTTTATTTAGTTATTTATTAGGGAAACAGATTCAAAAGTTTAAAATAGTCCATGCGTCATTTTAATGTTGTGTTATCAGAAGAGAGCAACTTGTTTTAAGAAATATTTTTTTCGCATTTTATGGTATATTAATATCGGCTCAGCATGAGTTAATTGCATTGCATTACGAATAATGTCAAAAAATATATAAGGTAATGTGTGAATTAGAAATGTTGAGAATTTTAGAAGACTCAAACTATTACAAACTAATAATAACAATTTGTAATATTCTTTGTGCAATTTGGAGAGAAATAGCAAAGCAAGCAAATAGCAATTAAATATAATTGTTAAGGTTACGAGAAACGAGGTTACTCAAATGGTTATTTATAATATACTGGACAAGGTGCACTTTGTTAATCTTGAAAATCTTTAAAACATATTTATGCCAGTTAAACTTGTCGTCTAGATTTATTTAAAAACAACTTTAAAAAAATAATGTCTATCGTGCATTTAACATTTATGTTGTATGCGGAAAAATATTTGGAAGATGCAGTCATATAGAATTAGCACAAAACTGTAACGTACAATTTTCAATGATAGCGTGGATGAATACAGAGCGATAGATAAATGCTACCCATTGTCACATGCAGATCCGGGCACGCAACTGCACGTTTGTGTCAGTTATCTCTGCCGCTCGATACGCGCTAGCTCTGCTTTTTCCCGCGATTTCCACTTTTGCTGTTCCTGCTCTGTCCTCTGGCGACTCCTCCCCGCCTCGTGCTCGGCCCAGGCCACGCCCAGCGAACGGAGATGCCTTGACAGGGCCATGCGAATGCAGAGGAAATCCATCTTTGCGTGGAACTACAAATGGAGATGCCATGTGGTGAAATTAAGTAATAATAATGACAACTCGCGATTGCTCGCTAGCCAATTAATGTTGGTCATCTTCACAAAATAAGAAAATTACAAATAATTTCGCACTGTGATTACCCTACAGATTTGTAATTATGAATTAAACATAACAATAAAATAAAAAAAAATTGACCTTGTTTTCGTAATCAAATACAAGAGAATGAAAACATATATTCTGAAAAGTCAAAGACGAATTGATCTTTGTTTATTACTGTGGGTGACACCGAAATATAGATATGAATGGCAATGCGCAATTGTTATGATTATTTCTGATGTTGCATAACACAGCAGAAGGTGCTGGTCATTCTTTACCATTGCACTTCGACAGTAATATTGCAATCGTAAAATGTCGGCGTAACATGTTGCTGAATAGAAGCTGAAAATATCTAATTATTTTTATGAATGAATTTTGCTTTCTTGGAATGCTTATAAGGTCGAAATCCGAAACAACTTATTTACATTATAAATCTACAATGATTGAGGTTAAGTGTTTAACAAAACAATTAAAGATTTTATAGCAACATTTCAAAACGTTTTTCGTCTTACTATAACTACAATTACAGATCATGGTTTTCCCTCAATGATATATATATATATATATATATATATATATATATATATATATATATATATATATTGTTCAAAGACATCATGATATAAGGTCATGCACAATTTGTCGTGTTTTTAGGGAAGTTTTAAATTGTTGTTTTCTCAAACACGCTTTCGATTTTTTCTGGTATGTAACGAACGGCAGTAGAGAAGTTGGTGCTGGTCCCATTTTCGTCAAACACTATTTTCAAATCTGCAAAACATTAGCACTACAAATAATTTATTTATTTTTATAATATATATTATTTACTTATAAATAGAAATTGGTCTAAAAATATATCTTCAAATAAGGTTTTGATTTTTGAAGAACAAAAGGAACAAACAATAAGTGGTTTTACGTAATGTGTAGTTGACGTTAATGTCATTTATTTAAAAAAACCGACTCAATATAGGCTTCACATATTTAAAAAAAATAGTTTCATAGATACAGCGAAGGAGGCCTAAAAATGGAGTCCGCCTCATTTTCGTTGAATACTGCATTTTCGAAAATTGCCTAAATTAGAAATAATGCCAGAAACACCTTTCTTAATCGTCGGGAACGTTCCGTTTAGCCGATAGTTTAGCGGTAACGTGTCTGCCCTGTCGATTGAAAGGAACTGAATTATAATCTTGGACTAATCATGAACAAAACATAGGTCAATACTTTATTTCTGATTTACCCATTGCTCATTTATAACTTCTGGGAACGCAATACGCAACTCACATAAGATGTGTGGGTTGCATACACTTGTTTTTCAACTTTCCTTGGCACATCGCCAAAAAATGTTTCCAAAGATAATATTGTTTACTTAACAGCATTTGAATAGAACTCACAACTGTCAATAATTAAGGGGCTCTCAAACTATATTAACTCACTGACGCGTCTTTTATCATATGAATATTTGCGACACACCCATTGAGTCCCTGAATGTTCTCCCTTTTTTTAAAAAATAATTTTGCAAAAGGAAAAGAAAACACAATTCCCTTAAAATTCCAATTGATATTATAATTATTAAGAGAACAATTTAAATGTTTAGGTTGTTATACAATTATGGTAATACTATGTAATATAATGCCACTACATTATATTAGAGAGGTTATACAAGTATTAACGTCGCTACATCAGAAAACTAGTTAATATACTCTTTTGTGAGTAGATACTTTCATTAATACACGATTGTCCAGATGAACATACGTAATTTTGAAGTTCATTACTGAGTCACGGAATATTTTTTGAGAATCACTTTAAGAGCAAACGGCTATGGATTTCATTTACAAGTTACACTTTCCTCGTATATCACCGCAACTGTGTTTTAAAGTAAAACCTCTTAACGCATTAATTACAAAACTATTGTTGGACAAAGCAGGGTATCATTGGACGATTAAAACAGTTTTATTTTATTCAGAAACATCTTCTGCTTTACTTACTCATTTAAAAATATATATTTTCTTTACACCAATATTTCACAATCGTGTCATTATACTGAAATATATTGTTACTAGCTGCCTTTTATTACTTCAAACTACCGACCTATAATATCCTTTTCTAGAAAAATATCTCAAAATGGTGTATACACACATTTCATATATTATTGTTTAAACTTCACATTTATTAATATGTTAAATATTAAATGTAGATATTAACTATTAAACATTTTAAAAATGTTTGGGGAAAAGTTCAGAAGACTGCTGTAAATTATAAAGCTGTAAATTATATTACAAAATGATAGCCTCCCATTAGGGCAACGATACAACTTCTTAAATCGATGTCCTCCCGTATCTTCGACATACCATTTCAAGTGGTTGCAATAGATCGAGTCCTCTTCGCCACAGAAACACGCGTGCGCGCTTTGCCTCCGGGACGGCTACGAGAGCGCGGGGGGGGCGTATGTGGGCGTGGGCGTGGGCGATGCGGGGCGCGTGTTTCGGCGCGCGTCTGCTGGGGCGAGGGCAGTTGGGCGCCGACACCCCCCAACACGTGTAGGCCATTTGGCACCCTGTCCCGCGGCGCCGCCCGGCCCATGAGAAATTGAAGGGGTGGGCGCGCGGCCTTCACCCCCCCCCCGCGCCGCCACGCCCCGCGCCGTCGTTAGCGCCGGCGGCCCGTGAATTCTGCATCCGCCGCTCGCGGGCCGCACAGTGGGGCATGTCGCCACTCCCCACGGCCTATCGACGGGGGCAGGATTTGCGACACTAGCTTGTCAGCTAGGCGGAATTCAGTCGCTGTCTGGAGGAGAATTCTACCGGCCGGCTGCTCTAATCGGTAGTTTTCTGAGATTTCTGCGATCAACACGACGATTGTCGGAACAGTATCTTAACAAACGGACCGCGCGCAATATTTCCGTCATCTTCCTTGTCCTATCCTCACCCCTTTCTTACACTTACACTAACAGGCTCTACACATGCCGGGGGACGGGTCGGGATCTTTTAACTTGTCCCGACCGGGGCAGTGCTTCGCTGGTGGGAGAAGCGTGTTTGAGGAAAACATCTCTAGTCGACGGTAGGTCGGCGCCGGATCTCGTCAATCAATGAGGGAAGATCACCACCACATCAGAAGAAAAATACTGCACTACACTTACGGGACTAATGACCTTAGCAATTGACGCGACCAGGATCAATAACAATCAACCAATGGGGAAATACATGTATGTGTGTGTATTAGCTGTACCGGTCTTATTTGCGCGGGCCTCTGCAAAAACAGCGCTGTCCCGCTTTGCTGAGCACTGCTTGATCTTTCAGGGCCTTTAATGTCCCTTTAATGTTTTTTTCCCTTTGACACCTGTGCTGTCTGAATATTTTTGATGGAGTGAACATTTGATGTTGAGTATCATAGGAAAAAACGTGTACGTCTCCTGTGTATCATTCTGACTTTATTAATGAACGACATATTCTACGTCTTTTAAAACATGTCTTAAGGAACATACAAAATGTAAGAAATGATTTTGCAGTGGTTTGATTATATCAAATAACGAGAAATGATGTTAGTAATTATACAATTAACCTTCAACATTAAACAATATTTCCTAGTCAAATAACATGATACCATGTCTTTTGGACCAATATTTTACAATGCATTCGTAATAGATAATCAAATGCGTTTAAAGATGCTTAAGGGAAAATTTGTAAAAATTCCTGTGTTTTATTGTTAATTGACCCCCACAGGAAGCTCACTAGTCAGCGTGGTGTTTCCTTGAAGGACCCGGAGTTCGGTTCCCAGTCGGGGCAGATTGCAATGTGCACTCTTCTTGCAATATTTCAGTATCTGTTGCTCTATGACGATGAGAAAGGTTCACGTCTCAAGATGAAAAGACCAGAATATGACGTAGAGATGTCTATGTGCTAACCACACGTACCCCTTAACCCATTGCCGGGACGTCGCTGGTAGGAATTGGCCCTGCCAGTAGCTGTTGTGAATGCACAGACAGAATTTTGCTCGGTGAGTTGACTCTGCGACGCACTGTGCTCAGCCGCTTCTCCAGAGCCCGGTGCGCGCGTTCGCGCTGCGCAAGGAATCGCTGAGACGCGCACTTAGGAGACGCACGACGGCGCATCAAATGCGGCAGTGGCTCTACTTGCTGGAAGAACTCCCTTTAGGAATGGGGAATGTTTTCTCGGAGCGAATTTTCTGTCTCGTTGAAACAAAAACACCCTTCTCTCCGAATGTAGCAAAAGAGGTAATTTCGCGATTTTCTAAAAATATCATTATTTTAAACACTTTACTTGTTTCAGTAAATACTGTACGAAGGTAACTTAAGAACTGACTGTCTAGTTTTGCTTTTATAATATAGTTTTTACTCTTACATCTAGGGAATATGCTGTTCAACGTATTGAACAACTTTTCTTTATTTTACCACTACTCATGTCAAGCTACAAGGTATTTTGAAGAGCCTGAACTGCAGCTATTTGGAAACGTTGTTTTCTCGCTTTAGTAACACAGATGTCAATCTTAAAAAATCTGTTTACATGCAATTACGTCTTTTAATAACTCAACAAATTCATCCTTAATCTTTGAATTTCAATTTCGTTAAAACATTTGTAATATTCGCCTGTTGAAAGAAATCTATTCAGAAACGTTTTCCTCAGCTTCAACACAGAGCATGCCTCTTTGGTTGTATTTCAGTGCCCCCTGTGTTATGTCAAAATTCCCGAGTATTTTTGCCTCTATTTATGGTACGACTTCGGCAGATTTACTGAGGGGGTGCGTGCGTCCGCCAGCGTCCGTCCGCCCCAGGATCATCTCGGTCGGTATTTGTGAAGCCCAACCTCCGAAACGCTTCCTCAAAGGAAAAAGAACCACCCTTTTCAGCAGACTATTCCGGCTCTAGTATTGATCCTTTTTCTCGCATCATCACTTCTGACTCTCGCAGTCTCTTACTCTCGTAACTTTCGATTTGTAAGGTTTTGTTTAGTTTAATGTAGTAAGCACAGCTGTGCTAGCATGCGAAATCAATATAAGAATGTAATAGGTAACTATTAATCATAATTAACTCTTAACATATTACAAAACATACGCTACTATACATATTAATTCTTGGCCATTCCAAACCATTAATGGATTTAGGACATTTAGGATTGGAAAACAACGTCGAAGGTGTTACATATTTTCGTAACACACATGTTAGTTAATATTAACTTCTACACTAAGTCATCGTAGTAAAGGTTTATCTTCCTGTAATGTAGTTCCTTTTTGCTGGTATTTACGTTTCTTCTTTGTGTGTTTTTTACATATTTCCCTTCATGTTACTTTTTTCAGATCATTGCTTGAATATTGTGGATTATTCCAAATAATCTAATCGAAATAATCAATTTTTTGAACTAATTGATTGCACCATTAAGTATTTCCAAAATCAAGATATTTCTGTCCACTAATCTGAACTTTGTAATCTCCTTATAGTCCAAAAACCGAATGCTTACTTTCTTTCTTCAGGAATTATTATCTTACTAAGGTTCTAATAAAAACAATTCAATAATATGTTGAGAGCCATCCAGGAAGGAACCTTTAATTCACATTACCCAATTTTGATATTAATATTTTTTAAATTTTCAATAGATATGTTTGAATTTTAATGTATATATTTAAGCTAGAAATTTGGTAAAAAATGTACATTATGGAGATTGAAGAGTATCTTTACTGAAACTAGTTTTCATTTTGGGAAAGGGATTTGAAATTTTACCTAGATTAAATATTCTAGTAGAAGAGGAAGGTAATAAAACTTGATGTTAATTGTAAAATCCAATTTCTTAAGGGCTCAATATTAGGTTCATTTTTCAATTTTACCATTCTGCTTAAACCACGGATTTTTAATACACAGCGTAAGTATTTATTTTGAATTAATTCCAATTTTATGAAACGTAGTTTCTGCAGTACCTTCCGAGATTTGGAAAGCATACTTTAGAGATACTTTATCGCAGGGTCAGTAAATCCGTAGTTACGAATCCACATTGCATATTCTCCATCATCTCTCGCTACCTACCTACCTACCTACCTACTTTTCGAACCTTTTACCTGTGCATTTATACTTAACTCATAGTTTCCATGAAATCCCTGCTAGAAGGCTACCTTTTTGTCTCTTTCTGTTTTATTCATTATTTTTCTTATCACTTTCCTACTCTTGTAACCCATTAAACCCACCCTCCTTCATACACAGACTGTGATGCTTTTGTCATCGCCATCACCGCTCCCGCCGCCCCCGCCGCCTCCGTAGCCCTCCCAACGCCCCCGCGCCCGCACGCTCCCGCGCTCCTCACCCCCGCAGGTCCGCGCACCGCGCCCCGCCGCCCGGCCACTCCGCCGCCTGCTCCTTTTTCCCCCCCGGTTCGCCCCTCCACCCCCGCCGCCAACCCCGCCACCGCCCTGGTCCCCGCAAGCCGCGGCGGGCGGTTGCGCGGGCGGCGGCCGGCGCGATGCTCCGGCGCCGGGCCCCCACCCCACAGCCGCGCCGCCCAGCAGCAGCCTCCGTCGGCCTCCCAGCCCCCTCCGTCCCGTCTCCGCCCCCCGCCGCCTTTCGCGCACATTACTTAGCGTCAATAACAGCAGCGCGCCGCGCCGGCCAGGTAGCGCCGGGGGCCTCAGCAGAGCAAACAGGTCTCGGCCGCGCCTTCCGCCCTCGCTGTTTGCAGACGCCCGCCACTCGGCCGCCCGCCGACGTCTGCCCCTCCCCCCACAACCTGTTGGAACTGCCTATTTCTCTCTTCCTCTCCCTCATCCGCTCCTCATCCTCGCAGTCCACCGGGAGATCGACTGATGCCACTGCAGTGCCTCTGTCGCGGAGGTACTACGAATACACTCCTGACGCTGGCATGATTTTTCACAGCTAGTTCGAATTCTGTCGCTGTCTGGATGGTTGGTTTGGTGCTCTGGGTGGTTTCTATGATCCACAGAACGTACGCTGGAGCAGGCGAGGCTATAGACCGCGCGAGATCTTTCCTTCCTCTTCCGTGACCCATCGTTCCCCATTTACACGCACTCACACACACTAGCACTACACTACCACACATGTTGGGAGATCGGTTGGAAGGTTATAACTTGTCTCAGCTGATGCGTTGCCTTGATTGTGGGAGATATCTGGTTAGGGAAAATTCCGCTAGTCGGTGATAAGTTGACGTCGGATCTCACCATCCAGCGGAGGAAGATCACCGCTACCTCCCGAGAAAGAACACGCACTACCCTTACGGGACTAATGACCTTAGTATTTGACGCCCCCGGAATCATTAACAATGAATCAATCCCCGCAGTTCCATCCTCATTGCGCCTTGTCTCTCGGTTTCTCCTTTCATTCTGCCCCTCGCCCGGCCTCTCCGCTGCCTGCTGCCGTTGCTCTTCCTCGTGCTGCTTGGGCAGCAGCCGGGGTTCTCGGAGTAATTAACATCAGTGCTCCGCATCTTGGAAGCCGCCGTTGCCATGGCCGCTGCTCTCGCGGCCGGCGATCAAACTTCTCGTCAGGTGTTGACCGAGCGGCTTTATCGTTTGATGTATATTAGAGAAATGTGCGCGCTACAGATTGCGAGGGAAGCAACTGGGCGGCGAGTTGAAATTCATGTTGTGGATCGGGAATAATTTTGCTGACTAGTTCGTTTGCTCAATTAAGAAGAAGTTTCTTGCAAACGTCAATGTTACTGCTGGTAAGATATATACGAAATTTATTGCGAACTAATTGTTGAACACAAACATATTGTTTCCAAATTTAGTGAAATGGAATTTTTAGTAATTGTACTGCTGTAAGCATTTTACTACATATTTTAAGCTCGACCAAGTTAACTAATTTCATGCATCATAAAGATAATGGTATGTCGAACAAGCTAGTGATTGTTTCATTATTATTAAGAATTACCCTAGTTTGGTTTCAAAATGTTTTCCGGAGATAAAACTAGGAGCACATAAAAATAAAAAGAGTATGGAGAATGTTAAGTTCATTATGACCCGACTTCTAAATTATATTCTTATTATGCTTAAAATCAATGACATGAAAAAAGAAGACACCAACTAAAAATTTGGTTTCACGTGTTGCCTAATATTTTCATAGAGACGTATTATGTAATAAATTAATGTAATAACTGAGAAGTTTATTTCCTGCAAATAATCTACATCCCATCATTAGCCAAGCGATCAACTCAGTGTAAATGTAGTTTCGACATCATTAGACGTACATTCAGAAGACGCAAGATCAATATCGCAGTATTTAAGCAACTTGGGAGGGTTTGTGTTGCAAGGGCTCTAATGAATTGCTGAGATGCTAACCCAAGACTTTGGAAGTACGACGGAGTCCCTATCACGCGGATTCAAATTCTTCATGTAATAATTATTGTAAGTCATTTGGAAACAATTTTCAAAAGAAGACCAGTGTATATGTTTTCTTACTCAATATAGAAACAAGTGTAATTTTTTTAATTAACTTTCTACTCGGGTAGCTTATAGGGCTCTTAAAAACTGGCGCCTGTCTCTAATTCGATAAAATCCCTGTTTTCGAAAATTGCAAATGTTTAGTTTTTTGGGGGTCTTCCTACATCTACAATATTGAAGTTGTATATTTTTCCTTAATGAGATATGTTTACAAAGATATCTTTAAAAAGATCAACTACAATTTTTCAAAACATTTGAGTAGTTTTTCCATAATGTGAAATAGGGAATTTTTTAAAGTTTTTTTCGATAACCACACCATTTTTTAAATTTTTTTACCTGTATGTATTAAAGGGAGATAACAAAATTGGTGTTGGTCCCATTTTCGACAAACACACTGTATTTTCGAAAATTGCAAAATATCAACATCTAAAAAGTACAATTGTGAAGATAAATACTTTTGCCTTAAATAAAATCTGTTCTAAAAATAAAAATCTTCCAAAACTATCATGTACATTTGTTGAAAAACGAGTACACTTCACATAACTTTTGATGGATGTTAATGCAAGTAAAATAAATCTTAAAAGCGGCTTTGAATTCATTCTTGCTGTTAAAGCACCACTAGTATCTTTAAGTGAAAAGTGAGCTCTCGATATGTCGTGACTTGCGATTAGTAATGCGAATAAGCGTGTGAGTGAGATTATGCACGCAAGTTATTAAGTTCGAAAGCTGGACGTTTTAGATGTAAAGATTAGTCCGTGATTATATTGGGTGTTCAATTTCCACTAACAGTGACAATGGTATCGCTTCACAAAAAGTATTAGTAATTACAATAACATGTAGCACATTACAGTTTCAAATTAAGACGGACTGAATAGGCTATAGCTACATAATAGTACATATTGTAATAAATATAAAACATTTCAATTTCATTTTCAAAAATTTGATCAACTCTAAAATCACAATCAATAGCAATTGTATTGTTCCACAATTTTCAAAATTCCTTCATTTTATCAATGCTAGAGAGTAAGAAACTAAACATGAAATAGTAATGAGGTTTTAGATTTACCCCTATAGTGCACATCTTGCACTTTTGTCTTAAAACTATTCAACAACACTTTATGCTATTTAATCTCATTAATTAGACATATTCTACGTATAGTAAGGGTTTGTATTGTTTGATTTTGAGCATAAACGATACTTTTTTACGCATAATACTTGAGGATTGTTGAACCTGCCCACTGAAGTACATTTAAAATTTATTATATTTATAAGTTTGTATATTAAAATATTTAACTTATGAAAAGGATCCAACCAGTTTTAAAGTGTCTAAGGCGCCACACTATCAAGCTTGATAGTTGTCTGTTGAATTCTGTTGAGTGGTAATTGCGAACACTTGCCTTTTTGTTCAAAACAGATTTTTTAGTTTATTCATCTTTACTATCGTACTCATTATAAGAGAAACATTAAATTTAACTTTAGAAATATTAAATATAATTGTATTTAATGTAACGCAGCAGGTACTACGCATTTCAGTAGTTTAAGTAATATTTTTATTGTAATAGTCGTAGGTATATACATTTATACAATTTATTTATCAGCATAATCAGTTACTCTATCAAGTGTTTGCAGTATAATTGGAACGTAGAAGATAGAGGATCGCAATTTATTTCAAACAGATGTCCCTCAAACTATATTAGACTTAGCGACAATTTTTTTAAAAAAGTGATAATCTTCTCCGCACCCCCTCGGTCTCCCTCTTTACATCTGTCGACTTGCCTCATCCTCCCCGCATCTCTCACCTCGCGGCGGCCCTCCCGTCCACATCCCGTGCCCTTCACCTCTCGACGCCCTTGCCTCGTCTGCCCAACTCCTTTTACCCTTCGGCCTCTCTTGCCTCGTCTTCCCTGGACCTCCCACCTGTCGGCCTCGCTTCCGTCCGCCCGCCTGCTTGCCAACATTTCCCGCCTCTTTCACCCAGTGCGACCCTTGCGTCCACCCGTCCAAATGTTCCGTCTTTCCAGCTCCATTCAGCCTCCCTTCTGTCCACATGCCTCGTCTTCCCTGGCCCTCTATCCTCTTGGCTGGCCTCCCGTCCACCCGCCCGTTAGCCTAAATTTCCCACTCGGCCCACCGCCCCTTCCGTCCACATGCCTCGTCTTCCCGGATCCTCCAATCTCGTCCACCCTTCCGCCCACCCGCTCGCTTGCCTGTCTTCCCCCTCCTCCCGTGACCTGACGGCGAGGGGTGGGGCGGTCCGTTTTTGCCCCCCAGCGGTCGCGTTATCCCGTGACTTATACACGCGGAGCGCGCCGGGATCATCCCGCGCAAATTACGCGTTCCCCCCCCCCCCGCCGCCGCCGCCACGAAGAAGCGCCTGCAAGAACGGCCGCTCTTAATTCGTCCGGCCGGCGACAGATTGCGCCACGGCGGGCTGCGCTCGCTTTTTGTTTTTCGCGCACTCGGCCGCTGCGCCTGCCTCTGCGGCGCGCTCTCGGCCTCGTCGCCGCCGCATTTGTTGCAATTTGCGCGAAAGGCTTCGCGGTGGTCAGGTGTTTACAGAGGCCAAGGGCCAGCATTAACGGTTAATTAGAGCGGGTTCATTTTTCTACGAAGCGATGCGTGCAACCGTAAAGCCGACGTAATTAGATATGCATTATCTTAGTACCTGTCATTCTTTTAAAACGTGATCGCAATATGATAACGTTTGTCGTAGTCTCTGAGAACATCTGTGGCTTTCAAATTGTTTAATTTTCCGTTGTGGATACTTGATCTTAAAGCAGTAATATATATTGCAATGAACTCATGCTCTCTAAAAAATTTGCAGACTTCCTTTTCTCCGTGTTCATTAAAATATTTCAAATCAAAATCTGTTACTAAAAACCAGTTTCCCTCTATCCTCTATTTGATAAAATAGGCGATAGAAACCTTCAATACCTATCACTTAAATCTACAAATCCACAGTAATGAAATATACAAAACTTTTGTTACGATTCGCAATATCGTTTTTTACTAGGAGATTGAATAATTAACCAATTTTTCTATGCCTGCGACAAACGAATAGCACTATTTTGTAATACAAAAATTTTATTAAAGGTGTCAAAATCCAGAAATTTAAATATATTTGAAGAAGATTTGGAATGATATCAATTATTTGCATTTAAAAATGCTATAGTATTATACTAACATGAAAAATATCAATGAAATTTTATTCTCGAGATAGACAAACTGTGATATACCTGAAACAATACTGCAAGATATGACAGTATTGTAATACAATGTGTCACTATAATTCAACACCAAGTATGTTTCAGTTCTTCCCCTTGAAATATGTTTGGCCAGGAAATGAATTTCGCAGATCATTTTTATTCGTATTGAAATTTCTACTCAACCATACTATATTCATCGAATGCCTTTCACTTTTTTAGTCTTCTATTCCATTTTATTAATTAATCTCATATTGATTCACAATGCACTTGTTTCGTAGTATTTTTGTTGTTTCTTAATTAATTTTTTAAACCACCACTTGGGGATGAGAATCTCATTCACACAAATATTTGAATTGTGAAATTCAGAGGTTTGGTTCAGTCACCTAGTGAGCAAACAGGCGCGATCCAGGAATAAACATTTTGGAAGTTGATTTATAGACTGTTTTATAGGTTTTGAGGCTGCTGAATTCGAATTTTGTTTTTTTTTCCCTCGCGAAATGTCAGCTTTATCCAGAGTGCTCTTAAAGTTAATATTTTGTAGGAAAATTGGTCAAATTTAATTTTGTAAATAAAGGCCATTTCCATAGGACTCTGGTTTTTAATATATATAAGAGAAAACTGAAAAAGATGCGGACATTTTTGACTTTTCTCACTTTTATTCGTGTGGCCAAAATTTTGGAAAACATAAAATTCGAATTCAGCACACAAAACATACAGAACCCGTGACATAAAATCTTCCGACTCTTTCCCCCGGGTCAGTGACCTATTGACTGGACTAGTGGTTTCACACATAAAAGAGATCGTATCGACCGTTATAGATTTTTAATGTGCGCTTTCAAGAAATTAGTTGTTTGGATACAAATGCAAACCAATCTGATCATTAGCAAGTAATCGTTATAATACCTTCATTAGTTACAAATCATTCTCACAACAGGTTAATAAGGGAGAGAAAATATTGTAAACATAAAAGACAATGTATGTTTTTGTTCGGTTGTTGTTTGTTGGTTCATACTTCATGCGCTGCCGTATCGTTTATCTGGTTGAGATAAAACTTTGTCAACTTATTGCTTGCACTTTCAGGAATAATATAGACACAGTACCATGGGAATGCCTGCGCACATAGACGCTGCGCGTTGATGATGATTTTCTGCTGACTCCAGCGTCCAGAATAGAGCGCTCTACATAATGGCGCATGACACAACCCGTTGCACACTAAAATATAATTATTAAAGCGTCTTCGTTGCATATTGTTCACCTGCAATTGGGTAATTTGCTCCCGAGAGAGATACAGGGAGAAAGAGACGAAAACAGACGCAGAGAGAGAAACAAACAGAGAGATACAGAGAAAGAGAGACACAGGGAGGCAGAGAGATGGGGAGAGAGACGGAACCACACTTGCGAGAACGTCTTTCGTCTATTGCAGATCGTAACCTTAAACGTGATTAACATTCACGTAACCAGTAGCATGTAAAGTACAATATATTGCAATAGCGAAGCATTGCCGGGTCCACTAGCAGTGAAATATATATCATTGATGAAAAGAACAGTCTCAGTTTCGAAACTTGAAATAAATGCGAAATAAAATAATGGGAAAGAAGACCTAAAATACGAATTATATTGGTGAAGATTTGAAGCGGTGTTTCTGTAACTATTTTTTGTCCAAGTTTGTGTTTCAAGTTTGTATTATTTTCGTTCTATAAAAAATTGAGCAACTTGTATGAAACATTTTGTCACTCGTTTCCAATGTCTTAAATGTTTATTGACCATTTCCCTTACTAGTAGTCTCAATGTAACACTGGGAGGTATCAGCATATTCTTTCATAGCACAAATAATACAATAAGTGAAAGGCGTGTGCTGTTTTGAGGTGAATTGTAAAGCAGTGATGTGGTGTGGAGTCAGTTAATCATGCATTTGAATTTGATTCTGTCTAATATAGAACTATTGATATTTATTTCGTAATGAGTAATTCGAAGATGTATTAAAAATATAGACTCTAGCATATTCTAGTTAATTATAGTGTTCCACTACCGAGTAGTAAAATATCTACTAACAGAAATAGTAAAATAAATAATACGCATATTTCCAGCAAATGTCTTCAATAGAATTCAATATTCCTTACGGAAAAAGCGCCCCTCCCCTGCAGCCGCCACATTCGCCCGGAGAACACGTTGACGACTGCGGAGCGGGACGAGGCGGGAGAGGGAGCGTCTCAGACGCGAGGACGCGCCTTGAAGAGTGCCTCGAGTCTCCGAGTCCTCAGTGAGGACGTCGTCCGCGGTTGGGCCTCGGCCGATCCCGCGGCGATCCTCGCGGCCGCCCCAGCCATTCAATCGCCGCACAATGCTGGGGCCGTCCCCTCTCTCCATCTGCTTTTCTTCCGTCCCCACCGCACGACCCTCCGCTGACGTCCCCGCGCCCCGTCCCACCGCGTCTGCCTCCTCCGCGCTCGCTGGACACCGCGAGCCCAAACCCCACGCCCCCCGACACGTCAATCCATCACCTCCGTTCTCGTCACCCGCTTCCTACCCCTCGCCATATCTGCCCCATTCCCCGTTGGCTCACCCCGACCCTAAATCACCGCCGCCACTCTGCCCCCGGCAGCTCTTCCTCCGCCTCCGCCTCCGCCTGGCCTAAGCTGGGCTGCGGTCGCGATAAACAGCGGCCGCCCTCCCTGCTGTCCGCCGGCCGAAGCCGGCCCGTCTCCGATGGCGCCGCGGACAAAGCGCGCCCGCGCCCCGCTGCCGATTGTTCGCCCCGACCGCGTCGCCGCTGCATCCACTCGATGACCGCGGGCCCCCCAACCCCCTTCCCCCGCTCCCCCTGGCCCCGTCCCCCTCCCCCCCCGGGCCCGCGACCGCTCGCGCCTTTCGCCTCTTAATCCTTTCTGGCTCTTGAATGGAGCGGACCCCCGAGTCGCCCGCCGTCATCTTATTGCTGCGAGATTACTTGCAAGAAATGCTACGCCCTTCAAGTACGTCTTCGAAAAACAGAAGTGATTTATTTCCAGAAAGCTCTAAAAATTATATCACATCGAAATCAATGCTTTGGAACGTTCTACTCGTACAAGCCAACGGAAAATTATTGTGCATCATTACGGAAAGAATAAATACGTTGTTTAGGAATGATTGTACTGCAAGCTTCGTAATGTTTAAATTCTGACAATATACGGCACTACCGCCTTAATGATCTTTGTTATCCGGACCGACCATTCAAATGTTTGTGAAAAAAATGTCCAGTGTTTAGGAATGACTTTAAAATATTTGTCTAGCATGAACTTTAAACACGATAATAGTAAACTTTCATTTTAAATGTGTATCTTCTTAATGTCTAATCCAATTGCTGATGAAATCGAACAAGAAAATCTTTTTGTAATATGAGATAAATGAGCATAATTATCATGACGTGGTTTACTAAATAAAAGAAAATTTAAAGGTCTGTATTATATTCTAAATACTAATAGCTTACCAAATTAATTGCAATGAATTCGTAATCAAACTTTGCGAAAGGCACTACAATATTTTATCATACAATATTATTTGATGGGATGTCTACAGATGCCTGAAGAAACACAAATTACTTTTGTATATGTTTAAAAATGAAATACAGACCCTGATATAGCATTGGGAATATCTTTTTATGTTACTGTGAATTCTCATGATAAATTTGTTCATTAAAATCGAAACATTGAATTGAAAAGAATAGTTTGAAATTACAGCCATCAAATCAATAGATTATTCTCGAATTTACCTTTTTTAAAACTACACAATTTTTATCGAAATATAAATTTTACATTAAAATTATGAGTTTAAAATATAATTTATTTCTTAGAAATGAAATAACTGTTTAATTAAGATTTATTGTTAACAAAAGCAACATGCAAAATTAAATATTTTAAAAATAAAGCGATAAATGTACATCCTCTTCAATATTTTATATATTTTTAAGGTGAAAAACGGTAAGGTAGAATTTTAAATTTATTTTTCAGTTGTAAACCGGACTCTGAATACCCCCCTCCCCCATTATTACGTGAAAGCGAGAAAGTGAAAACAGTACATATATCACGCGCATTCACAACATGTAAAAGCTTTTGAGAGCTTCTGTAGGTCGCCTCCAAGTCCCATAAGAATTGGATTACGATCCTGCAGCACGCGGATTACTGAACTCTGCAGGGGGCGAGCGCGGCAACCCGCACAGTACGGATGGCACCCGCCCAGTCCAAAGCCCTGCGGCTCGCGCTTGCGGACTGCCACATGCAGGCTGCGGCGAACTACGCCGTCGCCACCGCCATCGCTAGACTCACCCCTACCGGCGCCGCACCACCGCCACAATCACCATCACCAATTCCACGTCACACCTCCTGGCCAACACCTCCACCAGCACCAACACCTTCACCTTCAACATCACCACCATCGTTAGCATCGCCACCGCTATCACTATCACCACCGCCAGAACTACAGTGACCACCACCACCACCATCACCATCGCCACTACTACCACCATCACCTTCATGACCATCAACTCCATTTCTCATCGCCCTGGCGAACGTCGAAGCCACTATACCGCCGCCTCCACCGCCAACACCTTCACATTGCTAGCGCCACCGCCGTGTCCAGTACCATCGTAACCATCACCACCACCACCACCACCGCTGAGTACCGCCTCTCCATTTCTGTCCGTCCATAGCCACCTCTAGTCCTGCCTTCATCACCCGTTAGCACACCCTCTCCCTCTCCGCCCATCTTCCAACAGCCTCTCTCCTTCCACCTCTGGCCTCGCTTCGGAGGATTACGCCCCAGGCTCACACTAAGGCTATTCCGCATTTCTGCTCAGGTCTCTGCGTCATTTCTCTTCAATGAGGGCACCTCATACAGGCTCAGTGTCGTTGAGAACAATGCCAGCATCTAGCCCGATCCACAACATTGTCATTGATGCTTTACATTCTCACGACTTTTCTGTCTATTCTTTTATGCTGCTCGCTTTCCAATAACTGAGCAACTTCAGTACGCTTCAACACTTTACGCTGCCTTAACGGTCATTATTGTCAGTGTGACAGTGGCTTTAAGAAACTACTAAAAAATTAACACGCAAACATTATACATGTACTTACATGTGAGTAATTTGTTATTACAACGCAAAATGGAATTCTTTCACATAACAAAGCTCTGTGATTATACAGTACATAGTCAGTTATTGTTGATCGTGTTTTTCCATGTTTTACTGAACTTACATCGTCTTACACGATGACAAAACAGTAATCTGTAATCTACGGCAACAAGAGCATTTTGTTGATAAATCCTATCAGGTCAGCTAATGATTGGTATGCGATTAAGGAAGAAGTTTCCCATAGAACCAAAATTCAGCAGAGAAAGGTTTTCGTCGGCGCGCGGAGAGAGCGAGACGCGAGGGGAGCGGAAACGGCAAGGGCGCCGCCACAGGCCGCGTCCGAGGTCCCGTTCTCGCGACCGCGCTCGCTGTGTGCGCGGAGGCGGCGCCGATCTGATAGCAATACGGCCGCAATGGTACGGACAGGCGGCGCGGGGGTGGCAGCCGCAACAACAAAGTGGTAGAAACGCGGCAACGCAGATGCGACGGCCGACGCGACCTCCCGCACCAATCGCAGCGCTCCGTCGGCGGCGCGGCGCAGCGGCGAGAGCGAGACGGCAACGGGGCGGCAACGGGCGGCCGGAGAGGATAACGCGGGCGAGTGGGGGCGGATATCGCGCGGATCTCCGCCGTCCGGAGACAATGGGCTCCCACCCCACGGCCCGCCGGACCGCCCTCCCCCTTTTTTTGCACCACGCCCCCCTCTACTCTGCGCCCCGTAAAATTCACCCCGCCGTTTTTTTCGCCGCTTGTTTTATCGCCGCCGCTCGCCGCGTGGCCTCCGGCCCGGCGTTTGGGAACATTTTGCGGACGAGGGCCGCCCCTGACGCCCCCCCCCCCCCGCGTCTCGCGCCGTGATCGGCTCGCCCCCTCCGGGCGCCGCGCACCCATTGTGCCTTGCTTCGTGTGTCTGCGCTGGCGCCGTCCACGGCCATTTCGCTTCTGCGTCTTCTGCCTTTCCGTGCCCCGGCGCTCCGTCGGCCGCTCACCTTCCTCAATACTCTAAGCGCGTCTTCTCCTGCCCGTAGAGTTTCAGGTTTCGAATCCAGACGGTGGCGGATGTTCGACTCTGGATCGCTAAGTCGAATTCCTCCACTGCCTGGAAGGAATTCTTTCTACCGGGGTTGATTTGTAGTTTTCCGTGATTTTTTCCGAATAATAACAAGTGTTCCGGAGCAGTACCGTAAGAAACGGGCCTCGGACCGCTCACAACCTTTCCTTTCCGATGCTTAAGACGTCCTCTTCCTTTAACCCCAACCCCCCCCCCACACACACACACACACACATTGAGCTTGTCCACGTTGCGGCGTGCCCCGCTGGGGAATGTCTGGAAAGTGGCGAGGACGGACTCAAGGCGACGTACTGGTAGACGCCGTTTCTCGAGGAACACCGCCACCCTCGACTGTAGAGTGCAGTACACTCGCAAAATATATGACAAAAGTACTTGACGAGCACGGAAACCCTAAATAATCACTCACTTTTACATTTCCTCCTTCACTCCTAGTACATGCGATATTTATTTCCGCCTGTTCCCTCATTTAACTTCCTCTCCAGCCTGGTTAACTCTTTTGCTTTCGCTGTTTGAGAGCCGTGTTTCCCACAGAACGCTTCTGAATTTTGCATCAACACCTCCCTCGCTCCTCTTTCCTCGGCTGCTTCAGTCGCCGCCTCGTCGTTTTGCCACGGCCCGTTCCCTTCCCAGGGCGCTCCTGTGCCCCTTCCTCCGCACTGGCCACTGCGGCGTGAAG
This sequence comes from Gryllus bimaculatus, assembly GCA_017312745.1. Taxonomy (NCBI): domain Eukaryota; kingdom Metazoa; phylum Arthropoda; class Insecta; order Orthoptera; family Gryllidae; genus Gryllus; species Gryllus bimaculatus. Next base: position 372,894 of record BOPP01000346.1, on the reverse strand, counting down.
CGTCTGCGTAAAAGGCTCCGATGAGCCGCTTTCGTCGCGCCCTTGCTCGGCCATGTGATCCTCAACATCATAGTCACTATAAATCTTGTCGCCTCCATTGCCTCCTCCGCTGCCGCCCCTGCCGCCGCCGAATCAATGCGCTGCAGGCGGCGAGGGACGGAATCACCGCGACGGGAAAATGTCACAGCGTGTCCCGCGTTTTTGCCGAGATCTTGTCTCCACGCTGTCGTTCCGGATCGACGTTTCGAGAGGTACGCAATTTAAAATAGGGTAATTTGCGACGCTGAAATGGGGGAGGACATGAAGAATGCCCTTGCCTGAAATACGAAAAATATTTCACTAGTTCGGTAATTTGGGGAACTTAGTTAAAAATCTGTAAGACTGGAATTTTTACGTGTATAGTACTGATTTTAATTGAAATATCGTGTTTATGTGTTATTAATACTTTTATACTTCTCTAGTTTTAATACGAAAACACAATTTTTTATTAACTTTCTAGAGTAAATAGAAAAACTAACCGCATTTCTAAAATCATATTTTAGCAAATTGTATCCAGAATCAAATTAATAACATATGTAGTTTATCTCTAGAACTGTAAAATCTCGAAAGCACCATTATTAACTCCGCTCGTTTTTTGCAATGTAATGTTTGGACAGAGATTCAATATTCACGACTCAATATTCTGATAATGTATTAGTCGATTATTGCCACATATTCATTTGTGTGTTTAAAAGTCGAAAGAGCACGCTGTGTGCGGTGTGTCCTTTGTTTCAATATTCGCCATTACACCCGTTCGAAAAGTGATCTTCGTGTCACCAGTTGAGATTACCACTGAAATATCACGGTTCGAAGAAACATTACATGAGAAGTCCACACGAAAACTCAAACATATAATACAACAAGAAAAATAAGTTAACAATATGCCCAGTGAAGTCAACCGTATATAGTCAATAATAATGATAATTTTAAAATGAGTACTCAAAATTTAATTATTAGTTATATAAAATTAAAATTTTAAGGGCGGAAAACAAATAGTATTCTTTTTAAGTGCGTTTATGATTTCCTACTTCACCACTTTCTCTTTTCAGCACTTCTCAGTTAAATCACAAAAATCTGCTTTTTAAATTCTTTCAAGAGATAAATATTCCTCAATGTTCGAAATGAAACGCAAAAGGCTACAAATAAATTCTTTTACTTCAAATCAAATCTTAAAGTAAATATTTTTATTTCGCAATATTGATTGTTACTTTTAAAAGATGATGATTTTCAATGGAAGTTAAGAGTGAAGTTTTTTTATGGTGCAGCAAAACCGGATTGATGTGTACTGGAACTGAATAAAGTATTGAAACAAAAGTATGGGCTACCTTCTACTCATACGACAATCGTATGACTCGAACGGGTGAGAAGACAAGTGAGAGAGTTGGGTCTAGTGAGAAGTCGTGTCTTCTAAGAAACAGCTGTTCTGCGTGAAGGACTTCTAGCACCAGATCCACTACATTTTTTTCTTCCTGGGGCTTTTTCCAGCCAATTTTGACTATTCGCGCCCACTATGTCCTGCATCGAGATCAACATATTAACCTTCACACTAGACACGGACACACTTAAGGGTTCTCTGTTTGTAGGCATTAGAATCACAAGGTCTTCCGCGATAACCCACCTATATGAAGGACAAGTAAGAAACTACCATGCTCACGTCGGGACTGGAACCCGCGACCCTTCAGAGCGAGGCTCTGCGTCAGCCCACGCTCTAGCCCCCTCGGCCATCCATGTCGGCACAAGATGCATTACATATAAAAAGGCCAATTAATTTTCCGGACGAGTGACAGTTTTACCCGTGTAATTGAACCGCATCGCGAAGATGCCCGTGAACGCCCGATTTTATCGCGTCTCGTGTCCTCAGCTCGACGGTCGTCGAGAGTTTTAGCAACGCGTCCATCGCAGTGGCGCTTCTGTGGTTCCCCAAACCACAATGCGTGTGAAATCGTTCATCAAAAGGAACTGTGTAACCCGGGTGTTACGATATTACTGTTTTGACCACACACGCTTTGCTTTGCCTGTGGGATAAAAAGGCTCGGACAAAACTGTCACGTCTCACGAAATTGTGTGGGTCCCTTTAAAGTGAACTCTTAACCAAAATGAAAGAGACACTAACCGCGTCAGGCATCAAAACTGAATGAATACGTTATCGGTAATAACCTGAGACTAGCAACTAGTGGTGTTGAAATGAGAGACTGCATTTTTCAAATGTTTTGTCATGTATATCATTAAATATTAACTACAGGTCTTCTGAATATAGTGTACAGGTTTTCGGTGACGTCTTTACAGATAAGCGTACGAGGATTTCACTGTTATTTTCATTTTGATAGCGATTTAATTTTTATATCAGACATTTAAAAAAACGTGTTTAGTACGAAATAATTACTAATATTTCGTCTCGAAGGTTGCATACATTTCATATAAACATTACGAATTGTTTCAAAATGTTATTACGTTACAATAAAATTACCAGAAGCAAATCGTGAAATTTTTCACAGTAGAATATTACAGCAAAATTCAGAAAACTATTTTTTTTTTTAATTTTATTGTGTGACCTTGGACACACGGAAATGAAAGGATTAGACATCAGAATTTATTGTCTAACAAACATAATTCGCAGAATAACATTATTTAACATTGCAAATACTTAAAAATATAATGAAAAAGACACTTCTTTAATTCTGTATTAGGTTAACTTTGTTAATCGAAGGATTACAATACAGAAAAAACTTGCTCCGTCTGCAATGTTTTCAGGTAAGTACAAGAAATATCATGTTTCTTCGGGGTCGCTTCTATGTCATCCCAACAGTTATTTTTCTACATCTGTTAAACGTCATACAAGTTTCAAAAAAATCTATCTGACGCTGCGGGATTCCGCAAGTAAACGTTTATTTCGTTTAAGTTTTCAACATCACGCAGAAAATGTTGATGCAATTCATAGGGTTCGATTCGGCGTATGTCCTTTATTAGATCTCCTCTGAGAATTGTTCCGTTTCTTCTATACATACGTTCCTTTTCATCGAGAGCCTCCTTCCATGATTTGTTCTTCTTGATTCAATATCAATAGCGAAGTAATTAGCATTCAGATGTAAATACACTTTTGCCTTCTAACTCTATATTCATAATTCAGAAACTGGTGCCATAGAATTTCATTTCACCAAATGTAATTCATGCTACTCGGTACTTCATAGTAAATGAAGCTTTTACTTTTGTCCGTTTCTCTGATTGTCCTTGGGAAACAACACTAAGACTCCAAGTACTGTTCTGAAATATTTGTAACTATTTTCTTGTTAATAGTTCCAGCTGTGATATTTTTGGTTATTTACAAATTTATTAGATTTCACAATGTCACTTAAAGTGCTACAAGCCATCGAAATTGTTATATATGGTATCAACAAATTAATTGGAGCTCTTGTTTCAGAGTTATAGAGTTTATATTAATCTTTTTTTTATTCTCTCTGATTTCAACTTTCTGTAATGTAATGGTGATACAAAATTTGTTGCTGCATATCTTTGTAATCGCTTGGAAATGTTTATCAAACAATTGGAATTGTTCTCATTTATTGTTATGTAATTAATTGATGATATCCATGTGATCATATATCATTGTGAAAAATTGTATACTCTGAAAATGATCGGAACGAAAGTGAAGACACATTGTATTGTGAAAAAATTTCCTGGCTTACATAGTAGTTTATTAAATTGTCAATTTAAATCACATCCAATGGCACGTAAAGGTTCCGTCATACAAAGCTTTCACTCTTTAAAAAATGTTCTCCCTTTTTGAGCATTAGATTGTCATATACAAAGATAAAATTTCCTTTGATGGGAGTCTGGCAGCAGATGAATCAGTTGACATTTTTTTAGGCACAGTATTTCAGTGCAAGGATGAGAATGAAACTAGAAACATGGACGCCGAAGGAAAAGTAATATTCTAGAAGTATGCGTATAATACTAAAATATATAAATCTCATATTATAATTTTAAAAGTGCACAAGCAATTAGAGGATTATTTTATCAAATTAAACTCTGATTTCCGAGACGGAAAACTAAAAAAAGGCCACCAAGAGAAAATATTAAAATAATATTTATATCAAAAACTGGAATATAATATCAAAGAGATTGATTAGTAAATAAGCACTGAACTACAAGTGAATCATTTAAGTCACTAGTTTTTCATTCTCCATAACCACCACTAAGATGTTTTTCCAAAACAGCTTTTGATAAAAATATGTCAATCTGATATTCAATAATGAATATTCAGCGTTTCATTTCTCTTTGCGAACTGAAATAGCTTTATCGCAGCCGAACAATAATGTTAAATCACAAACCGAGCGAATTGTTCTTAAATTCCTCTCCAGCTGGGAAGTGGCCTTGCGCGGCAAAGGCCGGAATGTGAGTGCCCAGGGCCACTCGATTTTCAAGGGCCCTTTCCGCGCGTTGTTTCTGCCCGTCGCGCCCTCGCTGTGGCGGCGGCCTGAGCCTTGTCCTTCTCCCTGGCGGCGCCCTCGCCGTCTCGCCGGCGCTGCGATTGTGAGTTGGGCCTCCGCCCGCGCGGCGCGCCTGCAATATTTATAAGTTCCCATTTATAAAAGAATGGTTTTATTGTGCTTACACACAAATTTCGTACACAAAAGTTGCTTCTAAATGGAAAGTAGAATTTTTTCATCGCACCGAGACGCCACGGCCTGTTCGCGAGTCGTCGTTCGGGGCGGGGAGGGGGTGAGTGGGGACGGGGGGGGCAGGGCGGGGCCAGCTCCGCGAGAGACGGGTTGTAAGGGGTGCGCAACCGCCGCTCCGCGCCGACCGCTCCGACTTCTCCTCGGCGGGCGGGGGCGGAGCGGGGGCGGAGCGGGCGAGCGGGGGCGGGGGGGGAGCGGGGGCGGAGCTAGGGCGGCAGGTCGCGAGAGAACAAGACGGGGAGGAGACGGGCGGCGCAGCGGTTTTGAATTCGGATTGTCCGGCGTTTCGTGATGTCGGCCCGGAGAGACAACGGACGGAGGGGGGAGGGCGTTCCCGGTGACAACGGTGCGGGTGGATGAGGAGCGGTGAAGGGGCGGGGCTTGCAAGTGGATGGGCGATCACGAACGAACACGGCGGTATTCATTGGGGAAGTATGGGTTGGTAAAGCAGTACTGGTGGAAGCAGAAGTCGAAAACAATGAGAAAGAGTTGCTCGGCAAGCAGAAACGGTGGCCAGCAGAGCTGTTTATAAACTCGCCTACTATCAAAAGGAATGTTTTATTAAATGATATATGAATTAGTATTATGAAATATCCTTATTTTAATAATGAAGTATCACTCATTCCCCTTGCTGCGACAATCAGGCTTTTAATATTTTTAAAAGTATTTGCAACTCATTTTCTTGCACATGTATTGTGAGTGCTATTTATTTAAATTGAAACTCTGGCCAATTTTTATTTTGTAATGACTATAAAACTGTGAAAATCAGAAGCACAACAAAACTCGTACGAAGAAATGTTAATTTAGATCGCTAAAAATGGAAACAATTTTCTTAAACAAAAGGAATCTGTGTGTGTGTACAATCTTTGATTGACATATGACAAATTAGTACATGAACAATCTGTGAAAAATACATGGCATGCATATTTCGTTTGTTTTGCATGAAACGGTTGAAGTGAAAGGAGGAAAGCTACCTCTCCGCGAAAACAACGTAATTCAGCTGTTGAACAGAAGAGAATTTCACGCTCTGCACCTTTGCATCCTGAAGACCCATCAGTCTTTGCGCGAGACTGTGCTTTCCTTTGCCTCTTCTCTTTCGAGTCAAAGAGATGAGAAAGAATCGCCCTCTTTGAGGGAACGTCGACTTCTTTGCGTTTAAGCCACCATCAATACTATAAAAGGCGAATGATCTTTTATACGACCGAGCTGCATGGCAGCTTTACGCCGGCAAAGCATGCATTCCCCTTTGGAGGATTGGAAGCTATGGAAGGTCTTTTCTTACATCTCAAAAGAGAAAAAGTTTTCATCTTGTAAAGGATACACAGTTCTGACTGACATATGAAAATAATGTGTTTTCCGGGTGAACGAAATTGAATGTGGAAAGGAAAATTGTTGCACTAAAACCTGCGAATTGAAATGCATTTATCGGGATATATTTTAACGTTTGATAGTTCTTTTAAAATTCCCATTTTATCTACGAAAGAAACAAAACGCTACATTTACGCTAAATTTAATCGTACCGTGATTTCAACCAGGGTCAGCAAATTACGATTAGCAGAAAGATAATAAATGATGCCATGGGGGCAATTAATTTCTAGATATCCTGTAATAACACTTTCCCTAAAACCCAAAAGGCTACTGTAACGAGACGTCCCACCTCGAGGATTAAACCTTGCACACTATAGGCACAAACTCCATTCCTCGCTGATATCCCTTCTAAATACAATTTCGGACTCTCGCCATTATTAAAACAATCGATTTAATTAAGCCCCCTGAGCAATACCGTCGGCCGCCCGAAGACTCCGCCCGAAGGTCATTTGGCGGCGGCCGCCGGGCGAAGTTGCGTGCGATGCTGATAAGCCGCGGGCGAGCGCGCAGCCACGAGTCGGAAGCGGAGGCCCGCGTCAGCGGAGAACTCCAGCTCGCAGTCGCTCCCGCACAGAGCGCGTTCAGCCGAGCACTCCTTCGGGACAGTAGTTGTCTACACTATTTCACAATTACTTTCTTTTTATTGCAAGCAGTTTCAGAAAAAAAACTTTTAAAAGATATAATAGAATTACGAAGTTTTAAAAAAATAATTGAAATTATTGACAACACCAAATACAAAATCCGCAATAAAAAATATGGTTACTACCCATACGTCAGAGCAGAAAATGCTGTTCCTTGCCTAGTCCCCAAGGCTGTTACAAAATAAAGAAACCATCGTCTTAAAAGAAAATCGTACCTTCAATCATTAAAAGTCTCTGTACAAGAAGTCGAGGAAGGTAAAAAGCTAAACCTTTTCGCCCTCCTGTCATCTTGGTCAAAAATACATTTCAATAATCCTATGATATTCACTGAAATAAAATGTTTCCGCAAGATGGTATGCTGTGGCCTGATAATTTAACTGAGTATAAAGAAAATAAATCATCAAATAAAATGTTCCAGAAATACTTATCCGAATATTTTATTCGAACAAGGAAGGTATAAATAAATTAGCAAAATATCCCAGAAGTACTTTATTCGAATAATTTATTCGAACAGACGGGATATGATATGTGGTGAAAAATTAATATCATTGTTATGCCATTATTTCAAAAAGAGGCAAATTGTCACGATCTAAATCGTATATAAAGGCTGAGATATCTCAACAGCAACACTTTTTTCCTGTGCATCTGCATCCCGATAAACGGTCCATGGGTTCGAGAGTGGATTTACCAGCTGAGATGGCTCAGAACATCAAGTGAAGTCACTACAATTACATTTTTAATTGATTGATTGATTGATTAGTGGTTTCGGGCACGTCAATTGCTAAAGTCATTAGACTTGTAAGGGTAGTGCTCGTTTGTATAACGGAAATGAAGATCATCTTCCCCCACAGGTTGGCAAGATCCGGCACTGACCTTAGAGTGTGTACGTAAGGGTTGAGAATAGGAGAAGGATGAGGTAGGAAGGATCGCGCGCAGTCCGTGGCCCGTTTGCTAGGGCACTGCTCCGGCATTCGCCTGGTGGTGATCGGCGAAACCATGGACAATTACTGATCAGAGCAGCCGGCCTCTAGGATTCTTCTCCAGTGCGACGGCTGAATCCGATCTAGTATCGAAGAATCTAGTGTTTTGCCACCGCAGCCACTCGAACCCTAGGACAATGCGGCCTGAGCCAATGCAGTGAAGTCAGTTGACACCCTGAGCTACCTGGTGGGTCGTATCGATAGCCCCCGCATCTCGAGTTCCCGCGGGGGAAGGCCACCCCCTTGCAGGACGCTCGTGGGACAAGCGGCCTAACTTACTCGGGTTCAATTCTCACGAAACGATATTTGAGCGTCGGTCTCCTGTCGTCAGAGGAGTACTGAGCATCGCCTGAGTGATGGCGCTTTGGACAGCCCTGCGCTGGGTCGGAGGTCAGCCGAGTGGCGGCGCGGCTGACGCTCTGAATAAACTGGTCTCCCGCTCCGAGCTGGGGGGCGCGGGCCAAAGCGGCCGGGGAGGGGGGGCAGTGGAGGGGGGCTCGAGCCGCGACGGCTGGCCGGCCGCCAGCAGGACAGCGTTTGACCGCATCCACACCCAGGACCGCCCAGCCCAGCCCCGCCCCTTCCCCGCGTGCCCGGCTGCTCCGCACCCCACGCCACGCCCCGCCCTTCCGCCACGTCTCCGCCACGTCCCTGTCACGTCCCCGTCACGTCCCGCCACGTCCGCCACGACCCCGCCAGGTCCCCGTCACGCCACCGCTACGAATCCTCACGACCCCGCCAGGCCCCGCCACGACCCTGCTACGAACGCGCCTGGCCCCCGCCCTCACAGCCCAGGCCGCCCCCGCCTACCCGTTCCACCCGCGCCCCGCTCCGCCTCCCCCCGCTTAGCGCGGGAGGAGCCGCTTGGCGGGCCAGCCCTGCCGGCCCGCGCACCCGCTCCTGCGTCGCCGGCTGCAAAGCCACCCGCGGGCGTCAATGCGCCAAGTTACTTGCGCGGGAGTCGAAGAAGCGATGCCCACGTCCGCGTCTACCTCTGCTTTTCCAATCCCACTCAATGTACTTGGAACTTCATAAATGGAGGCTTCATGGAGATTTTCTCGGCGGTAAAAAAGCATGTTATTCTTTAATAGCGTCATAATAGTTCACATAGTCACACAGTCATCGTCACAAAGTGCCCTTGGCGCCAGGGTGATACCGCGTCGTCACGATCATTTTGTCATGGTCTTCCACAGGGCTGGTCGAACCGTTGTCATCACAGCCAAGAACACTTGCAAGACTGGCAGCGAAAGCCTACGACTTCACAATCATTTACATACAAAGCCGTTGTCATCGTCATTGATTCGAAGAATGGTTGATCAAATACTGAGCACCCAAGAAATCAGAGATGACCGTCCAAGAATGTGACAGGTGAAACTTTCTGTGTCACAGAATACGAGTACCCTAAGATTTGAATTGATTGTACCTACGCTATTATTAGTGCGCCAGTAACTGTTGTGCCTACTAATGTGCTTGTTTTTGTCGCATATGCCAGAAATTCACCTGTGACATCGGAACGATTTTGTCTTTGAATTTCAACGGCAATTGTCTCTACATGCTTAATTGTTAACATACGTTTTATTTCAATGCTGCTTCCCACACAATTTAGGGAAACCACCATTTTTTTTCTTTCTCAGTCCTGTTCTTCACTCTTATTAGTTTAAATAACAATTACTCGAAAGAAATACACTCTCAACACACTTAAGCCTCACTGCAAACAAAATAATATGTCGAACATCCTAAATGATCAAAATATTCCACTTAAGAAGGGATTAATCCCAGTTTTTAACTCCTTCAGACTTCGGTCTCGTTTGATCTAATTATTTTTAAGAACTAAATACGTGACAAAAATTCACAATCAGTATACAAGCGTGTTAGGAAAAATACAATGAATCTGATTATGTAAATTTTGAAAATTCATCATTTTGGCAAAAATGTAACGTTCTTCTCAATTCACGATACTATATCATATAAATTTCCAAACTACACTAGATATTTGGCAAAAATCCAGACAAAATGGAGCTCGTATTCGGGAGGGGAAGCAATAATACCAAATATCGCTGGAACTCGAAAACGCCAAAGAGGGGGGGGGCGAGAACTAAGACAACATGGGAAAGGATACGAAAACGGGATGAGATGAGTACGCAACAGTTCAATCTGGTTTACAGGGGCTGGCTAATACCCGCTGATTTTAAAGGGAATAAAACTTAATCCACATAATAGTACTGAACAGTTTATAAACTTTTTTTGTAGTCATTTCACAAAACATTCGTAGCAGGTGCAAAATGAGCATATCAAATGTTTCTCGAAAATTGAGTTATTATTTTCCTTTATCGCATCATGTCAAAAGCTATTTTAAAGAGAGTAATAGTGTACTCCGATTAGCAGATGACTGACTATACATACCCCAGTACAGGACGAATACTAGCAATAAATTCTACAATGATTTTCAATATTAATCAATTTTAGATAATGGAACATAATAACCTTTATAATTTGTATACAAAATATGACGTTTGATTTATTTATAAATGGATTTATTGCAGTATAGCAGTGAGTGATCAGAAAAAATTCGGAAGCTTGGAGTATCGTATGGAAGCCATGTAGACTAGTGTCGCTAAGCAGAGCCACGTAAAGAATGAAACTCCTGAGACGTATGAAAATAAAAACGTGTAGCTTATGGCCTACATATTTTTTGATTCTTTACCACAAGCTCGACGCTGCGACAGCCACATAAAGAAATATACAATACTTGCGACCACAACATAAAAGGTTGGTTTTATACTGTTTTTCCTGTAGTTCGTGTAGAAAGCAATAACTTAGTAACGATCAGGCACATAAAACCATTGAAATATTACACGAAAATTTTAAAATTTGCTTTCAATTACATAAAAAATTATATTTAAAAATACCTAATATGATGTTCAAACCAGATGACAACGGCTGGACCTGAGTTTTTGGGCCTCATTTTTTGTGAGTTTTCGAAGTGCTCAGTTGCACCTGGCATCTTTTCGGAGAAGGAAATCTGAATAAATAAACAGCTAGTGTAAAATAACTTATGGTTATATCTGGTAGCTTAGCAGCATGTATAGAAATGTGGGTGATCTGGGCTGTCCGGGTGACGTCGAAGGTTGAGTTGCCGACGTTTCGACCATCCTGTCGTGGTCTTCCTCATACCAGCCCTGAGGAAGACCACGACAGGATGGTCGAAACGTCGGCAACTCAGCCTTCGACGCGGCGTCACCCGGACAGCCCAGATCACCCACATGATTCTGGCCGCGGAAGCCTACGACATCATGTATAGAAATGGTCACTGATATTTTTTATTAAATTATTTATTGGTTTATATGTTCTTTGAATTAGTATTCTTTGCAGAAATGTTAATTGGTTGACTCACATAACTGATTTGTGTTTATTGAAACCTTTAAAAGTTAACCTATTCGATTTTGATGATAAATATTGCTCATCATACATTGTTGTTGTTTTTTGTAAAATATTGTGTCTTGCTTTAAAAAAATACTTTCTGTCAATGTGTCTTTCATAGAATTGAAATTTACAACATAAGGACAGTTCTTAGTGACACTAACTATCTTTAAGAGGATTTATGAAGGCAACATTTAAGAATTAGAAAAATATTGTTAAGATAAGGATGGAAGAGAAGTAAGAGAAAAGATATTTATAGGAGATAAACTTTGTCTTTAGAAAATTTGGAAGGTGGAGGAGGGAAGGTGGAGGGTGGAGGTAGAAGGGGCGAAGGTGGATGGTTGATGGTGGAGGAGGGTGGATGATAGAGGGGCGAGGGTGAGGGTTGGAGGGGGAGGGGGGAGACTCGAGGGCCGAGTTGGAGGACAAAGTATGGATGGCAGCGGGTGGAAGGCAGATTGTGGAGAGGAAACACTGGAGGGTGGAACGCAGTGGGTGGTGAGCGAATTGTGGAGAGTGTAAGGCAAAGAGTGGGGGCAGAGAGTGGGTGGCGAAAGGTAGTTTGTGAAGAACAGGGGTTGGAGGGTAGAAGGCAAGTGGTGGAGGAGAAATGTGGAGAGTTGAACGCAGAGTTTCGGGGCAAAAGTTGCAATGTGGAAGGCAGTGGGTGGAGGGCAGGGGTGGATGGTTGAAGGCGGTTGGTAGGAGATAGAGGATGGAGATTGGGGGGCAGAGAGTGGAAAGTAGTGGGCATAGGGGGAAGGAAAGGATGGAGGGTGGAAGGCAGGAGATGGTGGGCAGAAGGTGGAAGGCAGTTGGTGGAGGATGGAAGGCAGGGAGTTGAGGGGGGATGCAGTGGGTAGAGAATGGATGGCAGAGCAGGGAGGGGAGTGGATCGCTCACGCGTCGCCGCCCCCTCCGCATCGATTCGCAAAATGCGCCGGTTAAAATTTAGCATCCGCAGGCCGCAATGAAATTAGCCCGCGCGGAGCGTGTTTGGCCGAGTATTCATGAATTTCAACGGGCCGCCATGATTAATATATGCCGGCGTCAGCATCGCAAATTTGGCATTAGTGGCGCATCAGGCACACGCCGGAGCGGCGGCGGAGGCGGCGCGGACGAGGACTGAGAGGCGGCGGGGGCGGTCGCACGCGGTGCAGGGCCTCGAAGGTCGCGACGCGCACCCACTGCAGGGAACGAGTGCAGGCGTCGAAGTTGGGAAGGCGGTGTGTCCTTGGATTCCCGCCTTGAAGCCACCACCTTTGTCATTTGAGTATACAAGCGCACCCATGTTTTTTTACGTTTTTAATACATACATGCATTAACATGAGTGATATTACCGTGTTTCTTAATGTTTCATTCAGTATATAGTTAATCACTATCATCACTTTGAGTGCCTAATTTCGCAAGGAGTGTGATAATATTAACTGTTTCACAGTTCGCAAGTCTGTTTGTGAAATAGAGTTAGTCACGATGAAAATTAAATCATATTGCAATTAAAACATGCAAATTCTCTTTTCTCTTGCATAATTGTATATGCTAATTGGTTCATTGTAATGATTTGCCGTTTACGTCTCACGTGCATTTATGGCAAAGCTATTAAAGGATATTCTCAAAAAGCGGTATTGGTTGTATGACAAATTAAATATTCATTTTCCGGAGAAACAGAACCGTTTGTGTGTGATCTCTACATACATGTTATTAAAGTTTCTACGAAAATACACACATTTCGTGTTCGTTATATGATAAAACTATTTATATTTTAACAAATGCGACGTATTTAAAATAAAAAATGTGCGGTTTCTCTTTGGAATTGCGCTACAACGAATAATCTGAAAAGCAAGTCCACCTCATGACGCTGTATATCACCCCTGCGTTGGGACCCACAGTCACAGGGGAAATGCAGATTGTTTGCAATCTCTTTATTATCATCAAAACAACTGAGCCGGGAAACGAAACAATAGAGCCGCTCTGAGTTTTATGTTTAACATAAAATCATTGGAATCGGGCGCGTTGTTGAATTGCTATAAATATTTCCCTAGCTGTGGCACATGTATGTACCAAGAACTTTTAAAATATAAATTTCCTGATCTGATTTCTTTTTCTGAACATTTTTGTTTACAATTTTTCTCATTCTTATGCAATTAGAAAATTTCAAACATAAATTTTCGATAGAAATGCCGCATGACATCATTCACTTAAAATGTTGCACTGGTAAAAACGTTGGGAATGTACTTGGATTTCGTTCCTTTAACGAGAGAAAATATTGAAAGATAATGAAGGCTCTGAAGTTGGTGTGAAATTATATCTAAGTTCAATGATTTGGCCATTCTGGAGTTGAATATTTTGAATATATCTTTAATGGATTGCTCTGTTAGAATATGTTTGAACAGCTGTTCTCCAAAGGTTTTGTCCTTCCAATCAGCTTTCAAATTCTGTATTATCTCTTCTCTCTACTCTCATATTCCCCTTTCCCTATTTCTCCACAATGTTTGACAAACGTTTTAGACGATTGTTTTGTAATTCGAAAGTTAAGAGCAGTTGGTTTTAAATAACGTTTTTTAAAGATAAGTGATTCATTCAAAAGAAGATAAGTGTAGTTTAAATTTAAGACATCCGAATGATATCAATTTTTATTTTGTTACATGCATATGATGAGAAAGGTCAACAGTTAAAGGAAACAGCAAAGGATCTCCAAAACCCTTCACGTATTCTATTTTATACTAGTTTTCCAACTTTTTTATCATAATCTGGTTTTAGTTGGACTCTTTAAAGTATAATAGAATATTCCCCAATTTGAAGTATCAATTTATAAGAAAATAGCAAGCACAAACTGTTGAAGTCATTCTCTGACATGAAATTGAAAGATGAATACAATAAAAAAATCATCAGGAAATACCTGAACTTCATGTTTCAGTTCAAACCAACGTTTCGTATCAAAAGATACAAAACTTTACTGCGTAAGAGGAATATGTTATTTACGCAGTGTCAATTACACATGAAAGACTCGCTCTCACCAACTTATCGCCACTAAACCTAGTCGAGGGATCGTTCGGAGTAGTGACAGGGTCAGTCGGACGTAAATAACTTTTTCATTCTAAATTAACCGTTCTCAGCTATTTTTGAAATTATTTTCACATATTTTAGGCTAAAAACCCCTGTGGTAGGAAAATATAATGTTGACAATTCTAATAATATTAATCATGTATCATATAATGGATTAATATTGGGCTATCTACTTATAATTAGTCTACTTTAATTAGGGGTCCGTAAATATCAATAATTAATAATTTTTTCTAAATGAAATATATCATGAAAATTGTTTTAACAAACTGATTTTTTTAATAATGAATATAAATAGTTTGTAGAGTACGAAGTTGAAGTAACGAATACGAAAATCAAAGAGAAAATCAGAATTACGGAGAGCATAGGCTTCTTCGGCCGATGTCGGATGCTGCATGGCTGTGTGAGAGATGCTGCATTTAGGCGCAGCTGCCAACGTTTCGGACGCCATTCCGCGACATTCATGGGGGCGAAACGCATTTCGCCCTGAGGGAGCTCGTAAAATTGGTGTCTTCCGGACAGCCAAGCAGCTAGTATTACGAAGGTTATGATAAATCAGTAACAAATTTCGAAGACAACTGTAAAGGCTTAGGTAGCTGTCGAAAGAGCTTTACAATTCAGCTCCAATTCGAAAGACCCAGAGTCACTGCGAAGGAAATTGACACTATGAAAGATGAAAACCAATAGGAGAGTGCTTGTCTTAGTAAGTTTTTCTCCTCTTTCGTGCCTTCTCGCACTAATTCACAGAGGTTTTATTTGCCTCTAAAGAGTGGCTTGCAGTTTTTTGTCACATACGCTCGTAATCAAGCTTACTATTTTTGCTCAGACGCCACTGACCACCTTTTGCGTCATCTACACTGACTTTTACAGATCAACAACTCGCATTTTGGAGCTCAGTCTTTCATTACACTACATATACTGTCACCCCGCTCCGTGCATTCCAATTAAATCTTAGTTATATTATTTTCTTTTGAATCGTGAGTATCAATTGAAGCACTCGAGGACGCAATTCAAGCTAAATACTTCTCCTGTTTTACATTGTTATTTAGCCGAAAAGATTCGCACATAAGACGCATTTTCCTCAGTGATTTAAATACTAACAGTCAATAATAAATAGACAATAATATTCAGAAATTTCACGTCACGAAATCACATAACGTGAAAATAGATTAATGTAATTCATATTAAATATGTTCCCAAAAGTAATTATAGGATTCTAATATCACCAATGTAATATACTTTTATACACTTTTAAAATTACATATCTTATTCTTCGGGCTTTTTTTTAACCGACAGCCTGTTACCATTTGGTGGGACGCATATTTGATCATACACTAGACTTTAACACACTTTGCGGGCTCCTCTGATGTGTGTTCAGCAGAACGCGAGGACGCAATAACACATGCAAGAGAGCCACGGGACAAACAGCCATGACCAAGGCAGGAGTCGCAATCCTTCCAACCGAAGCGCTGGCCCCCCTCGGCCATCCACGTCGGCCAAAACAGCACACACATATTATTCGAAATGTGAGCAACTCAACAACAAAATGTTGTGGGTCCGCTTTACCAAAGGAAGAGCCTGTTGCGTAGGCCGGCACTCACCCATCCATTACGTGCGCCATGCTTTATTCACATCCCTTCGCGAGCGGCCGAGAGCCATCGCCATTTGCCCGCAACCCGTCAATTAGCTCACATTAATACGCCCACGCTCTTAATCTGCCGTTTGCATCCGTTCTGGCTGCATTCGACGCGAAGGCATATTTAATGCCTCCCAATTTTATGCACGTTTGTTGTGCGATTGTAAACGGTTGCTCGAACCGTGTTTCACTGCCGATGGTTGAACATGCCTGAGAGTTTTGCATTACGTTCCATTCCCATCGAAAACTTTTAATTGACAAATTAGGAAGACAGAAGAGATAAATTGATTTAACAGATTTGATTTCAGTAGTTTATACAATTAGTTTATAACGTTAAGCATTATTGCATGAGTGCATGTTTTGAATACGAGCGACGTTAGGAGCAAGTTGTCAAACTTGAACGAATGAAATAAATCAACATTATAAACGAACTACATTGCCTATATTTTGTATAACAGCATTATAAATATATAAGAGAAACAATCTACTCCATGTTGTTTGTAATGTCAACATTTTTAAACTTAACTGTAATTGCATTATGACATTCGGTTCCAGAGACAGAATCACTTGGATAAAGAAAGAGTAAAATTTCTTAGATGTGCAGAAATAATAAAGCGCTCTAGTGGAGTGATTGAAATCTTCTTACACAATGCGTCATCATTGGCGTACACAACCGAAAACAAGAGAAGAGCCGAATATATTTCTGGGTGCTCTTGCCCATTATTTACATGATATATTTAATTAGTAAATGGATTAAACATTCAAAGAGATTGAAATTATAACTTAAATGATATAATAAGTAAATACAATTATTTCGTGTTAAACCATTTATACAGTAGCTAGATGACTTGGAAAGTTTTTTTCCCCAATAGTCAGGTTAAAAAGGGAAAAATCAGGAATTGAACATAAAGGGATTGGGGCCACTTTGAACATTTTTAGGGATATGGACACGGCCCCATTGCCACCACCCCATGCTACGCGCACTGCTAAGTTATTTATTATAGATTTTGAATATAAGTATTATCTCCGATGTAAATGTGCATATTCTATCAGATGATTCCTCCCAGAATCGAAGTCAAAAGTGTGTTTTGCAGATTTTCCGCAGCCGACATGTCTTCTAAGGAATAACGTATATTTTTTTAACTAGGCAAGCAAGCTCACCATTGCAGCCATTCTATGAAGCAATAAATTACAACATTCAACAGTGAAAGAATAGAAGTAACCCGACGAATTTATGTAATACAGCCATCAATTAAGCGGGAAAAGGAATGAATTGTATCCCTGCTGAAATGTTCTCTGGTGGAAGTAACTTTATGTAAATGTGTGCCCACCCTACGCCAACAAGCTCTCCTCTCTCACGCCTCCGTCCCGCTCTCGCAGCGTCCACATCCCCTAGACGGTCCTGGCGGCATGTCACCGCCCCCCGCCTACCTCTTGCCCGGCCACT
>BOPP01000346.1:272193-300062 GCA_017312745.1 Gryllus bimaculatus | reverse complement strand
TAATATGACATACCACACTAAGAACAGAATAAATGATTTATGTTTTCATTTTATAAAGGAATTTGGGTGTCGCACGGCATATTCGTATAACATCCACTAATTAGTTTAATAATATATTACATTAATTTCATAGGTAATAATTCAATTGTGCGAGAAATAAATTTTTTACAGTAGGAGGTAACAATGTGGTAAACTCATGTTTATAGCAATGCATTAAATTTATTGATTTTATATTTTGTTATGTATTGTTTTGTATTATTTGCAATGTCCTAATAGTTTATTGTTTTGGTATAAAGCATCGTCCTGGTGCTATAAAAATATCTCTTCAGCCTAACAAAGCTTCTCTTTTGTTAGTGCGCCTTTTTTTTAGTCCCTTGTACTTATATGTAATGCTTCACTGTGCACCACCTCCCGTCACACACCATAGTCAAAACAAACCCGCCTCGGCCCACGCTTGTCATGGGCTATCGCAGTCGCGTTTTGCTTTTACTAAATATTCTAATTTTAAAGGCATTGTTAACATGAAATGCAACGTTGTGCAGACGTCGAGGATTGCGTAAAGAATGAAAAAAAGTACAAAAAAAAAGAGGATCATTGCCCAAAATAATATTATTTTATTTTGCAGAGGAAAATTTTTATTCTGTTACTCATTTAATCTCTTTAAATTTCTATCAAGATGGACTTTCAACACTGGGAGGGTAGCTGTCATCACTCTCCGATGTTAAACCTCAAAAGGAATCAAGCAAATTTGTAAATTTAAAATAGTCTGTGCCGCACGGAGTGCAGAAGGGAAAAAAAACTCGTAGCTAAAAGGTTAACTGAGATGAGAATGAATTGAATGAAAATGCGTTCATGACCTCTTGTTAAATGACGATGACTAGTAGTGACTTAAGCATGGTCATGCAAGCCAAACATCTTTCATTAGAAGGTTCTATGTAAATTCTCTTGTGTCGATTTGAAATAGGGATTTCACTAGTTTCACCTAAACGCATGTGTAAAAGGATTTAAATTCCAGATCCGTTTAATTCTATTGGACAAATTGCAGCGCATTGCTGCCCGGAGAGTAGGTTGCGCGCGCCACAGCCACGCCAAGCGGCGGTCGCGTCGCATCGCAATATCGCCATTCGCTAATACGAGAGCGCACTCGAGCAGCTGAAAGGCCACCGCACTCTCAATCAGGCGGCGCCGGCGGTTGTGGCGGCGGGGCTCTGCAATAGGTGTGTGTATGTGTGTGTGTGTGTATGTGTGTGGGTGGGTGGCGGTGACGGTGGTGGTGGAGGTGGTGGTGGTGGTGGTGGTGGTGATGCTGGTGGTGCTGGTGGTGGGTGATAGGAATGGCGGGGGTGCCTGCGGAGGGGCAGAGACTGTGCTAGTGGTGGGTTGAGGAGCGGCAGTGATGGTGGTGGGTGGTGGTGGGTGGTGGCAAGGGCGGAGGAGGTGGCAGAGGCTGTGGTAGCGGGGGAACGAGGCGGAGCGACAGTGGGCGTAGTGTCGGCGGGGGCGGAAGCAGAAGGGCGGTGGCAGGGGCCGTGGAGGCGGTGGCGCCGCATAGCCTGCGGCCGTGGCCTGCCTCGCGCACTCGCAACTCACGCTCGTAAACAGCAGGCGCACGTGGCTGACACGTGCGCCGCAGCCTCCGTGACCGCGTTCATCCCCCTCCCCCGGCGGAGGCTCTCGAATGGGCGAGCGCTGCCGTTCTCGCGCCTCTTCAGTTTCATTTTTATGCTTTGACTAGTGCTGTTTTGTCGACTTCTGTCTTCCGCGTCCACATCGCAATTAATTATAATACACTTCTCTCAGTGCATTTCTTTGTTTCATACCCATTAGCAAGTAAATCTTTCTTTTATTTGAATTAGCATCACATTTGTCTTCTTTCATGATTTACTCTCATCGGTCACTCCTCACAATCTTCCATGTGTTTTCTTTTGCATTTTCTCTTGTTGCTTTTCTCTCCTTTTCCCAGGATTACATCATGATTTTCTATTCAATTAAAATTTTGCTCTTTTATCTTTAATTACCTCAATAGTTTCTCATTACTTATGCCCATGCTTCCTTCATTAGACATTTTTTCGCTTTTCGTGTAACCTTCATTCATACCTTTTGAACTTCTGTTTTTTAATCCCTTTGTTGCTAATTTTAAACGGATTTCCACAATATTATGAAAAGGGAATAGCATCTACACGAACGCAGGTTTCAATTTTGATTTCCGTGATTATTTTTGTTTTATTAGATTGTAATTATTCTCAATTTAATGAATATCACCATTAATTTGTGTTTCGAAAATGAGATATTGTTTGGCGTTTTCAATTGCAAAAATAAACCTCAATTTCCGACGTAAAGAAAAATTGTTCCCGCAAAATCAAATATCAGAGCCGCTGCGGACATATTGATATGAATTTTGTAGTGAAGATCATCATCCTCAAACTAATCAATTTGTGAATGTCCATATCATTTTGGACGTTTGCACGCAAGTATAGCCAAGTTACTGCATAAATATATGCCTTTTCGATCAAGATGTCCTCAGACATTATGGTAAAATTTGAATAAACATCGAAAAATTCACTTAATGGGATACTGCAATATTACATGGCAAGAAATGTGTCATTATACGCACTTTGTGTTCAAAACAAAATCAATGGAAACCTAAGCTTACGTGTCAATATGAATAATAACAATAAAACAAATATTAATACTTTTCAGCTTATCAATGTATATGTTATCTTATCTACAATCATTGTAACAGAGATTTTCGATTCCGGACATTTATACAGACGTACGTCATCTAAATATGACCCCGTGAGTATGCAGCACAGTAATTTTGTGCGGTATAATTGTACATTTCAATTACTGCCGGAGAGTGGGCGCAGGCACTGTTTTTTTGTTTGTTTGTTTTTTTCTGAAACACGTTCAATCATTCACCACACAAAAAATCATATGCGGTGACTGAATATCATATCGTCACGCCACAGGTCGCGGTTTCCGGCCAATCGCAATATTTCAATTAGCTCGCCACACATTTCCTTGTCCAAGTACACGTGCGATCTAGTGCGTGCAAAAAAAACAACATACACCAGTTATATGTGGTCTTGTTGCGTGACGCGAACGATATGTAAACAAAAAAATTCAAGTTCCGGTGTGCTAGCAGCTCAGATGTAATTATTTTTTACTCTATTTCAAATTAAAAAATAACGTAATAATGCAATATTTGTCATTTGACTCGCAAATTAAAGTTCATTAAA
This sequence comes from Gryllus bimaculatus, assembly GCA_017312745.1. Lineage (NCBI taxonomy): Eukaryota > Metazoa > Arthropoda > Insecta > Orthoptera > Gryllidae > Gryllus > Gryllus bimaculatus. The sequence continues at coordinate 296,823 of BOPP01000346.1, read as the reverse complement.
TATCAGTATATAAATTATCACATAACATTAAAAACATTTTTCACAGAAATGTACCGACTTAGTTGATGTTCAAACAATTATATAAAAGTGCCGTTAGATGCTCCGAATGAAAACGATTTCTTGAGGTATTTTTAAAATAAAATGTTTGTCATATATTTATAAATTATTTAGAACGGGAGAGAATTTAAAGTCAAATTGAAACAGTGATTTCGTAATAATTTACTTGTAGTATGGTTTGAGATATTTTAAATGGCTTCGGTAGCTTTTTGTTTACAGTACACTACTATTTTTATTTTATTTACGTCTCCTTTTTATTTATTTCGTCTTCCGTACCTCGTTCGTATCCAAGGAAGCAAGGTTGAAGGTTGAAGGAACTTTGCTAGAAATCCCTTTATATAAGTTTTCGCCCTCGAGCATTCGTAGTTTGCCCTGGTCAACCGATGTCCAGTTTCAGGTCTCTTTCCGGCCGTCTCCCGGCGAAGTTACGATCGCTGCGCTACCTGGCGGAAACGCGTCGCAACCGGGGCCGCGGGGACTAATGGGTAAAACATGGCGGGGGCGACCACGTACTGAGGGCGGTCCGGCTCGCTTCTTCCCTGTGGACGCCGCGCCCCGCTAACTCGGGGGAATCGGGTGCGAGTTGGAGAAACTTGGTCGGAGCGGCTGCTTCTAAATCACAGGACGCGACGGCACACGGCGGCGGCGGCGGCGGCGGCGGCGGCGGCGGCGGCCGCGGAGAGGCGCCAGGAGGGGCCGGTAGTTGGGAGTGGCGGCGGCCATGTGCAGATGGAGGCAGACGGAGGGACAGACGGAGACAGGCGGAGACGGAGGCGGAGGCGCAGACGGAGGCAGAAGTGGTGATGCAGACGAAGGCACAGGTGAAGCGCAGGCGGAGGCGACGAGGGCGTGGAGGAGGCGAGGAGGGCGGCGGCTGGAGCAGAGGCGGCGGCAAGGAGGCGCACAGGCCATCAGGATGAAGTCGAAGGCAGAGTATCTTGTAGGGGGCGGCTGGGGGGGGGCGCAGGAGAGGGCGGCGCGATGGGCAGTTGTTGCGTGGCGCCGAAGGAGCACCTGCAGCTGCCCATTCAACTGACGGAGAGGTCGTGTGTCGACTGGGATGTACACTATGGTAACGTTTTCCCGGAACATTAGATGGCATAGGTTAGTTAGATCCACAACTTGATTTCTTACTTAAAAATGCATGTTTGGAAAGGAGACTTTGTTGAAATCATTGCAAAATAATATTAATTAATAATGTATATGAATATATTGAAAACTATTTTTCTTGGTCAAATTTTCTGTATTTGTGTACATCGTAACAACTGATTAGAGATCAGTGCTCATTGATCATAACATCGGGAGAATTGTCTTTTAAACCTTAGCGACAAAGGTGGAAAACAACTAGTAGACAGAACAGGTTACAATTCTGTGTCGTATGAAGAATTCGAAACTATTGCTTATCTTGGGTTCGTAGGCTTCCGCGGCCGGAGTCAATAAAGTATCAAGAATAAGAATGTATATCTCTTAAGAAGGAAGCAATATGCAGGCTGCAATATGCAGGCTGCAGGAAGCAATATGCATGCTGAAGGATAGCAAGATGCCCGAAAAGTCAGCACAATTTACCGAGACGCGGCTCATCCCAGATAGCCAAGAATGTATTGCTTATCTTAGTTATGAGGCATTATGAGGAATTTCGTTTTCACATTTTTACTTGCATAAATCTGATCTACAAATTTGACTGTTGGGGAATCATAAAATGGCGTCCCATACTTTACAAAGTTCATAAAAGTTTGACATGATGTGTTTTAATTTGAAAACCATGTTTTATACATTAAATATTCACATTAGCAGAGCGGGAATATTATGAGGTGGTTTGAATGTTTTCCTACAAATCGATACTCGCATCAGTCATTTCGTCTCTGCTATAACGTACTTATTTTAACATGTAACATAAATTATTATATATTAATAATTATATATAATTATAAATTATATTAATAATCGTCTGTAGTTTGGGTTTCCCCTTATTGCCGTTCAATTTTTTGAAATGTCTTATGCATAGTTAAAGAAGTCTGCATGGTCTAACGTTTTCATCCCTTTCTTTCTGGATAACCGTTTCTGAGTAAATCTTTGCAGTAAACACTGCTTAGTTAAATTTTATATATCTTTGCTCTCGATGAGAACTATCTTTTTTTTAATTTAATGGGTGGCTAAAACTTCGTATAATATCTGTTGTGGCGAAAAGGAATGGAAAAACTCCTTTTGAACGATATATTTAAAAATTTGTTTGAGATAACTTAATCACAAAATCTAATCTCCATTATTGCGCAAGCGCATATAATATTACCCTACTGACTTTCAGATTGTAGAAAAAAGTTGTACGAATAAGAAGACAATGACATTCAAGTGATTCCTGCTAACCTATCTTTTTGGCATCTTCGCTTGGAAACTTACCATTGCTGTCTATTTACGAATAGGGAAAATTACGAAGGGGGAAATATTTTCGATTAGATATTTATAATATAAGACACGTCGTAAGAATCATATTCATCAGATTTCAGTATCAGAAGTCTACTACAAGAAATCCGCCTGAAATTCATGCACTTTACAACGCATTGAAAGATGACATTAATAAAAAATTGAAATAATTGCACAAGTTTAAGGGCTAAATAAAATAATTTCTGATGAATAATTGTTTACGTAAAATAATATACAACATATTCATCATCCAAGAGAAAAAAATATTTATTTTAACAATGATATTTAATGAATTAATTAAAATTTGTGCTGTATAATTTTAAATAACTGAACGGACTCTGCCGTAACGAGAAATGTACTTCAGTTCCTGACACAATAACCTCATCTCGATGAGGTTTTACCACAGGTTTCCTTATTCACAGAACAAATTGAGTTGTTCTTCTGAACGTAAATGTGGCTGCACTGTGCTGCACTATGCTCACTGTTTTTTACGAAAATTTAATAAAATCAAAACATATGTAGAAAAAGCGAACTTTAGGGTAACGAGGTCATTAAAATGAAAAAGCTCTCAATATCTCTCTTCCTCTGGATAGTTCTTTTCAAAAATTAACTAATTATTAATTAATAAGTACATAAGTACACCGAAGTCCAAAAGAGCTCAAATCAATTATTGATTACAGCACTATTGGGCAACAATCTCATGCAAAAATAATAAGCGCCCGTGTACAAAGAGGAGCTGCTTGTGGAACCCACCATTATTTATTGAAAATAACAGCTTTGTTTAGAGGAAAAACGATATACCAATATTGGAAGAGGCAAAAATAAAGCAGAAAATAAAGTCTGGTAAGAGTTAACAGGTGGACTGTTTTGACAAAGAGTCTTTCGTATTTCTCTACAAATTGAGGCTGGCACAAAGATGAAGAGGAAAGTAGATGGATCCACAAAATAAATCCACAAATTCATGAAAATATTCTTAAGTAAAGTTGCTATGAAATCATTGAGGGGGGAAAGTGAAGGTAATGTTAGAAGAAAATTATACTGTTGGAAGGAAGAAATCCAAAACCGTCTTAATGAAAAGAAGCGTTTGTAAGAAAAATTAATGAATACTAAAGAGACACTACGACGGGGAAGAACATAAAATAAACGATGTATTTTGGCAAAAGAAATGTGATGAGTTAAATAAATTGATAGGTAGTCAAAAATCAAGGGCGGCTTAGAAAACAATGTTCTTAAAAAGATAAAGTTGAAACAATTATGTATTCCCTTATATATGAACAGAAGTGGAAAAAATAAAAGACTTTTAATAGAAAACCGAATGAAAATGAAATACATGTATTAATCCGTCGATTATTTAGATACTGCCTGTATCGAAATACGAAGGTATGAACGAAATAATAAAGGAGCTCGGGGCTATTAAGAACAATAAAGCTTCTGCTCTTGGAGATGTTCCTGCGTGCTTCCTGCATCTGGAGGTATTGAAACATAGGCCTGATGTTTTCAGATATATGGTAGCAATATTCAATACGTAGCTGAAAGGAGAAACAGTTAAAAATAATTGGAATGGTCCCTACATTACGTCACTTTACAAAAATGAAAGAAATCGCAATATTGCAACTAGGAGTTTCAGTGTCGTCCCATCAACAGAGGCTATGTGGATGAGCTATAAAAGAACTGAAAGGAATTCAACAGAAATGAAAGAGATGTGGATTTAGTAGCTGCTAGTCTGTCCGGGAGACGCCGCAACCAAGGCACAAGCACCAACGTTTCGGCCGCCATTTTGTGACCTTCCTCAGGGCGAAAATGTAGCCTGTTTCTGGGGCGCAGCGTCTCCCGGCCGCGGAAGACTACGTTCTCAGAACGGATTTCATATAATCGGCCCTGTACAGATAATATTCTTCTTCTCAAACAGTTGATGCAGAAGTACATAGCTTATGGATGTCCATTACATCTCTTTTTTATAGATCTCAATTAAAATGATAGTGTGCGAGCCGAAATTATTATCTGTGGTATGCAATGAGGGAAAACGATGTATATAGACAATATTGTATATAAATAAAGAAAAAGAGATGTTGAGTAGGAAGAACTACCCGTATTAAAACTCAGCCATGAAACTGTGAACATACAAGACAAGTAGAATTTGAATAGAGATTGGGAAAGACGGTATTCACTCTTTAGTGTTTGCAAACAAAAAAGCTGTCCTCGAAGAAAATGTAAATAATGTTTCCAATATGGTGATAAAAGTTTCAGAGATATTTGAAAAATGGGGAATGTAAATAAACTCAGTATTTGGTAGTAAAGGAACGCCAAGATCTAATCTTAGAGCGATTTAAAATTAAAAATATAAATGAGTGATTTTGACTGAATATGGTACCCACCATACAGATAATCTGTCAAGCCCTGAGAAAAAGAATTAATAGTGTTAGAAACAGCTGTTGGAGGATATGCTTTGGGGTGACATTATTTGAACATTGAGAACGGAGGCTATTAAAAAGCGATTGAAGTCGTGGAGGTAGTAGAATGTTGTTTAAACGATGTTACACAAAAGAAAGTATTGTTTTGGTACGGATATTTAGAAAGGATGGACTAGGAAAGATTTCCCCAAAAGTACTACAACTGAGCGCCAGACGAAACGGACGAAAACATGTCGGCCAAGAGAGTAAAGGAAGGCTGGAGTAGATGACCCAACTTGAAGGACGAGGTGTGAGGCAGACTTTTGGTACGAAAAACGGTGCCTATTTTGCCATAAAAGGACAAAGTAATTTTATAAACACTGCTTCATACATATCTTTAGTCATTAAAAATTATTATATTCTTTACAATTATAAATTGCAAAGACAGAATACTAATAAGTCATGCAAAAGGTAAAACGTCACTCTCCTCAAAGCGAGCTCGGTGATAGGTTTTGTTTACATATTTACCTTCGCGGATGACGAGTTTTTGTCAAAGTCGAAACAACACTGTGCATGTGTCTTTCCGAGGTAAAGGAACACTGGGTGTAGGTAATAGGGTAAGTTAATATTGTTTGAAATAAGTGTTCACTCCCTTTTTTATAAGGAAACTAACTTCGGTTTGGGTTTTATCTGGTACTGAAATTTTGTATAGAAAAACTAGACGTCTATAAATCACTATAAACTTTGTTTTGGTATCACTCGGACTGTATGTTTTCACCTTGTTGCCTTATTCCTTCGCCTTATCACCTTACCGCCTGTATACTAAATTAAATAAAAATTTTATATTCAATTGCAAATAATAACATTATAGGTAATTTGAATACTTGAACCAATGCTTCGTATTGACACAAAATATTCTATAAGAATTCGATCTGAATGACATATAAAACAACAATAAAAATATAATGCAATAATGTAAAAGATTTAGTGTCATACAATTCATGTGTGTTTGTAATTATTACTAACGACGCAATTAGAACTGTTAGAGGCAAGTACAAAAGTTACATTCCTCGTAGGCTGTTTGCACCCAAATCGTCTGAAAGTCTCTTACAATTTCAATCTGCGAACTTGGAGGACACAAACATGCTACAACCTTCATACGAGAAGTAAAATTACCGTAGATACGAGGTCGGGAGTGAAACTCAAGAGCTCTGCAATACGAGTTGCACGAAATGCAACGCAGAAGGAGCGAGATTGTGGTGGAGACAAGTGACGCTTGACGCGTGCAAGGAGATGGCAAGAGATTGCAAGGAAAGGCAACGTTACAAGGAATGTGGAGAAGACGATGGGTTTACGTGAAGCACAAGGTAGTGGGCAGAGTAATGGTAGGGAAAAGCAAGTGGCACTGGACGGCCGAAGGAGAACAGGAAAACAAAGTTTTTTTTAGAAGAAGCAGCTGGTCGGGCAAGGATATACGCAAGCCGGAGAGCGGGAGTGTGGGAGGCGAGAGTTGGCTGAGCAAGAGTGGGAGTGCGAGAGAGGTACCACTAGACCTGAGAAGAACCAGCAACCGCTGTGGAACGTAAAGGACAGAAGGCGGGTGAGCGCGAGCGAGAGAGAAAAGGAGGTCGTGAAGCGAAAGCCAGTGACCAGCAAGGTGGCCAGGCGAGCGTTTGGGAGAACCTAGGGTGCGACGGGGTGGGCAAGTGTAAGAGCGCGAGATCGAACACGAGAGAACGCGAGAAATGAGAGTACGAGAGATGAGAACGCGAGAGATGAGAATTCGAGAGATGCGAACGCTTGAGAGGAGAGCGCGAGAGAACAATGAACGAGCGCGAGGAGGAAGGGCGCAGCGGGGCCGAGGGCGGAAGGCGCGGATGGGGAGGAGGGAGGAGGGCGGAGGGCGGCTATCGCGAGGTCGCAAGGGGCGCCGGGGGCCGGGTCCATATTAGTTTAACGGCGCGAGGGCGATTGCGCGCCGCATTCGGAAGGCGTTTACGGGCGACGAGCGCGCCGCCGCCGGCGGAACGCGTTACTAAAAAGGAAATTCGCGCCGCGCCGGGGCGCCACGCCGGGGCAGGCGCGCGCGCTGGCGATAAGTGCCTGCCTGCTCGCCCTCACCTCCACAGCGAGCGTTGCGGCTCTGGGTGATGTGCGTCTGTGTTTATAGTTGACGGTGAGCGATGCAATGCCGTGCGTCAAATGGGGCAGGAAGATATGGCGTATGTCGTCAGCCGTCCGGATTGTGAATTAGGAATCTTAAAATGGCAATAAGAATGTTGATACACATTGCGTATGTGTCTGTGTATAAGTTGTGGGCCATTTAAATATATATCCCCTTTGGCTTTATTCACTTCATTCATGAAAAATTACGAATGTGTACAAACACGTTATTTTGTGTGTGTGTGTGTGTGTGTGTGTGTGTGTGTGTGTGTGTGTGTGTGTGTGTGTGTACCTATTCGTGTTTTTTTGTCTCTCAAATTGTCACATCACTCAAAAATAAAAAAATATAAATTTTCATGTTTGTTTAATTGTACCCTATTCCATTTTTTTAAACCACGAAAATACATTTCGTAGAATTTTACCTTTATGACTTGATTTATTACCTACACATTAATTACATAATATTTACATTTTTTCAGGATTTCTTATTAGTGTGTTCATTACTTCTCGCCTTCCAACTTCGCTGAAAAATTGACTAAAAAACCTGGCAGTTATGAATCTTATGAATTTATACTAAAAGAAGTAGGATGAGCCTCCTTTGCATTCAGAAACAGAATACATCAACACAGAAGAATCGTTTACATAGGCCAATGTGAGGGTGAGCTAATTTTCCCCAGTCCAATTTTTTTCTCCAGTTTTCCAAGAAAGCTGGTGGTACTACAATACCACATATTTTCTCGCTTTATTTCTAATTTTTGCCATTTTCGAAAATTCAGTGTTAAACGAAAATTAGACCTGCACCATTTTTAAGTGTTCAATTCTCAACCATGAAAAAATTAAAAGAAAACAAAATTGAGCTGTTTTATAAATCTTTTTTATAAATTGAATTAAATTCAAACAAATTTCGCGAAACATTTTTACTTTCTTGCCCTTACAAATGTCAGAAGAGAAAGTATTGTCATCATTCACTGGAAAACCGAGATTTTTTGGCATAAAAGTTTTATTGTCAAGTTCTGGTAAAATATGGATAAATCCTGTTGCTATCCCTATACAGTATTTGAATACAACTATTAAGTATGCGGATGTGCGTTCGTGCGGTTCCGTCACTCGCGGCTAGGCCACTTCCCGTGCACCAATCGAGACGTATGAGGTGTCGGTCGACGTGTCTCGGTCTCCTAATGGGGATATGATAATATGTTTTTGAATCCGGCTAGAAATTTCAAAGAAATTTAAAAAAAACTGTTTTTTCGAGTTTTAGAGCTGCGAATTTATTGATAATGACAAGCTCCTAAATTGTTCTTTGCAGGTATCGTTGATTAAACATCAATACTCAAAGGTATTTTTCGCTCAATATGTCATAATTTTCTGTCAAAAAGTTGGCAACACTGATGTTGACATCTTTAAGTGAACAACTGAATTAACAAGTAAATTGCGATGCACAATGATGCCAATTTAAATTCGAATTATGTATTTAAAAAAAATAATTTGCGAAAATCTACGAACAGTATTGCCTCGGAACGATTTAAATGTGAAGAGATTCAAGTGAATACGGAGAAAACAAAACTGAATTAATACTAGAGAATGAATGAACGTTATGATCGACTTCTCACTTTTACGTTCTTACATAAGTGCGCAAATACCGATTTTCAAATGAATGTGGCCCACAACTTATTATTATTATTATTATTATTATTATTATTATTATTATTATTATTATTATTATTATTATTAAACGTAACACCTTATTCACATAAACATACAAACCAGTCGCCTTTAAATGTTAAGTAACAACTTAAATGGCATCACAACAAATGGATACAAATAAGTTTGTAAACAACACACGTACAATCTAAATTTCAACAATACACTATATCATAAATTTCAAAATAAATTCCAATAAAACACAAGTTATTTGCTGGAATTGAAAATCGGTATTTTATATGAACTAAATTTAAACAATGAAATTCTCCCAAATAGCCTGAGAACAAGTACACCCCAAAATACCCATTATTTACTTTTTTAATTAAAAACTGGGTTTGGCAGTCATGTCAACTGTAGAGTTAAGATTCTAGATCGTGCTCAAAATGAATCTCACCATTAATTTCCGTATCATACTTTCGGCACGACTGTCCATTAACACAATCTTTACTTAATAATGCCACTAGCTCTTAACGTACTTTAAGTTGTTTAATTGTCTAACATCCCTAGTAAACACCTTTTTAAAATGAGCAAATGTAGCCGAGAATAAGAATATCATTAATACTATATTTGTTGATTAGAATTAGTGTCTCTTACTTAGAGCTTCCCCTCACCACTCTATAAGGGTTTTCCTACTTCTTAGAAATCAAATTATCGGGCATTGCAAAATCTTAGAACCTGCTTTTCAAGGTCTCAAAACACAATTAGGAAGAGAAAGTTTCCATTCCAACTTTAATTGTAACTAAATACATAAAACTTCGAGCACAATAACACGTCCGCGTAACTTCTATTAACTGCCTGTGTTGCCACTCCATTTTATAGCTGCCACAATAGCTGTAGGAAATTCTGATTCTTTCCTGCAAAATATTGTCGTTTCCATGCCACTGTGTCCGACTAGACAAGGGAAATGGATTGCTATATGAGTGTGACAGTCGTGTACATCATAGTAACTAACATCATCACAATTGGGGTCGATACAATATTGTTAATTTCAAATCGCCTTCCATAACTCAGTAAATGTATCCCTTCATTGCAATTTCCCTTTTGTTCTCAGTAAAAAAGTTTTGTCTCGTTGCCATTCTAGTTATAGAGCCACTGCTTATCACTGCCATTATGTACTATTGAAAATAATATCGTATCCATCGCGCGACTACTGACATCGCAATGATAGCCTTCATTATTGCTCTGAAGCACTGCCTCTCAATCACAGATACCTCCCTCACCCATTTACTGGCATTTTAATAGTCACCGCTCCGTACCCATACCATCGTCTACGCTGCCACCAAACTCTTAACCTCCACGGACTTTTCCACCCAAACCATTGCCATCGACTCAGTCAAAAGTTGCCATCGCTACTGCCTCGCCATCGCCTCCACAATCCACGCGATCATCACTATCACATCCATGATGAGCTGCATCGACTCTTTCAACGTTTCCCCCTCCGTCATTGGCATCGACAGACATCGACACTCGCGCTGCAATTGTGTCCTCACCGCCGTTTCCGTTTCCGCTCCGTCCGCCACCCACCGCGCCGCGATCTCCGAAGTTCCGCTTACCCGCCCCACCCCACCCGACCCGACCCGACCCGACCCGTTTCGTCCTGATCCGTCCAGTCCCATCCCGTCCTATCCCGTCTCGTCCCACACCGCTTCATCCCTCCGCCTTCCACTCGTTCGCGCTCCCCCTCGCCCGCTCCCACGCCCGATCTCTCGCCCGCCTCTTCGTCCACTCTCTCGCCGGGCCCCTCGCCCGCTCGACGCAGCGCCCCAGAAGCCATTTTGGGCGGCGGCGCCGCTGCCGCGAAATCCACCCGCGCCGCCGCGTCCAATTGGGCTCGTGCGCGCCCCCGCGCCGCCGCCTGCGCCAGATAAGTGAACCCGCGGTTGCGTTGCACGTCCCAGGCGCTGCGTTCGCCCGCCCCTCCCCCGCTGACCCGTTGGCCCACGCGCCGTTATCGTTTTGCCTCTACTCCTCTTCCCTCCGAGCCTTTCAGCTCACACCTGTTTCCCCTTTGCTTCGCTCAACTTGGGACTCACTGCATGCTTTGCTTTTACAATCTATTGGTAGCGTATCATTGGCATTCCAAATATTTGCATAAAAGCGTTCCCACCAATTTTCTCTATTTCATTAGTGACTATCGATGGTTTAACCCTCATACCTTATGATGATGGGTAATCTATCGAAAGCTCCTACAGTAAAAAAAGTGGGCTATGACAATGCATTTTATACAAATGCTTTATCTCTCTTCTTTCTGGCACTCTATTAAAGTTTATTTTCCCTTTACTGCTTGTCTGGTGTTCTCTAGATTCCTGAGTAACTAGCACGTTCACCAATACACGATGTGTTTTCTTATTTGTTAATTTCCTACTTATATATATTTTCTCTCCTCCGAGAGGTATTGTTGCTCTCTGCGGTTTCTCTAATATCGCTTCTCACCTTCAGCTACGTCTCATTAACATTTTATTTTTTTTACTTTCTGAAAGCCCGAGCATATTATTTTGAATTAATTTCTTTAAACATTCCTTTGACCATTATTTCATTTAAACTGCAAATGATTAAATGTTGCGTTTTCTTGTACATATTTTAAGAGGTGAGTGCCAATGTTTGAAAATCAAAAACATTAGAAAACTGCTTGAAAATTTCAAGCACTTATTACCTCTCACTGACATAAACTTTTAAAAAAATGTTGATCCATGAATACTTATGCCAGTTTACAAATCTAAAGTTATCAAATTGTTAAAAACTACTCACCATTTACCATAGTATTTGACAGAATATATCTTTTTGTCGCTCAGAAGTTAAGATTTTTTGGTTCACATTATTGTATTTCTCTTTGAACTATGTTTTTCAAGTCACTACTTATTTGATGTTTACCTCTTATGTTGTATTTTAATAATATTGTGGTGCACAAGAAAAGTGACGCATTGAAAAATAGTCATATTACAGAATAAGGCACATTTTAAATCTCGGTTTATAGAAGAACAATTCAAATCTGGGTGCAACAGTTTCTTTCGCAAACCATAGCCAGTGTATTATTCAGAGTATGTGAGCCATTTTAAGTGGTAAAAATACATCCCTGTGTTCTCCTCGTTTGGATGAACAAATGTTTCCAGTGGCATTTTTGGGGGGTAATGCTTCGTTTCTGGCTTCTTCGGGCGCAGCAGTTTCTTGACGATTTCTCTTCTTCTATAACGTTCAGACTTTTGCGGTTTTAGTGATTGTGCTCGTACGTGTAGTCAGCTTATTTGTGAAGCTTTAAGAATAGTTAAGAATTTCAAAGATTCCAAAATTTTCTCCTTTTTTATTACAAAACAGAAAAACAAAAATTTGTGAATTGACCGAATTGGAGCGTGTATTAGATCATCTCTGAATCGCAAACAGCCCAGCAATAGGGCTCAATTTTATGCCGTGAGAATCTTCTATCGTCAGCCGGACGTCAGACTGCAAGTGTACGCGTTGAGAAATGACACCGACTATACAACATCGCTTCTAGACTTGCAAATGCGCGTAAAGTTGCGTCGATATATAGGCTGCAACAAACTCGAAAACTTTCAATATGGCTCGCTCTTTACATCTGTTGATGTGTTGTTAAATATATTTACGAATGAGGCCATTAGGTCGATATTTGTACAAATTTCAATAATTACAGTTTTTGTTTATATGTAATATTACATTAAGTGTCTATTCATCCAGGCGAAATGTGACACTGATATTTATAGCAGTTATTAATAGAAGGAAAATCAACACTGCTCTATTATTAATACGAAATTATTGTTGATAATAATAGTACGCTGAAGAATACTGATATTAGTTTCATAAAGTTAAACTTTTGAAAAACACAGAGGAACTAGTATTATAAAACTAATTTTTCAACTTTTGTTTTAATAAATGAAATATTTCAAAAGCCCGTATGGACTTTCTACTATTATTTCTTAGTTTACATTTTCTTGGCTTTTTGTTAATCAGTGTTTTTGCAATAGCATAAATCGTTTTTTAAAAATGAAAATTACATTAGCTTTGCATCAAAGTACCCTTTTCTTCCTATCATTTAATATTTAGATAATTGGGTCAGTTCACAATACATTCGTAGGTCAATAAATATATTTTCTATGAAATAACGTGAACACTCTTAGGAAAATAATTGTTTCGTGGAATGTAAACGAAATAAGATACAGTAAATTGCGGTTCAAACATGATTGCTACATTTATTTTGAAAAAAATATTTAGTATATTTTATCTCATGATAACACACCAGCTCACATTTTGTTACTAAAGCTAGAGGTCCATGCAGTTTGAAATTTGAGATTACATTAAAATACAGCAGTATATATAACTGAGTTTCATGCAACAGTCGCTTTGCTAGCACTGTTGTGAAGAGATAAAAAAAACACAGATAAGAAGCACTGTTGAAAAGAGTACTTAAGCTTGAACATTGCTCTCAACCGTACTTCATTCCCACTCTCAGCGCCTCTCATACTGATCGCTCCCACGCTTTCAAAACTGCGTCGACTCAGACTTCCATTTTCACTTGAATCGCAAATGGAGAGGAGAAAGACACGGAGCTACGTTTAATATTTATAAAAATAAATGTGTAGATGCGGTTGTTTTCTGCTTATCGAGTGTTCTCCATTCTGCACGAACGCTGTTGGCAACTCTGGCGCAGAGGGTTGCCTCCTCACCGTCGCCTTCACCCTCATCATAGTTTCCTTCACCCTCGTCAGCCTTTCTTCTTAACTTCCTTGCTTGCCCTCGCGTCCACCCTCCTCGCCCATGCCTCCACTCTCCTCTCCCTTGTCCTCCTCGTCGCCACGAGCCCTTCCTTCCACGTCTCCCTACTCTCTCCTCCGCCATCACCCTCCCCTCTCACTACCCTCACCTCCCCCCTCTTCGCCGTCGCGCAGGCCCCGAAGCACGCGCCACGCTCACTCTGCGCCATGCCAGACAAAGGCTCAGTCACGCTGCAAACTGGCGTGGCGTTGACACAAAAGTTAACACTACGTCCACAAGCAGACTTGTTCACAATGCGTTCGCGTAGCAGACGTTAACGTAAAAGCTTGCAAGATTCAAGCTTCTCTTCTTCAGCTTAAGTAAGACATAAGAAATGAACCATTCACAGTACGTTAACTCAAAATCGAGTATCGAAATAGGATCGAAATCGATACACGAATTAACGCCATGTACCATGGGCCATGGACACACTCCATAAGCAACATACGTCCACAAAGCATCTTAAGTTCAACCAACAGTACACTAGAATGGAAAGTCTTATTTTGCTTACCTCTATGTTAGCCATTGTGAATGTTTATGTTAATGTTTACGTCTATGCGTTACGCTTATGTTTATGCGTGCATTGTGAATGGGCCTGGAGCGCGGCGGCGCGGCGCGGTGAGCGTGGAGAGTGGCGGGCCGCCCTCCTTACGTTCACCTTCTGCTTCCTCACCCTCACCACAGAGTAATGAAGAACCTCCTTAGGCTTTGCCCTCGCCTACGCCCTTCTCGACTAAGCCTCCGACACTCACGTTGTAGAGTAATGATTACTAGAGTCTATGGTCATGTTCTCACCTCGCATCTCCTAGACTTCACATCCGCCCTCCTCGTCCTCGTCCTCGTCTTCTCTCGCGCCGCTTCCGCCTTCTCCGTCGGCATCGCCAATCCCTCGCTCTCCCCTCCGCCATCACCTTCGCCTTTCCTGTTTTCGCCACAGCCTTCACTCATTCCGCCCTCTCGCCCTCCCCCCGGCGCGGGCCCGCGTAACACACACGGCGCTTTGCAACTCGGTTCCGTTGCGGAGGCGCCACCATCTGCGCTAGGGTCGCCAACAATGCTCATGTAAAAGGGACGACTCTCGATAAGCCAAAATAAAACGTATCTACACATTGTTTTCATAAATATTTAATTTAGACAAATATTAGCTCTATTTCTTCTCTCTATTTGCGATTTAACTGAAAAGACCAAGATGGTCTAAGCGCTTTTTATTTTAGTCGCTAGACATAGACACTGTAATGCATGCGAGTTTCAGTGTTCAGAAATAGGGTATTTATGATTTCTATTCTGAACTAAACAATAGTATTAGCCTCATTATAAATAAATTACAAGAAATGCTAAAAATTCACTAAAAGGAGGACATTTAAAACACAAAGGAGAATGAGGGGATAATAATTATCAATTATTGACTCCCAAACGGAGGACGGTTGGCAATCGTAGTAGTAGATGTTAATCGCTTGTTAAAATAAACGACAACAAATATTAAATATATACTAAAAGAAGAACCTTTAAAATACAAAGGAGGACGAGAGGACAACTGACGTCAATGGAGGACTGTCCTCCCAAATGGAGGACGGCTGGGTAACCTAAGTAGCAGATATCACTCACATGTTAAAATAAATGACAATAAATACTAAAATTTACTAAAGGAGCACCTTCGAAATTCGAAGGAGGGCGAGAGCAGGGCGGTTGGCAACCCTACTCCGCGCGCGACAGAAATGAGCCGGTTTTACGCGGGCGCTGATGGCCGTGGCGCGAGCTAATTGCCAGAGGGGGGCGGGGAGAGGGAGGGGGAGGGCTGCGGCGGAGCGCGTGTGGCGTCGACACTCAGCTGCAGCAGAAGCGCCGCCCGAGACGGTGGAATTGATTCTCCACGTTGGGTTCCACCCCATGAACGGAGCCAATGATGTTCCATGCGTTCTACCTATTTCTTTATAATTTGAACGTATATTTATTTCAGTTAGTTTTGTCGTAACTTATCACAAATCAGTATATTAGTGTAGTATCGAATACATAACATCTAGGGTAAATATTGATAGTGTTCTAAATGACGTAAAAAATTGAAATGGTTCCAAAAATGATTCCAACATGTAAACAGGATGGAACCAAATAGACTACCAAAGTTAGCTCTCTCCTATATACCTAAGGGCCATCAGAATGCAGAAGCAGCGCCCTAACAAAAATGGGCCATGGACCACGTGCGACTTTTCCTTTCTATTATTTTAAAACTGGTATTCATGCGGAATCGTGGCATAACTTTTTGTGTATTAGTATCATCCTTATTCTTTTCCCACATTTTGTCCACACTCGCGTTTTCCGGTTCCTCTCATCTCTGTTTACGTTTACTCCACCTGTCTTCATTATATGTTCAAATATTTTTAGTCGCTATTTCTGATATTAATAATGCTTCTATTTACGGATTCTCCGATAGAAATTGGTCTTCTTTTTGTGGATCCTAGTGTTCACCTAAGGATCTATTTAACAGTTTGTCTTTTACTCCTCACAACTGATGAATCTGTCTTTTACAAAGTACTATTCGAGTTGCCAGAGTAAAATAATACATTGTATGTGTTGTATCAACATGATTTGTATTTATAGAAAAGGTGAACCAAATATTTGCATCATCTGTGTAATTCATGCAATAACCTTTTTACTTAACATATAATATTACCGTTGCTTTGCCATTGTGTTTCTGAACAGTGCTTTTTGTTAAACTGACTCACTCTAAGAGGATTATTTATATTCATTCAATGCAGATATCCACAATATAACACACCACGTGGTAATCATATTCACTGATAGCACACTTCACTTCACTTCAAGAAATATTCACGCAACGCTTTTATATCTTTTTACAACACTTTACCAGATGATATTAAGCACTTGGAAGTCATTCCATGACTTCACAATTATAAACTAAATTTCTTTATGTTTAATAACTGTATTTATACAGTTACAAATTTAATTCTTTTCGTAAGATTCCCGTAAGCCTATGCTATGCATTACATTGAATAATAATGATAATAATAGTAATAATAATAATAATAATAATAATAATAATCTACAATAAATGTTGTTAAGTTCTTCTGAGAATATTCTATCTTTATCGAATTTTTTTGTCCAAGTTTTTTCAACCGTTGGTTAAACGCTAAGATAGTACCATGATTTATTTTATGATACTTAAATACAGAGCGTGGCCGTCTTAAGTCATTAGAAATGACTGATAAAAGAGAAGAAAAAATTAATACTACCATATTTAGTATTCGGTAGTGGAGAAAGAAATCAAGAAATGTTGAGCTCAAGAGATGGCAGAGCCAACACAATAGTGCGAAAACGTTTTTGATGAGAAATATGAATAGCGGAGCGAGTATCTCGTAGCAGAGGTTTCTCGTGACAGGTTGTGGAAATGAATTGGTGCAACGGTACCGCTGAACGCTTGTGTTGTTTGAAATCAAAGCGATGGGAGGTACTGCAATTGCGGCGCCTGGTAATCTCGGCTATGATTAGTGTTTCCGAGAGAAAGTGGTAGATGGAATTGTAACCAAATAGAGATAACAGCTTTGATTCCAGTAGGGATGAGGCTATAGAAATGAATTCGAAACACTAGATAATTAAATTATAGTAAAGAGAGTAAATGAAATCACGTTGAAAGTAAACTTGATAATCTACTACTATACACTGTTTCAAATCATATTTAGTTATACCTGTATTCGGAGGTATCCAAAATTATGCGCTGAATACTATACTTTGTGAACAGACTGATTACGATTTCTCTTCGTATATCTACAAAATGTTTATTAATTTATCTGATGGCAAGACTATCTCCGAACAGGTAAACACAAATTAAGCATATTAAACAAACATCTTCACATCAATGTAAAATACGAGTAGATGATAACATTCTTCTCCAACCATACGTTCATATGGACAAGGCTACGACTTTTTCATAAACGGAAGTGTCATTAGGATATTCTGCTTACTCGTACCTTGCGTACATGAGTGAGCCAAGATTTTTTAATTAATACACGATCGATCATTCCATATATCAGAAAAAGGTAATACCGTACATATGTTGAGAGAAAAGTTTGAAATGCAGGTGTTTAAAGAAAACGATAAATGGAGTAACAGACTTTTTAGGCAACCACTTGTAAATGCGGTTACTTTTAGAGCTAGCACAGGTACTAAAAGTTCAATTTTTAGCCCTGATGCAAACGTGAGATGATGCTCAATAGTTCAGATGAAATTATAAATACAACAAAGAAAACAAAATACTTTCGTGCAATTAGGTACAACTGATATTAATATACCATGGTACTCAATTAAGTGATTTGAAAACTCGAATTAAAACGAAAGTCAGTAAGGATATCAAACAAATATTGTGTGATGCATGTAACAAAAGTGATTTTATTTTGCCACTCGTATCATAATTAACTATTGTTGTTGGTTTGTTTACTTTTACTTGTTCTTTAATTTACAAAAGATAACCTATAGTTGGTATGTTATCAAAGAAAAATACGTTTTTTGGCGGTCATTATGCAAACAGTCAAAATATAAAACACGTTAGAAAGTACATCATTTCAAAATGTTTTCTAATGACTATTTTCCAGAAAACGTTATATAAATAATCATTATTTTTAACAAGGAGAAGAAATCGTTTGAAAAGAACCAGATCATTTAATCATTTCTGTTTACCAATGAGGGAGGCAAAAATCATTATGCATATTTACAATGCTATTAATTAATCAAAATATGAAGACAAACGGTAAAAATACTTAGATTCGGTAATTAACTTGCTCAGAATCGTACTTGTGCACTCAACCTCCCAAGTTTAGAGGATTGTGAACTTAAAAATTTTGACAGGGCAGTATTCATTATTTTACGAGAACGTATTTATGATGACAAGTGACGTGAAGTAGACCGAAGCGCGAAAAACGCTGAAATATGCCTGGGGTTTTACCACATCCCCTCTGCAAAGAAGAGAGCGGTTTTTCAATCGAAGGGATGACGTATTGCTTAGGGATGCGAGAGAATGACGGATGTTTCCCACTCATTTTCGAACAGGTGGACGTGGCGAGCTGGCCGGGACAAAAGGCCGCTGGGGAAGATACACAAAGAGTAGCATGCAAGTGACGGACTGAATGTGATAGAGTACATAGAGTCAGTGACGGTGCTGGGAATATGAAGCAGGCTGGATATACGCGAAGAACATAAGTTGGACCAAACACTAAAAGTAATGGAGGCTGCAATAAATGTGCATAAAGAGTTACACATGAAGATGTAGGTGAAACGAACTACGGATTCTTGATTGCAGATGGGAACTGTTGATTGATGTCTGGGAGTGGGAGACAAATCGTAGAGAATCAGGTAAGTTATCGGAGAGAAAGAGAAAATTTGAATGCAGGTGGGGGTGCTGTAAGAAATCGATCCCTCAACCGAACCCTCAGAATAATTATTCAGTGTTTGAACATGTTTTTAGGAAAGAATAGAGGGGAAATATGTTCTTAAATGTGATGTGGTCTAGCTATGTAGTGTCAAAAATCCTGCCACAGTGAGGAGTGTAATCCTAGAACCTCCCGGTCACAGGCCTTGCAGGGACATCAGTTGCAGCCCTGAGCCACCTCTCCGGGCCAGCTATCCGGTTTTGGTTCGCCTCAGAGCCAGTGGGTGCAAATAATATCGAAAGCACGTGACCGTGGGGGAGGCCGCAGGAGCAGGCGAGGGGGCGGGGGGATGGGGGGGCGCTGCGGCCGCAGCGGCGCTGCCTCCCAGAACAATGGACCGGCGCGCACGGGCAATGAATGGGGGCTCATACAATAAATGATCGCTTTGAGGCGCGCCATTTTTTCACGGGACATTATTAACTATTATTATAAAAGCGCGTGAGGCGAACGTGACTGGCCGTGGCGGCGCCGGCGGTGGCGCGAGTGGTTGGGGGCTGGGGGCGGGGGCGGGGCTTTGTCTGCCCGGCGGGCTGCGGGTGGCAACCCGTCAACCCCCAGCGCGGTGAGGCGACCGCGGAGGACGTCTGTCGCGGGGAATGAGGAAAACGGGGAAATTGGGTATTTACATATATTCCATATGTACGTTTCCTGTATACAGTAAAACCTCGATAACACGAACTCCAAGCGATTGAAATAATCGGTGTTCCTGTAATGAAAATTCGTGTTATCCGAATTCAATATGTATCCTCATTAGTACGTTTCTTTGGTGGCTCTCAAATTTTTTTCGTTTTAAGACGACCTTCGTGATAAGAGACTTTGTGCCAAAGATTATGCAGAAATTTACCTAGAACATACACTAATGTGTAAGAACGAACAATTGTGATGATATAATTAAATACAGGCTAATTCCATTACATTTTTATCTGTTTGCAACTATCAACTAACTTCATAAAATTATTATTGTTGATTAATATTGCTACGCTAATTATTTAGTCTTGTGTAGGTGTGTTTGGTCGATTTTATTTTCTCTGAATTGTTAGGAAGTAAGTTATCTATTATGACGAAATATAATTCGGGTATTCAAAATAGTTTATTTACGTCTTATTGTTTTGACTCTAGCAAGACAAACGTTAGTATCTTGTGCGTTATTTTTTTAAATAAGTGTTTTTGATGTATAGATACGGTATGAACTAGAGTTTTCGAATTAATTATGTTCAGTGACCTGAAAAACGTCATTCAACTTTATTTGTAAGATTGTGTGAAATTGACGTTGGATTATTACAGAATCGCAATGAAGTGTTTATCATATGCTCTCTACACACAATAAATCACGTATTAACTTTTTTGTTGGCTGATAATACTTCATTAAAATTTGTTCGTAAAAACAATTCCTGTCAAAATCTCAGAGCCTCAAGTAGTGTGCTGTTTATTAGAGAAGACAAAATTATTTCTGTTCTTCAATAAATAACTCTTTCGCTTTATTTTCTTTGATTAACGATTTTTTCAGTTAACGTAGTGGCGTCCCAATGATTTTTATATTAACTTCAGAAAAGTATATGTAAAATCAGTTTTTGGTATTTTATGAATTTCAAAAATCTAAAATTGTAGGTTCCTGTAGGAATAACTCCTCTCTATTCTAAATTGATGAGTATATTTTTAAAATATAATTTTAATATAAATTTTGAGGAGGATTCTTCATTGCTTTGATGGTAAAGTGCGAAAAGACTTCAGTAAAGTTATGAAGAAGGGACAAATGTGAATGTTTCTAGATATTATTCATCATACATTATTAAAATATTTATTTACTTAAAACACGTATTAAGAACTATAATCTCAAATATTTAAAAGATTTCAAATTTCCATCGCAATCTGTCCAACGGATGCTAAATGCGAACAAACGAAGCCTTGTGTGACGTCTCCCGAGAAGGGCGGCAGACAGGCCAATGGGAATAATGCATAGCTGGGCGCATTACCGTCAAAGCCGCTTAGCGCCGGCGTGATCCTCGCGTCTGCGGGCGAGGCGACCTCTGCACCGGGCGGAGCGCGCGCGTTGCTGCGCGTCAGCGCCCCCCCCTCCCCCCCCCGCCCCTCGGCACCTGCGCTGCCCTAGCGTCACCTACGCCGCCATTAGGGCGGTCCTTTCAGGGGCCTCTCCGCCATCATTGCAGCTGTTAAAACCGTACATCCACCTGCCATCATCGTCACGTACGCTGCGTTCCTGCTGCCATCATTAGCATCCCATCCGTCACTTACATTCCCCGCCCGCCCGTTCGCTCCATTAGCCATCTCCAACTCCGCCTCATCTCCGCTCGCGCTACGGCACCTGCCACCTCCAGCCGAGCGCCGCGCCCTTCACGGACACCCAGCGAGTCTTAGGTTTCCGCATCTACGCCAATTTTCGTCCCCAGCCCTGCTTTGGCGCCACCTGTCCGCTCGCGACTCCAGCCGACGCCCACCGCTGTGGGGCCGCCCTCGTCCGTCCGCCTCCGCCTCCGCCTCCGCCTCCGCCAGCGCCGACGCGGACACATCGGCGCCGTGTCGCGGCCGCACATGCGTCACCCCCTCCGACGGCTGCATTATGGCGCTCTATGCGGATGCGCCTCCCCCCCGCCACGTGCGCCCTCCGCTTCGTCCCTCTCCTCCTCGCCCCGCCCCTTCCGCTCCACTCCGCTGCCTCCCCACCTCGACGCGCCCGTTTCACCCCAGCGCGATTATCATTTGGAGCCGCCCTCGCCTTCGCCCTCGCCCACCTATCCTCGCCCGGATTCCTCACCGATTCCATCCTGTCGACGCGCGCGCGCCGCTATATCCGTCTGCCTCGCTCGCGCCGGGGATTGAACTCGGTTCCGACTTGCGTTCGGCCGGGCCCAAGCACCTATTGTACCGGGGGTAATACTATTGCGTATTCAGGACGTCCCGTTCGGGGACGGAATATTCGATATAACGGAAAGGAATAAGAGCGACATCTCGCCCGTAAGATGGAAGAATGCACTATATGCGCGTGCAATCAACAGAAATAATAATTTTAATTATATTAGGATCAAGGGTAACACAAAACTACAAAATGGTGCACGTTATTTAAATTATTATTTGTAGGGTTGTAGATCAGTAAATTGACGCAATACTTATATTTTTCATGGCCAAATAATATTTATCAACTGAAACATTGCGTACAAGCCAATTGAAATAAAAAATAGAATAATATAGAAATGTGTACCTTGTACTTCTACTATATACATTCATATGTTTTCTTTAAGGCTAAATGTCCAGAAACTAGTACAATTTGTAGCCACCCCGTGGCAGCACCAAAATAAGTAAAATTTACTTTACCAATAACGTCTGAAACAATGGTCCGATTTTCGATCTGTAAACGGCATTTGACGCCTTTTTAAAATAAAATTTACGCTACGATGACCTTTTTCCAAAAATCTTACAATTACGCGAATTTGAAATTAGTTCTCAAACTTCCGAGAACAAATTTTAAAATGTGGCCTTATAGCGCGATGGCGACATGCTTCCTGAATCCAACGACGTGATAATCATGCAAATCGGACGAATAGGAGCGTCGTAAAGTCAAATTTACGAAAACACCTCGCCCCCCCCACTTCCTCTTCTGCGCCGTTGCGTCACTCACCCGCCCGTTGTGGGCCCTCTGTCAGCGCGGTGGCACGGCCAGGCCCGGCAGTTAAAGTGGTGCTACGTCTAAGATTAATTTTTAGCTCTGCAAATAATTCAGCAATTAAAAAATAACAGTATCCTTTCTCAGATTTATGGGCATTGGCCTGCCATGACGCAGTTACGCTCGTATTAACAAATAACAGATTGATCTTATGATCATCTTCTTCTACTCTACTCCAAGGATGGGTTCATGGCCTGTTCTGGCTTCTACAAATTTCATTTCTATAATGATCTGTCTCTGTGTCTTCTACCTCGCGTTCTACACATGGCTTCTGGCCTGTAGTCCTATGGCGAGAGAGACAACTCGCATAGTCGAGGCTTGCGAGCACAACCGCATGGGTGGACAAATGAGCATTAGCACGAAGATTTCATTCGTTACCGATTTTCGCCGCTAACTTATATACCGCTAGTTCACGTGACAGTGCCTCCCGCGCTGGAGAATGGCCGATAGGCAAACACATTCATTAATTTGTTTTGGCCGTGTACAACGAATTCCGTTGGCTAGGTGCATTCCTTGAGCTGCGCTCAGACAAACGCCCCCTCGCAGACCGCATAACCTGCACTTGGCCCGAGCGTCCCAACCGTTTGTTCTGTGTGCAGACCGTGTCATTATATAACTATTCAATTATAACTGAACTAAAAATATGGGAATACTTTGTTTCTCTACGAAAATCTCAATGTGTGTTTGTGTGAGAGTGTGTGTGTGTGTGTGTGTATTTGCCTGTAATATATCGAATATGAAAACTGTAATAATTATTTACGAAATATGTAACATAATTTCATCAATTACTTTACGGGATCAAATCGTACAAAGAGAAATATCAAGATTGTAGGAAGATAAACCATGGAACTCTACAATATACTGATGACGCAGCAATCCTGGTGCCAGCGTGATTATCCCTTCTCCCTTGCGCTCGAGTAAGCAGTATATTTTCTGGAACTTTTGGATTTTTTTCATCTAGATCTACCTCTGTTAAACCGGTTATATTATTTTAAAAATATTTAAAATGACCAACTGACCACATGTCATACTATTCAATAAGTGCGTATAATGTTTTTCCGTAAATGCCATCACTTTGGTCTTTCTATTTAAAATGTTGTAACAATATCCTTTGTGAATTTGATAAAATTAATAAACCGACTTTGTAAATTATCTTATCTTTTAGGATCAAAATTAAATTTGTATGAAAGTTCATAAATATCACGCAATCACGTTTCGGTCGTTTAGGAATGTGCCGCACATTTTTCCAGCATGTTATCTTCAAAAGCAAAAAGACGAAAACAGTGAGAACTGTTGGGTTGCTATAAATAATCTAGTGACTACATGATATAGTTACCATAGGGTAAAGTGAATGAGAAACGAAATAAAAGAAAGTTTATAATTCTATCTAAATATGAAAAAGAATTCGTGCACACACACAGGGAGTGACACACTGACTGACAAGACAGACGGAGTGACTAGCGGACGGACTCACTGATGGACGGACGGACTGACGGATGAATGGACTGACGGATGGATGGACTGACACTCTAAAGGACTGAGACTAACGGACGGACAGATTGTCTGACAGACGGGCTCACAGGCTGATGGACGGGCCACCTGACGGAGGGACTGACGGACGGATGGACTGACGGTCGCATGACGGACAGACAGCCGGCCTGATAGACGGTCGGCCTGACGGAGGGACAGTCGGCCTGACGGACGGACAGTCGGCCTGACGGACGGACAATCGGCCTGACGGACGGACAGTCGGCCTGACGGAGTGACTGACGGACGGGCTCACTGATGGACGGACAGACTGATGGATGGACGGACTGACGGATGGACGGAGAGACAGACTACTGGATTGACACACTGACGCACGGATCGCCTGACCTGAGGACTGGCGGACTGACGGACAGACGGATTGACGTACGGACTGACGGACGGACTGACGGACTGACGGACGTACGGACTGACGGACTGACGGACGGACGGACTGACGGACGGACTGACGGACGGACTGACGGACGGACTG
>BOPP01000346.1:215166-270166 GCA_017312745.1 Gryllus bimaculatus | reverse complement strand
CCCCCACTTGATCGACTCGCTGGGTTTATCCCCCACTTGATCGACTTTCTGGGTCTATCCCCCAGTTGATCGACTTGCTGGGTCCATCTCTGACTTGATTGACTTGCTGGGTCCATCTCGTACGTGATCGACGTGCTGGGCCCATCTCTGACTTGATCGATTTGCTGGGCTATTATTCCACTTGATCGACTTGCTAGCTTAGTCAACCATTTGATAGACTTGCTGGGTCGATCCCTCACTTGATCGATATGCTGGGTCCATCTCTGACTTGATCGACTTGCTTGGCTATTTTTCCACTTGATCGACTTGCTAGGTAGATTAATCATTTGATCGACTTGCTGGGTCCATCCCCCACTTGATCGACTTGCTGGGTCCATCCCCCACTTGATCGACTTGCTGGGTCCATCCCCCACTTGATCAACTTGCTAGGTCTATCCCCCACTTGATCGACTTGCTGTGTTGATCAATCATTTGATCGACTTTCTGGTTCTATCCCCCACTTGATCGACTTGCTAGGTCTCTCCAACACTTGATCGACTTGCTGGGTCCATCTCCCACTTGATTGACTTGCAGGGGCGATCCCTCATTTAATCGACTTGCTGGGTCGATCTCTCACTTGATCGATTGCTGGGTTGATCTTCCACTTATGGATTTTGGTTGGCTTAACAAGTATCATAGTTGGCTTACCAGGATTACGAAACATACAAAGATCAAGGATCATGGTTGGCTTAACAAGGATATTAGTTGGCTCAAAAAAGATATGGGTTCGCTATACAAGGATATTAGTTGGCTCAAAAAAGATATGGGTTTGCTATACAAGGATATGGGTTGGCTTAACAAGGATATTGGTTGG
This sequence comes from Gryllus bimaculatus, assembly GCA_017312745.1. Classification (NCBI taxonomy): domain Eukaryota; kingdom Metazoa; phylum Arthropoda; class Insecta; order Orthoptera; family Gryllidae; genus Gryllus; species Gryllus bimaculatus. The sequence continues at coordinate 269,313 of BOPP01000346.1, read as the reverse complement.
CTCAACAAGGATATTGGTTGGCTCAAAAAAGATATTGGTTTGCTAAACAAGGATATGGGTTGGCTTAACAAGTATATGGGTTGGCTCAACAAGGTTATTTGTTGAATCAAAATGGTTTTTGGTTGGCTCAACTGGGATATTGGTTGGCTCAACAAGGATATTTGTTGTCTCGACTAATGTATTGGTTGGCTTAAGAAGGATCATGGTTGTCTGAACAATGATTTTGTTTGGATCAAAAAGGGTATTAGTTGGCTCAACAAGAATCATGATTGGCTTAACAAGAATCCTGGTTGGCAAGATGACTCCCATTTCCTGCAATTCAACATGCACTGCATTCACGAGACTAATCACCATGCATCAAAGCTCTGTATTAAATGAACCTTATAGATTAGTGTGAGTGGAAATGCCTTTAAGAAACATTGTTCGATTTTAAATCGTAACTCTAAAGACAAATAGATGTTCAAAGAAATGTAGACACCAAAACCGAACTAAATAAAACAGTAGAAAAATTATAGTTCATTTACTACTTATTGACTTTCTGGACATTATAAATGTTAACTCAAATTGTTGAATATTTCTTGCGGCAGTATAAGTCTCCCAACATTTCCATCCACGACAAACACACATTTTCATACGCACAAAATACAGTCCGACAGGACAGACACACAGACCGACAGAAACACAGAACATTCCCGTCCTTCCACTCGGCCAAGGCAAGTGAGCGAATTGGGGAAGGTTGCTTCACAAGTTATCGGCTGCGCTGCGCCGAATGCTCTCGAGCAAGCGAGCGAGCGCAACACTGGTGAAGGTTCTTGTTCCGGCGAAGCTCGATAACTCTACGTACGCGACAAGGGGGGAGACTTGAATTTTCATGACCCGAGCTGCAATTACTGGTAACATCGGGGAAAGTTTTGTCTCGTAAACTAAAAATAAATTATAATTTTGAATTTCTTGGTTCATTTTATGCATGTACCCGCGGTTATTTACAATGTAAATTTTGTTTTTATTATTATTAGTATTATTATTATTTCAATTCACATTTATTCAAAAGCACCGAAATCAAGGTGTGACTGTGAGATCGGAGTCGCTAGGACAGACATGCCATACTTTCACAATCTCTTTTGTACAGACTAACAGGCAGATAAAAAGAGATAACACAAAGCTTTTGTGACTAACCAACGTAATTCTAAAAGTTAGCACATGATGTTTGTGACATGAAAAATGTAAATTATGAAAAATTAGTGGTTGTCTCTGCAACTTCTTGCACTGAAGAGTGGTGCACTTTTATTGAAAGAAATGTTTACAAACACTGTGCAGTATACTCGCAGTATATAAATCGAAGTTTTTAGTACCTGAGATAGTACAATCTAAAAGCCACTTTCACACTTTGCGGTCTCAACAAATTACTTTTGACGTTGAAAACCTGAAAAGTGTCCACACTAGTGTAACGATTTTTGACGCCTCATCTTTCGCAAGGCGACATTTTGATAATAATCTCTCTTTAATAGTGAGGATAATTCAATTACATTGCACAAATAAATATATTTCCAAAACTTTAATAAACCGCATATTTAAATATTACGGTCATCTGTCGTACATACGAGATAGAACTAAAGAATTCGCCGAAGTATACAGTGTAAGTATTCAGCATATTGACGTGTTTTGCAATTTACCGCCCACGCGAGCAGTCGAGGAAATAGTATATCTGCTTTGACAACATTGCATGAGGTTCAGTATCACTTCATCTAATATAGAATATTTCTTGTTCTGAGAAGACAAGAACTCAATGATTGAGTGACATGTTGTTTGCTTCTTGTTCGTAACACAAGTGTATAGCGTATTCATTTTATTTTGGTTTGTGACTTTTGGTGGAACGGTATGGCTTCTGTTCGTAGTAAAGGCCAAACAATACACAGTTGAGCTAGGGAAAATATACGTCTCGTTATTAAGAAGTGTGACAAAGAAAAGAATTCGAGCTTTCTTCAACACACGCTGCATAACAGCAATTTTCGGGTAGTAAACAATAGTGAAGTGTCTGTTCGAACTGTGGGGCAGCTGAAGTACTCCCGGTAAGAAAAGGCCATATTGTGAAGATACAAAATTACACACTGATGACATCTACTTATTGCTTATTTGTTTTACTTATTCTCGTATGATGTTTTAATTCTTGCCTATGGATACTTGGCGTAATATATTTGGGACAGCTAGTAGTTACAGATTAGGCGGGGTGGGAGGCAGCTTTCAAGAACATTGAGCGCATTCTTCAGCCTCGCAATCGAGTCAGCTCCCAACAATAAGAATGAGGTGGCTCGGGGATGAACAGACGTAGTAGACACGTGGACATGGAGCAGGACGTGTGAAGCGGAGAAAAACACCGAGTAAGCGAGCCGATCAGTGAACTTGGTGTGAGCATTTCCCACGTTGTCTATTTGCGAACCACTGTCCCAGTGGCATATTGGACTTGGAAATCCCGGGGCCCCATCCCCCACGGCCACTTTACGTGAGTCCAGGCTCGTTCGTGCCCTAGTCCCTGCTCTATCCCTTTGCGGCAGGTGGCGATGAAAGACCAACCGCCCGATGCATTTGGAGCAACAATCTGCTCAATAGTTTTCACAATCGACAGACCGAATCAGGCCTTCCGAGAAAATTCAAGATTTTTTCCGTGAAGTATAAAGAAGTTTCACAAAATCTTGGGAACACAGACATCGAAGTGAAGATTCGATGGATTATATAGTATGATATAAGGAATATTATAGTGTACATACTTTGGTTTTTACTCCAAACGCGTGCCTATTTTTGTTATTGTTACTGTTATTATTATTATTTTTATTATTATTAATAATATGTACAACGAAGTCCTTATATTTCTTTCTTTTGTCAAAAAAACGTCAAATGCCGTTTTCAAATCGAAAATCGGACCATTGGTTCAGACGTTATCAGTAAAGTAAATTCCCCTGTGATAATGCAGCGATCTATTGAATTTTCCTACAAGTATTTTTTGGTGCATTTAGCCTTAATATAAGCACGTTTTGGGCGTCATTAGATGAGTTAACTGAATGGACGAAAGTGATTAAAAAAGTAACATCAAATTCATAATATTATCCGAACCAAATTTTCCAGATATTTGAGATTCCCATGAAGGAGAGGAACTTACTCAGAGAATGTGTTGGCACATGAAAATAAATGACCCCTGCAATGCGCAGGACAGACAAAATACAATGACGATATCTCTAGCTACGTGTTCAATAGAAACACAGCGAATGGTAACAATATTTTTGTGGTCAGAGGGCCTAAATACTGGATAAATTGTTAGACGGATCGTGGAAAGTTCGACGATAACTTCTGTAGAGAAGAAAACTACTTTACAAGTGTTCGAGTGGAAAGCTGGCTTAAAATCCTTGAACAGCAACGCTCTCGCCATCCTGACGGTCACTTTTCAACCCTTCTCCGGTAAGGTTGTTTTCTCTGTCTTCTACAATATTAATAGTCTGATTTTGAAGCATTATCAGGAACGGTGAGAAACAAGGAATAGTGTCCGCCACAGCACAATGTTGGAGAAGAGTCGTTCTTTTCATTTACAACAATGCTCGTTCCCTCTCTTGATATTATTCAAAAACTGAAATTTCAGATCCTAAATCTCTCCATATGTGTCTTCTTTGTATTATCATGGTTTGGAATTATGAAGGTCGCTTTGACAGAACAGCGATTTGAGAGTGATGAAATGAAAAAATGTGCCGCATTTTTTGTTGAAGGCACAATTAAAAAAACTTTAAGGTGAGTAAAAGAATTAGGCTAACGGCATGAAAAGTGTATTGAAAAGTAAAGAGATGTCAAAACTGACATACTTTTTATATTTGCTTTTAAATATATATTTAGTAAATATTCACTTTACTGATAATTTTTGAATCGCCAACGTACATATCTAGATAAGTAGACATTCAAAACAGAATGTTATAAATATACAAATCGAAATGTAAAAGAAAAAATCAAAATATAATTATTAAGTATATATTACTTTTGCTTGTAATTTATGGTAACAATAGCTAAACTATCTTTAAGATGCTTATTTCAAAATTAATCATACATAGAAATGTTAGTTTCAATTCATCATTGTTTTATGTATATAATATAGATTTCAATATTTCCTTATTTAACACAAAATGTAACACTTCTAGAAATAAAATAATTATAATTTATGAAGTTCAATTACGTAGATTCGTATAAACTGCACGGACAGTATTTTAATCCGTTACTTACCCAACAGCCAACAGTCTCACAGAAGAAAGCATGTCTTTGGAGGAATCGACCAGGCCCAAGAAAACTCACCAGCAAGTGGTCCTGAAATTTAAAAGATATCGTAAGGTAAAAGAGCGAAACAAAGAGACACAATAAAAAACGAAGAGAGTCAAATAAGCAGGAACGTATAATAATTATTAAAGATTGAAACAATATGAAATCCAAGGGGTCTACTTCTAACTAAGAATAAGATTAGAGAATTGAATGTTTAAAAAATGACATGGTATTGACTACCACATACAGTAGTGAATACGAGTAAAAGTGAAACTAAAGTACTCTTTTAGACATATAGTTTAAATATAATTTTATTTTACTACATACATTATCATTATCATACTACATTTACTACATACATTATCATACTACATTACCAAAATTCATTTTTTAAATATTTATATTAATGAATATAATTTGCTTGACGAGTGAGATTTGATAATGATGATCTAGGCTTTCGTCTGTGTCTCCATTTTTCTTTTTGCACACAATCATTGTAATTTTATTTGCACTAATCCTATTTAATTAAAATTGTTATGAGTAGGTTATAATGTTTACTTTATTATTAACGTTAGCTCTAGATGCTGACTCAGTTATTTGCTTGTCTTGCACCAAAAAAGCTGTTGAGGGAGAGCATGAGGGGCTGCTTGTAAAAGCGAATAGCAGAGGTTGGAACAGTAAGGTAAAGTAAAGGTCACGTTAAAAATTTCTCAAAACCACGACCAAGACATTGTTACAAGCCGGCGGGATCTGAGAAAAATGTAACTTCGAAATGACCTTCTTGAAAATGAATTTTTTTTCAGCGTGGAGGCGCACACAACAATCACTAAGTTTGTATTCATAAAATTTTCTAAAATGATATGCATATAACCTTTTCAAACATTCTTTTTATTTAGGGAAACATTTTAATATTATTGGACGATCATAAAGGGTTTGTAATAGAAATTCCACTATACAATTACGTTAGGAGGATAGGAGTTTAAGGGGGAAATTGTGATATTATTTTATTATAAATACATTTTTGCAATAAATTATGGAAAATATAATACGTACAATGAGAAGCACTTCTGAATACAGTGGCATTGACAGCTGTATGCACTAGTATTGACAGTTACCTAAGTGTTTTCGTTCACGTCAAAACATATGTAAAAATAAAATATTTCATTTAAATAAAAATTGCTCTCACACCTTTTTTCAAGTTGTTTACTCTATGCAGATGCTCTCAGTTTTGAGAGAGATTTTTAACTGTAATACGTTTCCATTTATCAGCAATAAATCAGACAGTGAATCTGAAATTCAGTTCTCGCCATTCCGTTTTGTATTTACTGCCAGCAAATTTTATATAAATGAATAAATAACCTGATGTACGAGAAAATGTATTCCTAGAACCCAATTCATAATGCATTCTGTGAATTTTACTGAAATGAAATCAACGAAATTGTTTTGTGATATCTACATTACTAATTTGGAATACCCGCATAAATTCAAGGAAAGCTACGCAACTTCCAGACTAAAGAACATTTTTATTCTGACGATAATATTTTTTTGTACACCAACATTATAAACAATCTTTTGTGGCTACGAAAATCGTACAGAAAGTGAAGGATTATGAAACTACTCAAATAAAATAACGTTTTTATTCAGACATACACAAGAAAAGAATAGAAAGGAGCAATATATTACATTACAGGAATAAAGAACTAGTGGTACTAAAACAGCACTTTCTCGCCATTAGTAATGGTTATTTAAAACGTTTTATAGTACAGTTTTCGAATTTTTGTAAAACTCAATTGAAATCGTAGAACATTTGGTGCGAAAAAAGGGCAGAGTGCAAGAAAGTAAAGGTTTAAATGTTAATAAATAATACGATACTGATAGCATTGGACAACAAGTAGATCGAAAAATATATAATAGTAATAATAAAACAATATGGTATTGTAATATTCTACAAATATATAAAAGTATTCGCTTTTATTTCCGCGAACTAAAAGCAGCCATCAGCGTGTTATCTGTGCAGCGCGGCGTTACAATGGGTAACAGCAACCAACAATGACCGCTCACGTATTCGTTTCCACATTTAACACAACTTATTAAAGGACGAAATTTAAAATGAACTAACCTAAATTTATAATTGTGATACAAAATGATACATGAAAATATACAAATTCTAACATACGTAGAATCCAACCGCGTAAATTGTGAGCGGGTGGCTGCAGGATAACAATCTTTATTTAATTTTTATTTCAAATAGATTCTAAATAATTTCTAGAAGATTAATTTGTAAACGTATAACAAAAGCTCCTATGAAATAAATTAATAAATATGAAATATGAAATACTATACACATTCTAACATACGTAGCATTCACGATCAAGAAACGCAGTATTTTTAGAGCAAGCGACAAACTTTGATGCCCATTACTTCAATATTACTCATTGTTTCGAAAAAAATAACATGACCTTATTTGAAAATCTGCGTTTGATGAACATATTTCATTAAGAAAAAATGTATCTTCAAAATTGTAGTTGTAGGAAGACGTCGAAACAATTTTGAATTTGTGCATTTGCCGAAATATCCGGATCTTCAACCAACAAGAGAACTGCTCTATTTTCTTAAATGTTCTTCAGACTGTCCACCAACAAATAATATTAAAAACGATGAAGCCGTTTTTGAGAAAAAAATGTTTAAACAAACATTACATTTTGCCTATATTTCACAGAACATTACACAAAAAATTTCAAATTTTCGAAAAATTGTACACGACCTTTTTTCATAATGTACCTTTAAGGATCAGATAACATTAAAGAAAAAATCTATATCTTTAATATTTTAGTTGTAGGAAGATGCCGAAAAAAATGATTATTTTATTTGTTGAAAAGTCAGAGTTTTTAACGAATATGAGACCTACGCTCTTATCTAAAACGTCTTTCAGACTATCCACCAACAGACTTCGATGACGCCATTTTTTGAATATCTTGGAAATGTCCCAAGGTCTTCATGTAAAGTATCCCCCAAAATTAAAACCTCAATTTCAAATTAAGGGGCCGCCACATCAGCTATTACGATTGAGGAATACCAATTTTGGAGAATTCGTCGAAATCCGTTTCCGTTGTTCAGAGACAGATGGACGGACGGACAGACATTTTTCGTCCAATCGATTTTTCGTTATCAAGGACCAACAAAACAGGGATTCTAGCTACATCACGTGTTAGAGGATTTTGTTCCTAAATTTAGCAAGTGTCTTTATCCACTTTTACTTTATAAGGCCCTGTAGCAAGAGTTATTCGGTCGAAAATTCGCCGTTTTTTCGCGCGGCATTACATAACTTTCTCTGCTCAAGACGTACTTTCTACAGCGCGAGAAAGTAAAAATTAAACTCCACGTATCTTTACAACACGAATTAATTAATAAAAATTTAACGTACAATTTCAAACACTGGTAACAGAGAAGTCAGTACTTGTCGAAACTGGTATTTAATTTGTAGTCGATTCCCCTGCATCAGGTGTCTCTCCACCAGATGCAATTGTCTTGGCGATTCTAAACTACACTCACTGCCCCCCAACAGCAGATGAAGGCCATTATCCGCCAAGGCTCCGTGGCGTTTGAGAGAGGTTATGTCACCTTATAACGATGTTGTGCCATTGACTCCATTTCCATACGATCACGCATTGACAACAGACAATGAAATATCAATAGTTAAGTACGTTAGAGAGTTAGTCAAGCATGTACCTAACTAACTACGCTAATTAAGTTCGTGTTTCAGTAATCATTAATGTTTTACAATAATTGTATAATGTTATTAATAACAAATAGCGTATGCAACTTGTTTATAATGTTGCTTTATGGAGATTGTACAAATGTTAATACTGACTCCTAACATTGCACGTTTTCAAAACAAGCACTTACGCAATAAAGCAAAACATTGTAAACTAGCTGCGTAATACCTACACTACTAAATTAACCCGCGTGCGTGGCTTAAGACCTTTTAAAGAATACGTATTTGGCAAAGTTGTGTATTAACATATAAATATGTAACGGCTATGTAATAAATGTTAAAACTAATATATAAAAACAATAATTTAGCAATTCCCAAAACTTTCTTGGAATACAAAAACTGCAAAAAATTGCTTTGAACGAAATACTTTAAAATGAGAATTTAGACGAGACACAACATTAATTAAAGAAGCGCTTTGACTTAATTTTTGTCATAAACTAAAGCCTAAAACGTTCATTACCTTACATTCGTAAGAACTTTTTTAAAAAAAGAAGCAAATACAATTATTTCGTCGCAAATTTGTTTCTTTAAATTTACTGTTTTCTCCGGACTCGGGATAATGTAAGCTTATTTACAAATAGTAGTAGTTAATAGTTAAAAATTCATTACTGCATTTACCAAGTTGAGTTGGCGTGCAGTACCTCAAGATGACGCGCTCGGCCGCCTGCGAAGGGCGCACCTGCGTCCGTTAGCCGTTCGCAAATCGCTTCGCGGTGGCCACGGGGGGGGGGTAGCATCGGGGGAGAGGGTGCAGTACTGCTGTGCTGCGGACGACAGGAATAAATGCACGTTTTACATCATCTAAAATTTTTTAAAGCTGCCAACGGCCGCGTAAACGGACCCATTAATTACAAAGCAAACGCAAACGAACAAGCGCAAAGCTGCTCGGCGAAATTCAGAGGAAAGAGCAACAAGCGGGCGGGCGCCGCTGTCAGTCGCTCGGACAGAACGCGCGGGAATGCCCTTGCGCCGTCAAAGCAGCGCGTGCGGCACAAAAGTCGTTTGAGAGCTCGCTGACTTGCAAGGGCTTTGATGTCTTTGATAGGTTGTCCAGAACGTAAGTTTCCGGCTAATGCAAAGTTCGATAGCAAGTCCGCACGTGCCCATGTTTTAATGTGCATTTCGTACGCGCGCGCTTAATCATTTATTTAAATTATTTTATTTCATTGAGAACAATGAAGGCGCACATGTGCTCCACCCGAGATACAATTTACTGTTTTTTTAAAAAAAATCTGGAAAATGGAGGTAAAATAAATGGGTTTGAATTCGCTTGGAGGAAAATGATATAGTACTTTAATACACCTTTGTATTAAAGTATTAATATTTCCGTTCTCTGCGAATAGATTGAGTGTACGGGTATTTTCTACGATATATTATGGTTGAAAATTTTGGCAGATGATGTATAAGCTACCCGGAACTTTTTAATGAGAATCTCTTCGTTGGAATTTACTTGAAACTGACGAAGAAAGTTTCAGAGACGTGTTTCAGATTTATTTATGCATTTCCGTTGAGCTGAGAATCGCAGTTTGTAATGTATATATTTGATGTGTATATTTGTTCACATTTTATGGAATGATAATTAATATTCCTTGATGTGTGAAATACAAGAAATGCATTTGAGAGGGACATGACAACACGTGGAAAACATGGCAAGAGTTGTAGAGAGTGTATGAAATTATCAAACATCACGAATGAAACAACACTATTGTTTGGTTATTTCATTAAATATTTCCTGTTTTTTTACTTTTGGACTAAACAATTTTTAAAAAATTCAAATTATTTCTAAAGAAAGTAATAAAGGCAATATTTGGACTCGATCAAAGAAACTTGATCATAAAACAATAATGTTTTAAAGAAAATATCAATTAAAAGGCTGTTAGGGATTGGGAAAGGAATACAGTGACCTTTTCTAAAAGTTGAACGTCTTAATGTGTTGATATACATTCAATTACTGTTCCAATTATTTTCAGTCCGCATTATTAAAATACTTTCTAGAAAATGAAATTGTTTCGCCCAGTACAGAGAAATTCGTTGACTAAAATTTTACCGATATGAATGCGTGGATCAACAGCAGTAAGGACTTGTGCATCGAAAGGACACCGCTCCTACGCTGATCGCGACTTTCTCCCGCCGCTGACTCAGGTCTCGCGTTTTCTCAGGGGAGCCCTTGCCGTCGGCGACGTCGACCTGCTGATTACGCGTCGCCCGTACCTGCCCCCTCCCCCCCCCCGCGCCAACACACCTCTCGGCGAGCGCGCCTTCGCCGTCCGTTGGTTCGTTCGTTTGTTTGTTGCGCCGGCGAGCGGTGGCGTCTTAATACGGGCGCGGCGAGCGCCTTATCTGGCGCGGAAGCGTAATGGAAGCGGCCGAATAAGAATCTGATAAGAAAGAACGCGGGACCCCGGCGGAATTTAAGGCCCCGCCCGGCGCGCCAGGCGAGGAGAGGCGTTGGCGCGGGCTGCGTTAACGCGGGATTTAAAGCAGCTAATCTGGAGGCGCTAATACAGGTGGAGGTTAGCGTCGCTAGCGCGTGCGCTCCGAAGGAGGGAAGGGCGAGGCGGGGGCGAGCGGAGTTAATATTGCAGGAAAGAGCGGGGCCGGCGCGAGGCGGGGCGGGGCGGGGCTGAACGGGGAGGGGTGGGGCGGGGCAGGGAAGGTCGTGGAGGGGCTTTGTGGGGCATGCGGAGGCTTGGATGACGGGGCGGGGCGGGGCGGTACTGGACACACCCGAGGCGAAGCGAGAGGAAGGCGAGGACGAGGACGAGGGCGAGGGCGGCTAGTGCGGCCGGGCAGCTGGCGGGCGAGGACACGACGTGGAGCAGATGCGAGCAGACGGCCGGACGTAATAGAGAGAGCACGGTGCGGGGGATAATCTGCGTGGTCGAATGTAAAAGTCATAGTGTAAAATATGTAACACAGTACCCTTGAATTATAAATAGATAATACGAATTAAAACTGAATTTGGTGTGGGTACAACTATTGCACCTACAGAAGGAACTGGATGACGGTAAAGAAGTTAGAGAAATTAGACCTGAGTTGAATTCTCAACGATTTTGCACGATTGTCAAAGAACGTAGAAGTAAACCTCTAAAGGGTAACAAAGTGGACGATGAGGTTAGGGAAGAGAAATTGTAATGTGATGCGGTAATGAAGGTGAATATGGAACGATCTGTAGAGAACAGGACGTAATCACATCTTATGAAAATTTAAGAAACGTGGATGGGGCAGTACAATTTACTGGACAAGGAAACCAAGAAGTGAAGCAATTGCAGAGCGGTTCGGGCGCTTTAGGAGGAAGAGATTGGCAAAACATGTTGGTGCTGCACTGTAAGAAACCAATATTAACAAGCTGATGTGAATGAATGGAGAGGTCAAAGAAATGAGAGAGAATGTGATAGCATTGGGGAAAGCAGGTTGCAGGGGAATGGAGAATTTCGTGTGCTATAAGATGAGACATTTTGAGAGTATCTTTTTTTTTAACGGCGGGGTTCACCGTTAAGAAATATGAAAAATCTTGTTTTATTCACTTAAGATTTAGCAAGTACATTTGAGATTTCGTGCAATCCGAGATGAAAAAAGACAATTTGCGTCAATTTATGAAACAAGCGGCGATAATCAAAAACTGGCTCTCGTTGGTTGGCAACAGTGCGTCGAAGGTCGCGTGTGCGGCAGTCGGTGCCAGTGTCTGTCAGTTTACTACATAGTTGTGACCGGTTAGGACTCAGTATGTTTCTATAATTTATTACTATTTACTATTAAGCACAACAAGGAGGTGGCGTAAGAGGAGTTTGGCGAAGGAGACTCGGGTGGGCAGTGGGCTAATTGGCGTGGAAGACGCGGGAGTACGCGGATAGAAAGAGGAAGCGGCGCGCCGCGGGGCGGGGCATGGAGAGGCGAGGTGAGGCAGTGCGAGGCAGAGCGAGTCAGAATGGGGTAGAGCGGGGCGGCGCGAGGTGGGGCGAGGTAGGGCGGGGACAGCGGAGCGGGGCAGAACCGGCTCAACCTCGGTTGGATGCGTAGCTGGCTGTCCGAGTCGTGGAACAGAACGGGGCGGGACGGGCCCTACGAAGCGGGGCGACCCCGGGTCGGCCGTCCGGCGGGGCGGGACGAGGCAGGGGCGGACGGGACGACACAGCGGGACAGGACGAGCGTCGAGTCGACAGGACACAACGAGAGGTCAGGGCTGGCAGGGCGCGGACGGCACGGGACGGACCGACTCGGGCGAGCAGGAGGCGTGGGAAAATGTCTCTCCGCCCGGAGCCCGACACGGGGTCAAGTGGTGAGACGGGGCGTGGACAGTAGCGGGCGGAAGGCCGGGAACAATGCGGGGGGAGGGCCCCAGGGGAGGTTTGGAGGGGGGCGGGGAGGAGGGTCAGCGCGGAGTGGGCGGGGGCGGCGCAGATTTGTAGGCGGCGCGGCCGCGCGAGAAGCGTCGCTGGCGTCGCGACGCATCAGCGCGGGAGCTCCTGGCTACGCAGGGCTCCCCTCGGGGGCGGGGCGGCGGGCGGGGCGGGGCGGGCGGCGGGGGCGTGGGCGGTCCGCAGATGCGCAGATAGGCGCCGTCAGCGGGTGATGGACGCGCGGTGACTAATTGCCAGTGTATCTGGGCCCTAAGGGGGGTGCGGGGGGCAGATTAAGTGGCGGCGGTCGAGGGACCCGTGGGACGCTGTGCGCTGCGCCGACAGAGCAGCGCCGGAGGGGCCTCGCAGCGGCCGCCGCCAGGCCGTCTTGTCTTGGGGCAGTTGAGTGCCTCCCTCCGTTCCAAAGGCAACTTGGCGCCCAACGTGGCACTACAGGAGGAATTGTTACCCTCACACGAATCGTGAACAATGACAGTTACAAACAATTATTTTTATCTACATTTTGTACAGTTACCAACATTTGGGAAGAGTTTTAAGGCATTGAATATTCAAGTTGCTTTAAATATCTAAAAAAGTATAATCCTCACGAATAGACTGGAATAATCACAGACGTACGTTTTAAAATATATTTTTTTTTAGAAAATGTTCTGCGCCCTAGACATTTCAGATACTTCAACGATAATTGATACGTATTACATACTTTCCTTACTATAAGCAAGTTGTAAAATTCATAGAAGAGAGTCTAATTGCAAAACCTTGGTTCAATAAACTTATTCAACATATTTTATCTGATTAAAATTAAAATGGGCTCAGGTCTAAGAACATCGCTAACTACCACATGACGAATTATCCGGTCATAAGTGCCATAGAACGTATACGTATACATACAAAAGAAAATCATGCTGTTCGTTTAGCAAAAATAAGCAAAATTATTAACTTATTGGTAATTCTAATGAAATAATATGCTAATTGTAAAGAATCACGTGAATTATTGTCATTTAGAATATCAAATTAGTTCCTGTGAAGAGAACACATTTCTCATTTCCAGTTCTTAATTGTCCGAGCACAGGCATGTAATAGCACTAATTCACGAGACTTAAGTCTCCCGCTTGCATTTGTTACCTGACTTCTTCTGACTGTCGGAATTTATGGAGACAATTGCGCGAATCGACGGCACGTGTTCAGTGGGCCTCTTACGTGTTCTTTGCTTCGATTACTGGGTTGTAATTAATGGTTCTCGAATTCAACGAGGAACTCGGAGAAGGAAATATTGTACAGGAGAAAATTCGTGCAGTACTAATGGTTGAGTGCCAAGAAACAAGTAGAAACAGTAATGTAATGAGCTGTGAATAGAAGAGACAAGATACAGAGAAATCATTTGAAACATTCTTTGGTAATATGCATTTTTTAAATTTGTAATTATTTTACTGAAGCGTAATATGAAAGTACTATTACGTTACTGGAATTTTAGAAATGACTTCACCAACTACCGCTTTTATTCGTGTGTCTTGATATCTTATTTGTGTGTCTCGAGTAATTCGCTTTCTTGTATGAATATTTGTTGCTTTTTTTGGGCATATATAATATGTAAAGTTATATCTAAGAGAATATTAAAAGTATGCCAAGAAATACATTTGCAAGTCATCGCACGGACATTAACAACATCTATACAAATATACAAGAATGTACACTTCATCGAATAAAAAGTAATTTCAAATATTCATCTTAATAATAAACGAAAGGTTTTAATAAACGAAATTGACATCCAGAACATAGTTCGGTTACGTTGTATAAAAAGCTTTCTCAGATTTAACGGTTTAGAGCAAGACTCGCGGTTGGAACTAAATCACTTGCGTCGTACTTATCCTCATCTATTTAATTAATAATAATCGGCTAATTAATAGAGCCTGTGAAATTTAGGGAGAGAAAGCTTTAACAAGATACAAATAATTCCCTAGATTCTAGAACGTTCTTTATTTCTTGATCAAACTTGTGCTGGGTTAGACATTACGCAACATTTCTAGAAGAGCATTGATATGAACGTTCATTAAATTGTGACTAATTTTCTGTCGAAAGGACAATAGTGACTCCAGATACGTGGCAACTATTCTCTGTAGCAAAATACGTAAAGATCTTCGACGATATCAACAATACATTACTAACCTACAATACTGTTTTCCACCGCGCACAGAAATTGAAATAAAAATAGGCACCCCTGACCTTGTGAAGAATCTAGCGTTTAGTTACAAACTTTTTATTTTAAAAAACATAAAATATTTATTTCGAATACTCGGATGAATTAATGTAATATTGTGTGACCTCCGATCATGTGAGAGGTCTATAATTTCATTAGATACCCAGCATTTCGGGAAATATAAAAGAAAGTTAACATTTTCGATTTTGACTGAAAAATGCAAATATTTGATTGAATTAACCCACAATTCCTCATAGTGGGATTACCGACAGAGTTCTCAGTCATTGCTTACGAAGGAGCTGCCATCATGTGACAGCATGGTTTCAAGGAAGAGGCTGCCTGACATTAAGTATTTTTATTTACGTGTTGCGTTATGGAACACCACATCTTTTGACATTTTTGGTATGTAAAGAACTGTTACGCTGAATTTATTATACTATATCATTCATTTGCGGTATTCGCGAAGATTGTTTTTATTTAAGTATGTAATTTATTGCAGTATTATTCCAGAGTATTTCATTTATCAGAACTTTTACTCATTATTAATTTTATACGTCTATATTATTCATTAATCATAAATTAGTAAGGTACCGGCTTAAAGACAGTAAAAATGTAACATCAGATTTCACACCAGTTACAATGGATATGAACATGATTTTGGTTTATTACGGGCCACTGACACGCTACTTATTTTATTAGTTTATTTTTCTTCAAAAGCAATGGTTCATTATATTAAATCTAATTATGTTCTGAAATCTGATTAAATCTCATCTGTTCTACGAGTAGTATAATCTAAATGAGTCGATGTACATGGGAAGTCATTACAAAACGAAATTCGTTTTATTTTCTGCCTATTTATCATTATATCAATTAAGATCACTGATCATTTGTGACAGTCGCGAATTGACTATATGGAAATTAAATAATTAAAATTTTTGCAGATTAACATATTAAATAGTTCTTACAATTTATTCTAGTATGTCTTGTTAGAACTGGAATCAGAATAAAATGACGTGCTTTGGAAGTTCGATAATATTAATGATTATATACTCTTTAAAGAAGATGCTATTCATCATGGATATTTTTATTTCAAAACAACATACTTTAAGGTGGATTGTGTTCTAGTGGAAAACATTCTGGTTACCAGATTTAGGGGTAGGAGATGTGCAAAAGTGGCATTACCTATAATTCAAAGTCGCGATCCACGTTTTACGGTCTCTTGGAACCACGAGCTCGGACCTCGAGGCCTCGGCCAGGGGGGCAGCTTGGAGCAGTCGGGATCGCGGGGTGGCGGAAAGGGCGGCGGGGGGCGTAGGGTGTTTTGTATGGCCGGGGGGACGGGGGCACGGGGGACGGGACGGGGGACCGGGACGGGGCGGGGGGACCTGCCTGCGGGCGGCGGCGCTCACACGCGCCGGAAATGGAATTGTCGGGAACAAGAAATGTTTGCGCCGCTATTATCTGGCCGGCCCCATTTCCGGGGCCCGCAGCACCGTAGCCGCCGGCCGGCCGCCGCCGCCGCCGCCGCCGCCGCGCAGCGCACTCCGCGGCCGCCCTGGGCACACCCCCACCGCGCCTCCGCCGGCCTCCGTCCTTCTCCAGAATCGCTCTTTCCTCCGCCCGCGCCGGACAGGATTAGCGCACCGAGTGCGCCGCGGGCGTTACGCCGGCGCCGCCGCGTGGGGGGGGCGGCCAGTGCGTGCGGGGGCGCCGTTCCGCAAGGGGCTCAGATGCCGGGCGATGGGCGTGCAGGGTGAAAGTGATCGAAATTAAACGAATCGCGTGACTCACTTGAACGACGAATTGTCAGGGGGTGCAATTTTTGATTCCACAGTTCAGTCGCTAGATCGTACGTTCGGATAACATAAGATCCCCGGCTCGGATGCAGCTGGAATAAACAAAATCCTCGAGACAATCCACTTTCATGAGATTTGGCCCACAGCGCTAGTATGCTATTAAACTATTTTGGGGAATGGAGAACCTCAGTTTAGTCAATATTTTTATTTTTAATCTGTTGATGAGTCAGTGTTCTCTTCAGGGCTACAATACTATTTTAAATTAATATAAAATTCAGTTTACAATTACATATTACTGCTTAGTAAACACGATGTGCACAGTTAAATACGTAATAATGTACGTATTGCACCATACAAAGTACAGCTCTCGACAACAAAAGTGAATTTTGTATTAATGTAATATATTATTGTAGTTCTGAAGATGTCAACCTGTTTAATAACAAAATATAAGCAAAATAAAAATAAAAGTGTTGCTAAACCTGAGATAATATGTGATTCATAGGATCAATCGTTAATAATATTTTTGTTTACTCTCACAAAATCAGTGAAAAAAATCACAATATGATGGGTTGTAATAATTCGTTCAACGGCTCTTGCATTTATTCATTACCGTATCAAATTAATAGTAGTATACCTGGATTGTCCAGATTGCTCATCGCAATAGTTGAAGTTTCGGATGAAATACACAGAAAATGTCGGATATTGAAGTTGTTTACAAGGGTACGAATATATCATTAAACGTTTTAATAATTCGTTAGAGTGATCTTTGGGCGAAGCAGTCACTGATAGTTACTATTCGCTGAATACAATGAAAGTAAATAAAATACATTCAATTTTATCTTCAAAATACTAATATAAGTAGTTGTATACTAATATTAGTGAGTTGTATAATCGAATCTTTAATACGTATATTTTGTTTTTCAAATGAATGAGGGCTTATAGAAGGTTAGGAAATACAATAAAAAATACAGTTATTATTGGTAAGAATATGTATATTTATATTGTTTATAAATATGTTATTATCGACTTTAATCTGGAAGCATCTTTTATAAATTGTAAGGGGTTTGATAGCTAAAAGAAATTCTGTAATTATTAGGTTGTTTTCACTCGTCTAGTGATTTTATTTTTTTTCGTTCTTCTTACATAACTAGAATTCAGCAGATCTAGTAAAAGAGGACATTCAAAAGTATCCAAAAAAGTGGTTCAGAAATATTTCTCGATTCAAACCGTCTTCTCATTCAACTCGCACCAAGCGCACCAGCGAAGCACGCGCACTGAAGAAGCACCCCTTCCTAATTCTGTGCACGTTTATTTATTGCTTATTTTACTCTTCACACCAAATAAGGTGTTTAATTGCATCGTGTTTGGGAGAGAGTAATATTCATCCAGAAGACTGGTTCTCCATCATAATGTCGACTTCTGTAACCCTGCGTCAACTCTCGAGCTCATCCTGGAAAACGCAGACGTGGCCATTATCGCATTGCTGCGGAGTCATGCGCCCGTGGCGTCCGTATTCCCCGTTGACCGCGCACATAGAGATGCTCGCCTGCGCGATGCCACCTGTTCACTGCGTCGGCGTTGAGGGGGAGGGCGGCGGCGGGCGAAATTAATTCGTCCGTCGCGTCGGACACGTGTCAATGGGCATCGGGGCGCGTCGGGGCGCGGGCGGCGCGGGCGGCAGGTGCGTCGGACGGCGTCGCGCGCCGTCGCCCGCGCCGACGGGTCAATCTGCGGTGCCCCGTCGCCCCCGCCCCGCGCCCCACATGCGGCGCTGCGGTGCCACGAGCTCTGCCACGACATCGTTTCGTCAGCAGCGTCGCTGACTGGGAGGCTCTAGGATTCGGGACCCGACAGCGTCGGTATCAACGCACAGTCATCAAGTCATCAGTTATCAATAGCCTCGTCGAGTTTATTGACAGGCGGAATTCTAGCGGCCGGTTGTTTTGATAGGTAGTTTTCATCGGATTATCCGGTCAAAACCAGGCAAATGCCTGAGCAGTACCTTAACAAACGGGCCACAGACCGTGCGAGATCATTCCTTTTTCTTCCTTGTCCTCTCATCATTTTACTTACACTTACACTTACATTTACATGAACTAAACTACTACACGTGTCCGGACATTTATTGGTAGCTTAGAGCTTGTCACGGCTGGATCTCTCACTCACACTCTCTCACACTCAGTCACAGTTCGTAAAAGACACAGGTGAGCACTTTGTCTTAGCTCATTCGCGCTGTACTGCACCCTCATCTGACGCAGCCCTGACGCACCAGCTGTATTTCCTGCGGCCCGGGGGGGGGGAGGCAAACGCTGAAACCTCTACATACAATACGCTTCTCTCAATACATAATAAACTAATTACCTAGAATTCGTTAAAGAAATTTCTACTATTTATAAGAAATCATAGTCACAAACAATGTCTGCTTTCACGGCCGGTTTCTACATCACAATTAGTTGTTTTCGGGTTTGTAGGCCGTGGTCCAACGGAGACTGGTCCAATCGTTCGCTTGCAACTGTAGCAGGCATCATCAGTGGCGTTGCTGGCGGAAGTGTCCTTCTTTGCAGCACCGCATCAACGCGGTGACAAAGACATAGTCACAAAATTCCTCCTTCTGGATAACTAATTTCCCCTTATGAGTGTGTCAAGAACATTTATGACAACAAAGTTTCTTGAATTATGATGCAAGGGGATAAAGCACACGAACAAACAACGCTGCACCACACATTGTCATCGTGCACAACTAGGAAACGCGTCCCAGACCCTTTTTGTGACTAAGAGAGACATTATTTGTGCTCTACGGCACCCCGTAGTTAGTCGTCAGAAACGATTAAAGATGGTTTCCAGTGTGAAGGTATTTTGACATTTACAACAACGATTTAATAAGCGCGGAATATTCGAACGGAAGATTGCTGAGAAATAATTCTTGTGTGAAATGCAACTGGAGAAACGTTTGTAAAGGAACAATAAGGAGGGCAGTTCATTAGTATTTGTGCCAGTGCGGAGATTGAACATGGCATCTCATAGAAAGTGCAAGGACTGAGGTCACTGAGGACCGAGGCTCCTGTTATCAGGAGATATGACGAGAATTTCTTTTTCCTACGAAATTGGCGGTAAACCTCTTGTTACGCATGCACTGAGTTTAGCTCAAATCCTGCAATTCCGCATTCTCTGCACCGAATCTGACCGGAGTTCCTAGGATTCAGGTGCTGCCGGAGCGAAATATCGAAGCCACCAGCAGAGCAGGCCTGGCCTTAAAACAAGAGCGAGCGCTCAGTTCTGTTCCGAGTGGAATTCACATAGGGGACACATCGGAAAAGCATCGCAAGTTTATTAAGATGGTAACATTAATTGGAATATTAGTTATTTCTTAACTAGTTTTCGTTAAATAACGATTACAAATTTGTTAATCTATCTTCAAGTAACTGGATGGGAGTTTGTAAGAATGCTTAAGAATATTCCGTTAACGATATTCTCATATATCAATAATTTATGCCAAAATTATGCATTAACGTCATTAAATATCAATACTTTTATGTAGTAGAACAAAGACAACATACTGAAAAATATGGAATGGACATTTATCTCATGTGCAGATAATTCCAGTCCCATTTTTAAAAAGAAGTATTTTAACAAATAACATTCATATTAATGCACGTATTTAATTTTTTTCATTAATGCAATGAAGTTTATGATATAAACCTTGTTTTCACATAAATCAAAATGGCAATTGTTCCCTGACATAACGCAATAGCCGTTGACATGTGAGCCATAACCTCAAGCACGTGCTATAAACAGCAGCGTAACGCCGTAAGGGTCCTCCGGTGAGGATTAGGAGCGCGTTGCTATGACTATCACCCCCCCCCCATTCTACTTCTTGCTATAAAGGAGGTGTATGTTGCTTCATTCAAGCACCATCCATCTTTTATGCGTTTATTTCAACGTACTACGCCTTCGGGCAAAGTATCATCGTGACTTGCAGCTAAACTAAGATCACAACTGTCAATGTCAGGACATTAACGATACTATCTCTATTTGTGAATTTTGATTTTAGTTTATCACGTACTATATACAATGAACTAAATGTATGTTAGACACAATGAGAAACAATAAAAGCACTACAAAGGCGTTTTGAATCTTGTATTTTGAAAATATATTCACTTTACTTAATGTTCTTAAGAAATCTATGTTTAATGTTATTCATTGACATTATTGTGTTTTATTGCAATTATAGTCGCATGAAAAAATAGGAGTATAGAGTTATTATTGCGCTTTATTATGTTTCAATGGAACATGTGTTAGGAACTTTTAAAAATCTCGTCAATTTGTAATCAAGTGTGTTGATTGTCACTCACTGCCTTTTCACATTAGTTAAACGTTAACGTTTAGATCCTCGTCGGTGCTCTTCAGCCCTCTAGCTTAGTTCTTCTACTCGTATGTATCTTACAACACGCATATTTACACAAATTTTGTTATTCTGAAAATACAGGAGGACGGGGAGAGATGACGGTCGGGTAGGGGGAAAAGACCAAAAGAAGCACAGCTTCATCGAAGAAAAAGTGAAGCGAACTATGTTCCGAATAGATGGATTATTGCAATGTTTTAATTATTTTTTATCTTCACAAAATAAAAGTAAAAATTCATAAAATTTATCTTTCTCTCTGTATTTTGGGTTAAAGAAATCCGAAAAGATAATTAACTGCATTTTAAGTACTCCACTGCAGTACAGTTCTCTCACAAACATAATTTGAATAGGCTATATATAATTTATAATTTTCCTTGCATATTTACTCAATCATTGCTCGTTCTGCGAGTACACATAATTATTTCACAAAGCACAGATATTTCAATAAACGCCTTAGCATAAAATTAAAGTAGTATGCGAGGAGATTCTTTTGAAAAATTAATTTCATGAATCATGTTTAATCATTAATTAAGCTATGAAACTGTAAGCATCAACTTGAGAAAACAAGAATTTCACTTTGTGTTTTTGAGTATTATTCTTCCGTTCTGCAACTAACAAAAAAACCTTCTAATTTTGAAAATGTCCGTTCATTGTCATGCTTAGAAAACAAGTACACGGTCTTACACTAGCTGTCCTTTTTTAAAAACTAATTTAGTTATTATTAAAGTAATATTATTATGCCAGAATATTCTTTTTATTTTTTCTATTATTAATCAAACATACAAAATAATTACTTCAATAATAGCAATTAAACTTTACACAAATAACATTTGAAGAATATTTTATTCACAAGAAAACATTCTGAACCCAACGGTGTCAGGAGAGAGCTACTTTTTTACGTACGTCATCATATTGAGTTTCTTTTTATTTTATTTCGGGTAAACCAATCACTCAATTTTGTCCTATGTTACGTTTAGATTAGAAATAATAGCTGCGATCAAACCGAAGTATTTTGCTTTCTTTGTAGAGTTGACAGGGCTATCTGAACATTTCAACATCGCCTCATTTTTAGCATTTATGCTAAAACTTGAACTTTCACCACACCGTGCATGCTCAAGCGGTAAACACTTCTGCGTTAAATAATTATGTTTGTAATCGCAATGAAGTACGTGTTAGTTTAGAAAGCTTCAATGAATAATTTCCTTTTTATTTTCTCCGAACCGATGGTTCACCCGTGTAGGAACTGGTGATCCGTCCTTGCTGCCCGCTGCAATTCCTCCCCAGCCACGAGCACCGCGGCGGCCTGTTCCTGTGTCTGGGAGGCGGTGGCGGCAGCGCGCTGGACAGTCCATTCCGCCTGCGCTCCATATCCGTCGCATTTCCCCTTCCACGGCTCCCCGGATCCCCCCCCCCAGCCCCTGGGTCAACCCGCCCCGTCCGCTGGACTGGACCGGCCGCCGCCACAGCTGCTGCTCTACATCCCCCATCCGCCAAGCGCCCCCTCCCTCGAGCCCCAGCAGCCGCCGGCCGCCATCACTTCCACTCTATTCACCCCCCACCCACCATCCGAACCCGCAAAGCCAACCCGTGCTTGCCGCTCCTTCTCCCTGCATCCCTGCCGCTGCCTCTTTTCTTGACGCTTGGCCCCTTAACGGGAACGTGAAACCACACTCAGAAAGTCATCCACTCGTCGGGTACTTTTGATTTCTTCGTCGAGAACGTGGATTTCCCACAGATTTGGGGAAGTCACCCTTCCTTAGTTCACTCCCGCACTGCTTCCCCACCTGCATGTCACCCAGCAGCGTCTTTGCATCCACGACCATCGTAACCTCTACGTCCATAGCACTCTCTTGCGCGCGCACGCTCCCGTTCCAGCGCCTTCCGCGCGACCGCTTGGCCTCCCTCGCCGCGGAACGTGCTATCGGGCGCCGCCTGGCTGCGCTCGCGCCGCTCCACCCCCTTCGCATATCGCAGCCCCCCCCTCTCCCCCCCCCCCGCCCCCCTCGCCATTATGACGAGCGCTTTGTCTCCGCGGCGCGCGGGAGCGCATTCGGCTGGCGCGAGGCCCGCCGCCCACGCCGCAGCTATCTCAAGCAATCGGATATGCCGAAATCAATATGTTTTCACTCGGGGTGGGCGTGTGGGTGGGGGCGGCGCCGTCGTGGACCCGGAGAACATTACGCTTCGCCGCCCGCCCCGCCCCCGTGTCGCGCCACGTCCTGCACTTGGCCGGCGCCGCACTCGGCTCCCGATTTCCCTTCTGTTCTCGTTCGGTCCCCGGGGACCCTTGGAGGGACCGCGTCGGCGGGGAAAACCTGGCCTCGTAACAAGCTCCTAAGGATGTTTGAGAGCTTACAACATCTGTCGAAAGGTTAGGAGATAACAGGATAGGTGCTTTAAAATGAAACTAATGGCGCTACAGAATGGCACCGACTCCCAAATTAGTTTTCTATTTTCTGTGGTCTCTGCGAGCAATTCGGTCTTGACACATACTCATGCCAGCTGAGATCTATCGCCGACAAGAGTACATGTTTTCGAAAATTTCTTAATTTCTTGGTTTACCAATAGTATAACGGAAATATTATTTTAAGTATATTAAAGAACAGTAAAATCTCGTTCTCAATTGCAATTTCCTTTACGAAATTTGGAGCAGTCTTTCACAAAATTGCATTGAAGCGTTGTAGAAAATGCAAAATTTGAAGCTCTTTTTCACAGGAAATTTTTCAGTTTTCGAAAAACTTCATTAGAAGTCATTTGAAGCACATCAACTCACAAATACAATAGTGTTTACTAATTCTGTAAATGGGCATATTAATGACGTGAGAAATCTTTCAAAAAAAATAATTATGTAACTGAATAGGTATATGAAATGCAATTACAAAAACTACATTTATGTAATTTTTGAAAAAAACAAACAAAAAGAAACCTCAAAAATAAACTCTATTTCATATTAAACAGTGCAATTAGCACTATCCGATTAGAAAGTTTGAAGAAAAATTTAAAGTCGTTTTTGAAAAAATATTTTTTTAAAATATTTTTAAAAACTATATTTTGCACACAATATTGACACTAAAATTTTAAAAAAATGTACATGACCTTCATGAAAGAACTCACTATAGAGAACAAATTTTATTGTAAAGGAAAAATTTCTACTTTCAATTTGTTGTTATAAAAAACGCCCAAAAAATTTCAATATTTACTAAACTTCAGAGTTAACTTTGAATACCGGAGCTATGCCACCTTTAAGAGTGTAGTTTGCTCTATTTATGTCTGAAAATTTAAGAAGAAATTGGGAGCCATTTTTGACATTTTGAATATGTCCGGGAGTTTCATGTAAAGTACCCCCAAATTTTGAAGAATTATTTTCAAAATCGCAGAGCTTCAAGTTTAGCAAGATCTACCGGGGAATATCCATTTTGGAAAAAAACGTACGCATGGTCTAGCCACTACCTGTGTTCACAGATGGATAGACAGACAGAAGGACGGTCGGACGTTGAAAAAAACTTTTTCGTGTTTACCCAAAACGTGTATTTCCGTTGAAATCTTGACATCGATTTTCCACAGCATAACTATCGGTATACTACCTACATTCCTCGGTATATCCGTAGGTTTACAGTAAAGAAAAAATATACTGGTTAAAAAAGAAAGATATCTTGTTAAAAATGTATACCATTTAGGGCAACTTTCCAATTCTATAAAGATGATTTTAATATAGTACTCGAATAAATTCACAAAAGACAAATAATTTTAGACATTTCAGATATTTAATGTTACTTACTTTAATTGTATGTGTCATTATCAATAAACAAATAATAGTTGATTTGTGAATTTATTTTAATAATCACACTGTGTAAACCCTAATACACTGAGCAGGTAATATAATCTATTTTAATTGTGATATTAATGTTATCTACATATACATTACATATTCGTTTCCTCTAGTTTGTTACGTCAATATTTATATCAAGTCCAAACCACACATTTCAAAAATAGTAACTCAACCCTGATGGTTGTCATAAACCAGCACGGTGAATATTAATAACGTAATTATGTAAAGAAAACAGCAAATAAACAATAGTTTCACCTGTTTCAAAATAAATAAGCGTGGCATTATTATTCTGTGTTTGACAGTCCGTTCTAAACAAAATAATTTTCCATCGACCGGCCGGCCGCTCGACGCAGCACAATACGCGAGCAGCAGGGCGGACGCCACTCACACGCCGCGCGCGCTTCAACCGGCGTGATTACGCGGCGCGGCGCGGCCGCCCGGCCGGGCATCCGACTTCGATGATTGAATGATGAACTCGCGGCGAGCGACCCGGAAGCTCGCGGGGCTAATTTCCGCGCATCGTGTAGCAGGCCGCGCTCCTTCCGTTCGGGCGGCCGATAGCGTGGTTCTATGCTGGTCACGTGCTCCCCTGCCTCGTCCGCTTCGCTCGCCCCGTGCACGCGCGCCGCCCGCATCCTGCCCGTCTACTCTACCCGTCTGCCGTGTGCCTTGACGACCGTGCCTTGACGACCGTGCCTTGACGACCGTGCCTTGACGACCGAGCCTTGACGACCGTGCCTTGACGACCGTGCCTTGACGACCTGCCTTGAAAACCGTGCCTTGACAACCGTTCCTTGATAACTGATCCTTGATAACTGATCCTTGATAACTGATCCTTGATAACTGATCCTTGATAACTGATCTTTGATAACTGATCCTTAGCCGACTTTCAGAATTGCAGTCGTCTATTTTAGCCATCAACCAAGTTCACTTTGTTTGAACTTCACTTTCCTTCGTACTATTATTATTCTGTTGCACTTGCTGGGGTCGCTTCATCTTTCCAGTTATCACATATTTACATTTTTCTTCATCAGCTTTTATAAAACTGTGGAGTTTAATGAATTTTAGGTAGACTATAAAAGATTAATATTGGGAAAATATTTATTATTAAATTTATCAAAATTACTGTATATTCTTTCAGCAATAAAGTGATCACCAAGATATTTACATATTTTCATAATAAATCAAATTAAATCCATGCATCCAATTTAAATAATGTAGTTAACATATTTGTTTAAAAGGACAAACTGAATATATTAATAAATATGAATTATGTTCTTTTGGAATAAAGCCAACTTAACAACGCAAATTCCTGTAAATTCCCATGAAACTGAAAATTGAAAAAAATATTAACCACTGTCCACTTCGTAGTTTTGTATCCAAATAAGGCTTGCCGATCTGCTTGAACAAATCTCAACGTCTGAATTGTTTATCACGTCCACTATTTATTCTATCTACAGGGTATCACCACAAGAATATAATCTACCGATTTATTCTTGTCTGGCCACCAAATCAAAATTCTTCCTGTTTATTACGGGAGACCTATTTTTTTACACTTTTTTTTGTTCTCCCTAAAGTGAGTCAATATTTGTTGTTGCATGAACGTCGTAATTTGATCTTTAGCCCCGTGGGTGCAGTGGCTGTGAGAGCTGAGGGGTGATGATTTTCTTTCCTCCCCCTGAAACGTGAAATCCGAAGCTGACCTTCATGTCAGCATGAGCTTTTCCCCTCCTGGTGAAAATTACCCCCAGCGGGGTACTGCCACAGCCGGCATAAGCTCCAGAACAGGTCTCCAGGTATTTGCATTATTGAGTTGCGTGTTAGCGGATGTATAAGGAAAAAGGAAGGGTCAAAGATGAGGAAGGAGAGATCACGCGTAGTCCGTGGCCCGTTTGTTAGGGTATTGCCGCGGCATTTTCCTGGTATTGTTCACAGAAACTGCATGAAATACCTATCGTAGCAGCCGCCCCATCCGAATTGCCCTCCAGACACCGTCATTTATTTATACAGTATACCCTCGGTAATCTGGACAAATTGGGAGTGTGGTCTGTTCGGATTATCCGAAAAAATGTACCGTACTTATGCAAATTACACACATACATACACACATACATACACTATAGGATTAACAGACAAGGCAAAGTTGCGTTTTCTGAGAAAATAAAAAGTAGCCTACTGATCGCTTCAACACTTATTCATATTGTATCATCAAGCAGATTCAGTTCCATACGATAAAATATTATCAATTTTGCAAGATCCTCTAAGAGAAAATTATTGCTAGTTAAAGTTGTGATATACACCTTGGTTACTAGTGCAAGAAACGTTTCAATTCAACAACATGTGTGTCAATAATTAGTTGTGCGATTCTACAGTAATTATAAAATTCTTCTTTTACAGTAGAAATAAGCATTTTATCTTTTTAAATTGATTTTTCCTTCATCTCGAATTTTGTTCGTATTATCCAAAATTTCGGATTTGCGGGGTTTGGCTTATCGAGATTCGACTATAGTACAGCTTTTTAGCTGGTGACGAAAATCCGCTATCATCGATGTTCGGATTCTAGTGCACGCTGCAGTGGCACTTGTCATTGAGCTATCTCAGCGGTGGTGCTCTCTCAGTTTAATTTACCCTCACCCAGCGTGACCTACGTTTCCGTCCGTTCAATACGCCGCAGCAACGTCTTTATCTCTCCACCCATCCCACTCGAGCCTCTCTTATATTCCGTTGTGTTTCCCCGCCGCACCGCGTCCAGATCACTTGGCCCGCGCCGCCGCTGCCCCGCGAGCAACCGGCAGCGATCGACCAAGCGAATAATTGATGATGCTGTCGTAATTAATACATATTATCCGCGTGGGCCGCGGGGGAGGGGCGCTAAACCGAGTTATGGCGGGATTCCACACATCTCGTGCCCCCTCGGTCGCCACCGCTTGCCCGGGGGGGGGGGCGAGGGAGAGCATGATACGAACAAGAGTAGATTCAAAGTTATCGAACAAGTGACCGAATTACGGAAGGATGATTCATCTGATTTATTGGACGTTTATAGTGGGTTAATGGTTCAATACGGTGGGGTGTCCTCTGTTAGCGATTCATGCAGAGTACCAGGGATCCATTACAGAGTTAGTAAGGAATCGGCTGCTGTAATCGTATGGGAGGGTTAGAAAAAATGAGCTGCAAAATCGACACGGTAATACGCGTTAGAAAAATAGCGTACTAAAACTGATTTAATGGCGGATTTATTACAAATAATTTTTCATTCTATCCTCATTAAACAGTGATATGTGTAAACGTAGAACAAATCGAAAGCTATCAAATGTCTCGAAAAAGAATGATGATGTGCGTTTGTGATTTCATATCCCTCTACCAACACAGTAATTGAAAGTATATTTTTGCTGACAACATAAACAATTATTTTAAATATAATTTATATGTAAGAATTTTTTTACAATATAAATCGATTTCATTTTATCATGTAGTGATATCCAGTTTGAAAATAATACATAGCACTTGTATCAATTTGGTAACACTGTTTTAAGTAAAAAATAATAATTAATAAACTGAATTTGGTCTCAAGTTCGTATTTTCAAGGTACTAGTTAATACATTTTTGAAGTGAATATTACAACTTTTATTTTCATAAAATAAAACCATTAAGGAAATGTTCTTCACGGTGACCAAAACAGTCTTTAGGAATGAGGAGTGTGAGCAAGGTGCTCTGACAACCAGTCGCACGTCATTCGCGGCATCAAGGCTCCGCAGTCACAGCCACGTACCGCACATCAGAGGTTTCGGAGGAATGGAGCAGAAGTCCTGCAGTGCATTGCGTTGGTGCAGGCGCGTGCGGTGGCGGTGGCGACGTCGCTGGCGAGGACAGACGAGCGGCGGACCAAATCCATCGCGGAGAGCGAACAACTCCTCCGCGCAGCGACGGCTGGCGCATCAAAGCGCCGAAACCCCGCCGCCACCCCCACCCCCCACCGCTGCTCCGGAGGCCGTCACCTCCCACGTCCCCGCCCTCTCACCTCTCCACGCCTCATTCGTTTTGTCAATTCATTGGCATAGTAGGTTCGTTCGTTTCCAAGTCGTATAATATCTCTAAAATTTAAACTAATAAAAGTAAACTCAACCATGTACAAAGATATTCCAGCTGATCCGGATGTCCGAGATCGTTAAGGCAGTAGTGTCGTAGCGATCTCGGACAGAGGGTCGTGGATTCGACACCTGCCACGATTTGTATTTGTTTTTTCAACCCCTATCATCACCATATCACGCCATCTTTACAGTTACCATACCGTTAAATGCAATAGTGGTCGCTAATGACCTAGATGTTGATGCTACCTTAAATAACAAAAAAGAAAAAAATATTCCACTCCCGCTTGCCTATCGGCGAGAAGAGCAATCTTAAGTTAACATTATCCCAATATGGCCAAATTTCCATATGGAATAAAACTTCTAGCGATGTTAGGATGGGGGAAGGCGAATGTAGGCAAAGCCTCGGTGCCCCTGACTCATCTTTGCCAGGCTGCCTCTTAGCGTCCCCTGTAAAACGAGGTCCTCTTCTTCATTCACAGCGTCGCCGCAACTTTATTGCCTCCTCGCTTCCACACGTCCGCCTCACGGCCTCCTCATTATCTCTTCACCGATATCTCATCTCTTTCCCACCACTTCTGCGTCCGCTCCCAACTCTGACACATCGCTACATCGCATTGATACAATCATCGCTACCATCTCTGCGTCCTCGAATTCTAACGCCTCCTTCATTTGCTTTTTTTTTTTCATTTCCGCCTCCTCGCCCTCGTTCGCTTTCACCCGATTTCTGTCTGTGACTCATCACCTCAACCGACGCCACACTCTCCACCGCCGTGCCTCCTACACAGCTCGCAGCAGCGTGGTGTCCAGCGGGTGGCGTGGACACTTGGACACGTGTGGAATGCACGACAGAGGCCAGGAAGCGGCCGACCCGAGCCCAAAGGGTGCAGTTTCAGAGGGCACGTGCCATCCTCGCGCCACTTATGTCGCAACCATGGAGCACCCGGGAGTAGCGATGCGTGGCTATAAAGGCGGGCGGGCCCTGAAAATGGTCAGAACTGTTCTTCAACTTCTGTTGCGCGACCGTCGCGAGCACGCCCGTGTGCGTGGGTGGCCGCAAGCGTGCGGGTATGAGCGCCAGTTTCACGTTGACAGGGCAGTCGGTAGTTAGCGGATGCTAACGGGGAGCAAATGCTCCTGTAGTAAATGGTGCGGCACTATATATGTTAACAAACTGCTTATATATCGAAGCCATCTTGTCTGAGATTTGACCAACCCACGACGTCACATCATTTCCTTCATTCCTCTCAGAAGCTTCCATCCCCATTGCAAGCGACTCTGACACCACCTCCCCCTCCTCCTCCTCCTCCTCTTCTTCTTCCTCCTCCTCCTCCTCCTCCTCTTCTTCCTCCTCCTCTTCTCCCTCCTCCTCTTCTTCCTCCTCCTCTTCCTCCTCCTCTTCTTCCTCCTCCTCCTCCTCTTCCTCCTCCTCCTCCTCTTCTTCTTCCTCCTCCTCCTCCTCTTCCTCCTCCTCCTCCTCCTCCTCCAGCCGGCTTCCGAACTGCCACCATCTCTCCTCCGTCTCCGCAGTCGTCTGTGCCTCCATCGCCTCATGCGCCGCGGTGGCCGTCTCCTCGAGAGCATTTGACTAATTATGGGCCCTGGCGATGCGCGGAGGGGCGGAGAGGAGCGGAGCGGAAGCGGGATCGCGCTTTTGGTCGCGTTTGCCGAGGGGTCCTGCCCTTTCAGCGCCGGCGCACGGCCCCGCCGCGGCTGGCGACGGCTCAATGCCCGCAGGAAGGTCTGCAGCGCCCCCTGTTCGCAGGCGAGCGCCGCCCTGCGCCCTGCGCCGTGGCTCTGCCTGGGGACTGCTTGCGAAAGGCTTTTTGGCGGCGTATGAGATTGCGCCGCGCGGGGGCGGCCCTCGCCTTCCATTTGCGTGCGATGAGTGCGCCGTTGTGTATGCTTTTTTCTGGCGTTCGCCAGGGGTTGGTCGCTTTAATCCTTTACTCACGTCGTAATCAATCATCTTCGCTTCATTATTTCTTTCCTTCTTTATTCATATGCCTTATCATTTATTCTCATATGTATGTACTGTGGTAAAATGTGACCAACGTATATCAAAAGATTACATTATTTGAATAGGTGCAATCCAGAACGATATGTGACCTTTTTTAAATTGAAGAAAATGTGTTTATTTTACGCTATATTTCAGTGGCAATGTATTTTCATGGTTTTAATGAACAATTGAAATGTCCTGCTTTTAATTTAGAAAAAGCACTACGACTTTACAGTAATATTGAATTAAATAAACAGATTTCTCTGAATTTATAAAATGTCACTTGTACCGTTATTTTTTCATCCATTTATTTGATATAAACTGAAATGTATTTTGGGCAGTACTACTTAAATATCATAGTAATTACTAATAAGTTGCGTACCACTTCCCGAATATTAAAACAAAGTTATATTATTGTTTAAATTTATTCACCAAATGAATTTAATGTATTGTTTACAATTAAACTGTAAAATAATTTTCCAATAATATTAAATCATTGTATAATTTCTTAACCGTGTTGAACGAGGCTTTTGACGCTAAAAATAGTTTTAATTAGTGTGAGAATCGTACAGTAGAGTATCCTGTCGTAGTCTAAAAATCATACAGTAGAAATCTCAAATGTTAAATGATTTGGGTACAACTTGTGTTAGACGCTTTTGTGATCTAACCCTTCATCTCCGGGTAGCTCAAGAGGGTGCGAGCCATTCAATTTTAACCTATATCTTTGTACAGTGCGTGGGAAGAAGCGAGTAAAACATACTAAAAAATAATTCATTTTATAAATTAGTAAATCAATTTAAAAATGAAATCTATGGATGATTGAGTAAACAATGTAATTAAAATTGTCTGAGAGCGGTTCGCTTGCTTCACATGAATACACAGAAGGAATTATAATCTAACCACGCGCGTTATGATCAGACAATTTTACGGGCGTCACCACCATTTTAATGTGGGCTGCCTAGCAGGCTCTGGCCCATCAGCTGGCGAAGGCGTCGGGGCAGCAGGATCGGCAGGAAGCCGCGCGAGGCAGCGCCGGGCCAAGAGGACGCAATGCGACATTTCCTGCACACCATATTTTGTCTGCTCTGCTTCTATTGTAGCAATTTGCACGTTCGTCACACAGCAGTGGGTCATAGAATCACGGCGTGAGCTCGATTCAATTAAGGAAAGTTTCAGTTGAATCTTATTTTATTTTAGACACTTCTTTAATTTTTATATTTGGGAAAGAATAAAGCACGAAATCACGGTACAATTTTATCATATACAGGACATTGAAATTTGTGACGTGATCTTCTTCTGCTATATTTTTTCTGAAATAAAATGGAATTGTAGCCTTATCTCGGCGCCTCTGCTACTCGGATACTAACACTAGACGAATCCGTTAGTTGATTTGCCTATGGCTGGCGACGCCTGGCAACGCAAAGAGTGCATGGCGCAAAAGTAGAATTAATCTTACCGGGAGGTCCTAGGTTTCGATTCCCGACGAAGGAAAAATTTTCGACCCTAGCTAGTGTAGCGTCACGGCTTGGCAGCAGCAAGCCGAGTGCAAGGTAGAGGGTTGTGGGATCTGAGAATAGACGCGCAAACAAAGAAGGGACTTTCCGACAGGAAATGTTCCGCGGACCAGGCAGCGCCAGGGAAAGGCTCTTTCCACCGCGCGGGGGTGGGGAGTAGTGATACGTCACTCTAGGAGGTCAGGTGACATGAACCTATAAAGACGCCGGCGCGAGACGGCGCGGACGGGTAACGTTTCTGGTTTCCTCGTGGCTAGACCACAAAAACTTTGTCCGCCCAGGCTGGTGCGGAGTGCCGAGGGCACGTGGTTGTTCGACGAGTTCGGACAGGGTGATGTGTTCTTCAAACACATTCGGGCAGATCGTCAATCTGCCGGGGCACACCAGGTGCCAATTTGCGACGCGGCCTTGCTGGCTGGTCGTAGGCGTCGCCGCAAGGCGCATGTAGGGAGAAGAGGGCTGCAGTGGTAGCTCTGGCAAACCGCCTTAGAGTGAGAATTGTAAATATGTACATTGTGTAAATAAAACTTGTAAATACTCACTCGTGTCTGTTTCCTTGTGGTGTAGAGCACTACACACGACGTTACACTAGTCAGGTAGGATGAATTCCGCCGCAGTCTGGAGGAGAATTCTAGAAGTCGGCTGCTCTGATCGGCATTTTTCCGTGGTTTCTTTGATCAACACCAGGCGAATGGCAGAGCAGTTCCCTAATAAACGGGCCCCGAACTGCTCGATATTTTCCCCCTCTTCTTCTCTGTTCTCTCCTACCTCATTTTTGCATATACACATTCATGCACTACACTACTCCACATGTCGAGAGACCGACCGCATGTTTTGAGCTTGCTATGGCTGGAGTGTTGGTGTCCCGTTGGTGACAGATACATGGTTTATAAAACTTCACCATTCAGCCGAAGATCACCGTTATCTTCCGCGGAAAAAAAACATGCACTACACTTCTAGGTCTAATGAACTTAGCAGTGCGTCCGAAAAAAATTTAAATGTAGAGATAACATTCCGTTCGTCTATCCCAAACACGAGGCGTTCTGACAGCATTCCGCTCGAACCCGCTTCTGGCGACGGCAACAGAAATTAATCGTGAAACGTGAGCGCGTGCTGGCAGGGAGGATTTCCTACATCAGACATCAGAGATGGCCACGAGCTGTCCACCGGGTGACAATGCGGAGGATATATGTTGTGTCGGTAACACGCAACGCGCCTCCCCTCGGGCGCAGAGCAGTTATCGCCTTCTGAAAGCCGGGGGAAGGGTTGGGTGGAGGATTGGTCTAGGCCGATTCTTTTCCTTACAACCTACGGACTCTATACGGCGTGTAATGGCGAAAATTTCGAACAGCGCATAAATCCTCTTTCTTCTAGCAGATGCAAGAGTATTCCCTGGAATGTATTTGGAAGCGCGCTTTCCCCGGCTTTGGCTGCACTAAAGCCCTTTCTGAACCTTTCTGGGAATTTGAAGAACAGGTCCGCTTGCCGGGAAGCAGCTTTTACCATTGCGCATTAGTAGCGGCGTAAATCCAAAAAGAGTGAGTGCCTAATCATATAATTTACCCCTAAAAATGAATTAAATACAGTTCGCAGTGAACGTGAACCAGAAGGAAAGTTTAAACAAGATGTAATTAAAATAATACCAAGAATATTTGATAGTTGCAGTGAAGTGTAAAAACAACAGGTAAGTCAAAGACTAGAGAGTGTGAAAAGACTATAAAATAGTGACACAGTTTCATAATAATATTATAGCATTAACTGAACAAGCCACAGAGAATTGAATAGAATAAAGAAGCTTTCCAAAAACACTACATTGAACGTTATAAAGAGTATGCCATATTTGAAGGGTATAGAAGAAAATACTGTAGCCCATATTAAGTGAATACAAAGTTGAGAAAGTGAAACAAATTTTATAATAATTACGAACATTTATTGTTGATTCAAGTTCTAATATTCATAAAATTGATCATACAATACCTGAAAAAGTATTGAGATATATTAATAGACAATAAAGTAAACTATTGAAACGACAAATGGCTACATGATTACCACTGTAATTTTATCACAAGCTTCAAAAATTCCAATTTAAGGTTAACATTATATTCCTTACACTCACCTACTGACGATAGTAGGAAAGAAAAAAATTGAAATATAAAGGGCAAGTCTTCGTATTTATATTTGCATTTCAAAATTTTGAGATATTTGTTTTTATATTCCGATATATTATTTTCACTTTCATTTTAAACACAATTGAAGCATGAATATTAAAATACATCAATAGAGCTATATATCGCGTTTTAAGGGTGACTATACAACAGAAAAGTCAGGCATTCCTTTACCCCGTGAAATATGGTCGCAGCCAAGATCATACAGAAGAGCGAGGTCGCACAACTGACACGAGTCCAATTAGAGGATGAAAATAGAGACGTATTTCATCGCATGCTATTCATGGTACTGAGAAGTCCCTTGATGCCGCCTGTGGTTGCAGGATTGTGCAGAGAGAAATCCCCCCGCTGGCTACTGGGTGAACAGTGAGCGCAAATTCAAATTCAGCAGGACACCATGTATGAAACAAGATCGGAAATGTTAGAAACGTACGATACAAACTTTAAGGGAGTCCGGGTCTGGCTGGCACATAGGGCTGGTTGCCACTCAAATTCCTACGTCGGCGTTCAAAAAGTCCACGCTTTGTGTACGTGTCCTTCACGACCCAAGGAACTCTCCACAAGCCTTAGGATGATTTGTGCAAATTTCGGAACCGTGGTCTCAAATATGTTTTACAGCTTGAAGAGTAATAGTTAATTATCTTCGGGATTACAAGGAAGAAAAAATTGTTTTATTTTTATTTTTGAACTCAAACCTTCAACTTTCTTAGTTTTGTGATCCTTGTCAGATCTGTATTCCAAAATGCCATTCAGGGTTGGTTGACATAGTGTAAATCAGCTCCATTTTCTGTCCACCAACAATCTCCTCAAAATAATACCATTTTCTGATATTTTTATTCACACGTAGGGTAAAGTCACCAGTATTGGTCACAATTAAGAATATTTTCGCTGATTGCCTATTTCGTTCCGAAAATGTAGAGCACGATTTTTTTACCACGGGGATGGCAGAGTTCTTCCGCCGCTCGTTTGCGAGATCCGGTGTCGACCTACACTTTCGTTCACGAGGTTTTCCCAACCAGGGATCTCCCACCAGCGGGACACCGATCCAGTCGGGAGAAGCTCTTAGCTCCCGACCGGTCGCCCGACATGTGCGGTAGTGTGGGAAAGGGTGCGGATAGGACAAGGAAGGGAAAGGAGAGATCACGCGCGGCCCGTGGCTCGTTTGTTAGGGTACCGTTTCGGAAATCGTCAGGTGTTGATTAGAGATGACACAGAATTCGACCGGTCAGAGCACACGGCCGCTAGAATTCTTATTCTGAAATCGGCTCACCTATCTAGCTAGGGTCAAAATTGTACCACTACAGTTGGGATTCGAGCCCTAGGGCCCACTGGTTATAGGCACTGCAGTGACATTAGAGGATGCTTTGAGTACCGAAGCCGGTAACATTTTCGTAGTTTTCTCAAAATCCTTTGGCTACAGCATTGAATTCCCTAGGTGGAACTCAATGGGCAATGAGCAATGAGCAATGAGGAATGAGCAATGGGCAATGAGCAATGGGCAATGAGCAATGGGCAATGAGCAATGGGCAATGAACAATGAACAATGAGCAATGAACAATGAGCAATGAGCATAGTTCATTCAAAATCCCTTGCGAACTTGAATTCGTTCTTTTTATTTCCAAACCCCTATTTTGTTCAAGTAGTTGCCATATGCAAATTGTAAAATTTTGGGAGTCAAATATTTGACTCGGTAATAACTCACAGAGAGTCCGGTACCAAACTAGTCCAAAAAAGAGCCCTTTACACTATTGCAATGCCTATATTAACAAGATGATTTCTTCAAAACAAACTTAATAAAAATTTTTAAACTGGTGCCAACCAGAGTAGTAAAAATGGCAAAAAAGAATATCATGCACAAAGTTCATTGGGCCTGCAGTAACAAAAACTATTTTTAGAATATATTATACATACTGTTAGTTTAGTTTCTGGATAATTTTCACGTGAAATATTTGACATACATTCGTTGCTATTATTCTTTTTAAATTAATTTTATCCTTTAGCTTCATTGTCCACATAGCAATCAAAGGACGATAGGGAACGCATGACACTACGTATGGATATTTTATAGAACAGTAATGGTAAATGTGGAATCCAAAGGAAATATGACTGCAATGCTGACCATTTGCACTGGTGAGTCCAAATGTCAGGATGTCATTGAATCCGTTCAATGCAACTGTGAAGTGAACTAGATAATGCATTGCTTCTAATTCCAGTCCTCTCCTCCCTGGCATTTCCACAGACATGCTCTATTATTATGAGCCGAACATTGGTGGACCGCTTGTATACTCATGACTGGGAATGTTTGTCATGTAAAGATAATCCAAGAGTCCCCAAAGTCAATACTCATATTTTCTCACAGTGTAATAATTGCTAGATAATACGTCAAACACAAATAACATTATTATCATTATTTTCCGGGAGGTATTTTCATTAAAATAATTCTTAAATGAATAATAATTATCATTATAATAATTGTTGAAGTACTAGTGAAAATCTACTATTAAAATGTACTAGTGGCGTACTAGAAAAAAAGATTATAGAGACTGAGAAGGAATTCACAGAAGTGACTATTTCAATATTAAATCTTTTCCTTTATTTCCGTCCCCTAATAGTTTTTCACAAACACAATTAACCGGTATTTCAGGGTACATGAAAAACACTTTTGGTTTCTATATATTTATTTAAATTAAACCACACATTGAGTTCTATGCATTTCAACTACTATTGAAGGAATGCTTCAGAAGTATTGTTTTCAGTAAAATACACTCGGTGCCATGAACTGTTCATCGAATCACATAGCGTAATTTTAATGAAATAACATATTTTAGGCAAAGTTTTTTCACAATTCTATAGCAAAGCTTTACATGAACTCTCACACCTTATTTTTAAAGTAGAAATATCATGAATAATATATACATTTTTTGTTGCAATGTACATGTTTCAAATGTATGTTTGCACAGTCATGGTCTTTGCAAACTTAACAACAGCCTCACCCGCACACCTCAGTCTGCGCCATGTAATTAAACTAAGATTGGATGAAACTCTCTGAACAAAATTATGAAAAAATGTTCGCAATTAAGCCATTAATCTATTAATTTAATGAATATATGGAAATTTAGTGACTTTGAATAAAGCTGGTAAAAAAATAGCTATAACACATGTGGGCTCACTACGTTTCAGTTAAATACCGAATCACGAAATTTCATTTTGTATTAAGCTCAAATTGCTCTCTAAATGAAAATCGTCAGTGTTTTAGATTTTGTTTTATCTTATCTGAGTTGATATTGTTATGGGTGAATGCGTGCATTAAACAGTGCTCTAATTCTCATCTATTCAACTAGTATGTAAGACTTGACTCGATAATTTATTATTTTTAATTATTTATTTATACTTACTCAACTAGTAACCCTTACGTACGAAAACTGATACATAAAAGCGTACCATTATCGCAAGAGAAAAGATACAAAATTTGAGGTATTATACACAAAATCTACAAGATACAAGAAAGACAAAAAATACCAATAAGAAGAAAACACGTAATTGCATAATACTGAAATACAAAAACGAAAATAAAACAATTTATTCACAGTAAATGTACAAAGTAAAATAAAAAATTGAACTTCTGAATTCTATTTATGATTGCAAACTATTTGACGCCTTGAGAGAGGAATTCAATATTATTTTAACATTTCCCAGCGCTTTTGCATGAAGTGAAACACTGTGTATGCTGATGCATGAAAGCTTTCGGCGGCGCGGTGCGGGCGCAGGGTGGCGGAGCGTCGGCGAAGGGCGAAGGGCGCAGGCAGCGGCTTCCGCTACCAGGCCTACTTCCTGCGCCTCGAGCGCGACCGGGTCCGCGACCGGGTCCGGGGCCGGTCTCCGGAAGAGGGCGAAGGAGGTACCGGAGGAGGTAACCTGACTAGGCTTTGATCTCGAGGGGTGCAGAATAATAACGCTGGCGTTTCGGGAGACGAAATCTCGAGGGCTGCCAAAGGGTTGGGGCGAACTTGGCGCTGCTCGCAACGCGAGTGGGAGGGGACGGAAGGGAGAGTCGGTGCAGGTTCCCTATCCTCCCCCCCCCCTACCTGGGTCCACAGCAAGGAGGAGGAGCGACGCGAGACGAACTGGGAACGGGTGGTGTGCTATTCTTTAGCTGTAGCCTTTCGCATTTTTGTCATTTCCTTTCTTCACGTATTTTTTCAATTTTTTCTCACTCACGCCAGATGAATTTCAATATAAGAAACGATGGGCTCAATACTTATTTTTAAAGCGCCTTTTTTAATTTCAAATATTTTTACGATACATGGGACTTTACTTTAAAACATTTTAAAAATTTTTTAATTAAAATAGAATGAAAACATATTTTTATCACTCGCTTAGGGTAAACACAATTTGAACATTAAGGACAACATTTTATTCGTCCGAGATATCTGACTATGCTACTGTGATATAATGAAATCTTGATTGAATGTTGAATAGAAGTGGATAAATAGCTTTAGTGTCTTCACAGATCGAAAAAAGTGTTTAAGGTTGTTTTTTTTTGTTTTGTTTTCCATAATTAAAATTCCAACTATCTGCAAATGTAGACAACTATTACGGGCAGTAAAAACATTGAAACTCATAACATATAGAGTACAGTCTGAGATGAGGTGTTTCTGGCAGCATTCGTTGGCGTTGAATGACGTGACGTCATATGCAGGGCCGAAAGCTCGTGGGGTGGGTTCAGAAACAAAGCAGCAGCGATATCACGTGATGCTTCTAGTGACTGCCACCAAAAAATATCGGATTCACTACGAGTTTAATTTTAATTTGATTTTTTAAAAGCTCAGAAACATTTAATTGTTGCCACGTTTTTTTCCTAATCCGTATATTTTGTTTCGTGAGGGCAAAAGCCAACTAAGTTGAAGGAAATACTTGTCAAAATAGCGGCCTGAAGCAGCCAAATTGCTTCTGAACAAAACCAAACAAAATGGTTTTCCACAATTTGGAACGCACTCTGCTCAAAAATAACAAATGACGTTTACATTAATACGACAATAGCATAGTGTAAAACAACAGTGTAAACAAAACAGTTTTTTTACGCACCAAGAACTTGAAAACGTTGTTTTTCCATAACGCAACACATTAATTGTAAATATTAAATGGCGGGCGGCCTCTTCCTTCGAGATTTGCTGTCTCAGTTTGTCACTGACGTCGTGTTCGTCGTAAATAGTGACTCGCTGAGAATGAGAAAGCAGTAAGTGCGCAGAGTATTATAATAGATAAACATTACAACCAAATATCTGCATCATTACAGTCAAAATAAAAATGTTTCATTTGTTTTCGATTTTTCCCCAGTACCTGTCTCACATGGTTAGAGGCTGCATAGTTTTGTTTCAATTTCTGCGCGAATTAGAAAGTAATAATACACATAATTCCCAGAAATGAAATTTCCGTGAAAGAATAATGTGTAATCAATGAAATTTACGGAATAAAATAATTAGTAGATTACACTGTTTTTAAACACAAATCATATTCCAAAACATTTGCTATACGATTTTATGCCCTTAATAAAACTCTGGTAAAGGAGGATATAGCATGATAAATAAAAATACCTTCAAAGCATGTCTCCAAACGAAAATATTTATAAGAAAATAATCCATAATAAATAAAATTCTCTTCCCTTCATCTGACAAAAAAATGATTAGCCTAGAAATTATTGCAATGCAAAAAGCAAGCCTAGTACAAAATTATAGAATAATCAGTTTACTCCCCACGCTTTCTAAAATTGCAGAAAAATGTATGGAATTGTTTAAGAAACTTAAAAGCAGGACGTACACCCGTAGGCACAAAATGAATGAAACATGAAGTAACCCTGATTGTTTGTATTTTCATAATGATTTGTTTGTATTAACATAAGCGTCAAAGAGCGAGTGGTCCTTCGATGTGGAAATCTGCTGTTCGCTTAGCAGAAGCGGAGAGGGCGCTGGAGCCGGCGAGCGCGTAAAATGTAACACATTACGTCCTTCTTCGCTCCAACAAAGTTTTTCAAAAACTACATAAACCACAAAAACTTTTCTTTCGTTTTCGTTTGCGCTTCCAAGAAACTTCGTTTCTAAACTAGTTTTGCAGGAACTCGCTCTTGTCTGTATAATGAGTGCTCCTTTATGTATGATATCATCGAGACGGAAATAATACTGTTTAGTAACAAAGAAGGATTAGTGTGAGTTGAATAATAGTGCATGGCAGAAACCAGAACAGTGTAAGTGACATTTTGTAAGTTCTGAGGAAAACATGTTTATTTTAGGCTGTATTTCAGTGGCAATGTATATTCGTGGTTTTAATAAACACTTGAAATGTAGTTTCAATTTAAACGAAGCACTACGACTTTACAGTAATATTGTCTTAAATATACTGATTTCTTTGAATTTATGAAATGCCACACCGTTTTGGGCTTCATTCATCCATATGCACGAATTGTTTACACGTGTAAATACATTCTCATGTTATTGCGTTAAAAATTGTAACAATGAACTTCAAAATAATTACCCACTGGTTGGTTAAGAAAGTGACCATCTATAATTTTACAGTGACCATCTTATAAAGTGTATTCAGTTAATTGTGAAGACGTTTTATGAAAAACTATTTTATATTAACTCAATGACAGAGATGTCGCGTAATAATCATGACAATGGGACTGTTCTCACTCGTGTCCCTGGTGTTTAGCCGACATACATATGCATCGACGAAGATCTTGATGCGAGTGAAATGGCATGATGATAAAAAACCACTTGTTATGATGGGAATTTCTTTTTCTTCTTTCCTTCTTCAACAACAAACATGTATTTTGTTTACTTTTATTTTATTTGTGAACATCAAACGTTAATTTTATCAAATGTACTTGTCACATCTCCGCAAACCAAAGGAAATATAGCAGCAAATAACTACAACGTTTTCGTTTAAAAGCCCGGGCCCAAAATAAGTAGAAACAAACATTTCCAAAGAATTATTTTGACTGTACGTCACACGTGCGCTTTTCTGCGCCTTCCGGTTCCAAATCCCTTTCAGCGGCAAATTGCGCCGCACTGGTCGCTCCTCGGGACACGCACGAGGCTCCGAGGAGAGTCGGGCAGCTCAGGCGGGCAGGTGGCACTGTGCAGAGGCTGATAAAAAGGAGAGCGTTTCGGAGCGATAACTAGGGCGGGCACGCGGACGAGTGAGCGAGCGAGAGGGGCGGGGGGGTGCCCCGTGATTAGATAGCGGCATCGTTTAGCGCCTCGTTGCCATTCGCCGCCGCCGCCGCCGCGCCGCCGCCGCCGCCGCCGCCGCCGCCGCCGCCGCCGCCGCCGCCGCCGCCGTTAGCATTTCCAGCCCGACGCACCCCACGGCCCTGCGCCGCGACCGCAACCGCTGTCCGGGGCTCGCTCGTCTGCAACACTGGGTCCCGTCGCCATTCCCTCTGCACGGCGCTCCATCCTCGACCGGACCCCGTGGCCCAACGGCCCTCCTGGCCGTTCACCCTCCAAGGCCTCCCTCCACTCTGCCCACCCTGTCGTTGACCTCGCTTGCCTTACTTAGACTCCACATTCATGCGAACCAATTCTGTTCTGCGCCACCGACTATCTATAGCGCATCGTTTCCACGGATCCAACACTTCGTTGCTACCATCCCTCACCACCGTTGCATGCCTTCATCAAAGAATCCACCTCCGATCATCAACTCAGAAACTCAGAAACGAAAATGACTATATTTCAAATATTGCTAATCTTGCGATTTTTAACATTTATTTTTACTTAATTATTTTAAACTTTCACTCATCTTTCAATTATTTATAGTAGAAAGGGAAGGGATTCTGGAACTCAAGAAAACGTGCGCAGATAATGTTTTTCCCCCGACGTCACATACAGTTTTCACTTTTTTTTTAATAAATCTAAATCATCTCTCCGTCATCTGCCTCCACCTCTTTCGTCGCCATTCTCTTTGAATTCAACCTCCGGTGTCAATCCACGCTTTTCTGTATGTCTCGTAAGATTATTACTACGACCACCAACATTCCCCCCTCTCGCATTGCTCTATCTACACCTTGTACATGTCCCTCTTTCAGCCAGCGCCGCTCCCAAGACCAATCGCGTTCCGCCGCCGTCGTAAAGGAGGCAGCGAGTGCACGTTTTCGCGCAGGGGCGCGATGAAAGCGCGGAGTGTTTCGGCGGTTGAGGAGCCGCGTGGAACGACCTGCTCTTAATGGCGCCTCCAACACTCCTCGCCATCGCCTGATTGAGGCGTCGATGGAAACGAAATTGCTCGACCACGTCTCGTTTTGAAATGATAGCAGACATTTCCGAAAACTCGAATTCTAGAATATGAACATTTTCCCAATATTTTTTTCAGTTTCTTTTCGCTATATCATTTCGTAAAGGAAATCAAATTTACCGTTTTCCTGTATTGTTAATGTTCATTATTTGATAAAGTAAAATATAATTGATTATTATTGATTTTTTCTTAATTCCCATAATATAATGTTCAGTATTTTATCTATGACAAGCCATAACGTACGATGATCACTCTCTTAATACAATAGGA
Organism: Gryllus bimaculatus; assembly: GCA_017312745.1. Taxonomy (NCBI): domain Eukaryota; kingdom Metazoa; phylum Arthropoda; class Insecta; order Orthoptera; family Gryllidae; genus Gryllus; species Gryllus bimaculatus. Next base: position 226,344 of record BOPP01000346.1, on the reverse strand, counting down.
TGAATGCTCAAATGGATTAAGGGATTTAGTTATATAATGCATTAATTAAAATTTATATTGCATAGTTTAGAAAAGACAATGCGCATGTAACAATGTACTTTAGCCTCCGGACCAATGACCCTCATCTCGATCAGGATTTTGTTCAATTTTCTTCATCCATTGTGCAATTGCAGAGATGACCCCTTGGTTTGCGTCTGGACGTAAATGTAGCTTTACTATGCATTTTGTTGAACTCCCCTTTTGCTTGTTGTGGTGGTAGTGAAAGGAGTAGAGCTGAAGGTAAATTGCTATTTTGTTGGCAATACAGAGAAATCAAATCTGGAGTTCGTTTCCCGACACAAACGTTTTCTATAACTTGGCAACGAAAATGTCTAGTTTCTACAAAATGTTACTAATCACACGCTTTTTTCAATTTTATTATTATTATTTTATTAACTTTTAACCATCTTTCAACTATTTATAGTTCAAATATTTGGAAGGGTTTCTGGAATTCGAGAAAAGGCGCGCAATTGATTTTCTCCCCCTTCTTCTCTTCATGGATATATTATTCTTTCATAATAAAACTGATTGAAGACAACAGAAATACGTTTTTGAACTTTGGAAAACCATTGAAAGAAAATCCATTCCTACTCTAATAAGAGTCTTTCCATTCGTACCTCTAACTTCCTTCAAATTTCATTCTATCATATTTCATACTTCAAGTAAGAGCACTTCCATCACTACCAACGTCATCGATTCTTCACCCTCCCCGTTCTCTCACTGTCCCCGCAACGCCTGTCAGTTCTCTTCATCATACTGTGGACAGAAGCACATCACCTGCAATCTTCGCCTCCGCTGTCGCCTCCCACGATGCCACCCTGTCAGCGCCTCTGCTACTGCCGTTGTCTGCGCCACTGCCCACCGCGTCGCCCTCCACGCCACCCACACCCTCACCCCCGGCTCATCCCCCCCGCATCCCCCTCGCTGTCCCCCAGCCACCACCACGCTGGATTCACCACCCCCTGTCCCCCTGTCGATGTCCGCGACCGGCTGGCGACGGGCGCCGCCTGCGCCCTGCGCAAATATTCGGCGTCGCCGAAATGAATCCTGTGACGTCTGCCGCCGCGCCGCTCCCCCTCCGCCGCGCGACGTCGCTCCGCCTCCCCCCCTCCCCCACCCAACTTCGTGCGGGTTCATGAAAATCGGATGCTCACCCAGCAGCGGTCCTGATTTAAACACTCTCGGAAGGCAGGTGTTACTCTCATACAGAAACACGGGCGATTTACGTTTGGTGTCTCACGCAGCATTCCTGCACTCTCAATTATTATCCTACATGTTTTAAGCATCATGTGGCGCTACCAGTCGTGCAATTGTTTCGCTCACCCATTTCTGAATAGGACGGCTTAAATGATGGTTATTTTGTTTCGAATTTGTGATGGACAAAAAGGGTTTGAGGGAGGTTTTCTGCAGTTCTGCCGTTTTCCCTGTTCTGCATTTCACTTCGTCTCCATCGTTGTCAACTTACACCACCATTATTACGCACGGCACCTCTCAGTATTATTTTATTCACGTCGTGTTTTAAAAAGCGGATTTTCATCTAGCAGCAGATCCGAGTAACCCAGATGCGGAACAACCGCACCTGGTGATCTCTCAGCAAACAAGGCATTCGATAAACCAATAACGTGTTTTAAATGACCCTTGTTTTATCACAGTTTATTTCAGCTTTTCACTTGCTTAAATTAGAATGGATCAGTTGTTTTCTATTGCATGCCATCAATAGTTGATTCACAGAGTCCTTTATTTGTTCGCACAATATGTGATTGCAAAACAAAATTCCACAGCGTGAGCAGGGGATAGAAACTCCTATCGAGATGAATACGAATTCTCCTTTCGCGCTATTATCGCACAATGGGCGCCTCGTTTACTCAAACGTTTAAAAGACTAATGAAAAACATAAACAATGTATATATAATAAAACTGTAGTGTCAAGAGTGTGAAATGATTTTGGTTTTGCATGGTAGAGATGAAGGGTTTTTGACAAGGTCGGTAGGTCAATACATTTTTTCCACGATCGTATAAAAATGCTTCGAATACCGATTTCTTTAACCCCTAGCCTTGATGATTCAATGAACATTTTGTTTTCATTCTTCACCCTATGGAAGTAACTACGAATGTGAGGGAGTGTAGAAGAAGCACAAGACAGCGGAGATAATTAGTTTGTAGTGAGGGAGTCGTGAAGATGGACAGTTTGGCAAGCAATAAAGAAGGGTCGTGAGGACAAACGGTGAAACAGACGAAGACAGGAACGGAGGACGGGAGCGGCGAGTGAGGACGTGCTGGAAATGCCAGGTTATTTCAGCTACTCTCTTATATATGATGGAATACCCAATAAATCATTTACTCCCAAAATGTTCATCATGTGTAAGTGGTGTAAATAATGTATTGCAACGATAATTAATTCATTCTATCCGAACACAATTACAACTCATTGGAGCCGAACGAGCATTTCAGTTGCGTGTTCTCTCTCCTTGTATGTGAAAGTGCATTAAAAGCAAATATTCAGACTATTACTTTTTATTAAACTATCACTTCTTTGTGAAATGATTTTAAATAGCGTTGTTTTCAAAGGGTTACTCAAGAATAATAAAAAAATCTTATTCGGTGAGATTTCCGTTTAGTTGTCGAATGATTGGATGCGGGGCAAAGGATAGAAAATTGATTTTTCGTTTCTTGTTTGGCTTTTTTAAAATATTATCTCACAATTGCTTGGAGTAAAATTTGCAATAAAAATATTTTAGGTGACTTGTTGAGGAAAAATTATGTATGGTATTTAATGCTTGAAAGATTTGTAATTATTATCAGTACTTAAAATGGTAAATGCTCCCGTAACTGGTCGCAATTGGTCGACTGTTTTGGGATTTCTTAGAACGTCCCATTTACCAGCTCGAAACGTAAAAAATAAAAAACAAAAATAATAACAAAACTTTAACCTTTTTCTTTAGTTGAAATGGGTCCACATTGAGAAAGAAAAAAATATTTTATGAATAAGGCATTTCCACGAGACCACCTTGAATCTAAAAGGTAAAGAAAATTCAGGATTTTGAATCTGTTGTTTGTCCATGGGATTACATTTATGCATTTCTTGTGCAGTCTATCTTCAATGTCTCAGCACTATCTGTCCCACCTAATTGTAGATGTAATTATTATGTATCATTACGTACTTACTACAAGATTCTCAACATGTATCACAATCAAAGGTTAAGTTTAGTTCGATTCGATTCCCTACCTTCAGGTGAAGACTTCAGCTGAGGTTTAGACAATTTTCGTATTCTAAAAAATATCTTGCTGTGACAAACTCAGGAGCATTACGCGGTTAATATTCTTATAGCTGTATTAATTTCCTTCGTTCGATAGGACCTTTTCAAATCCCATTTTTAAATAGGAAATGCAATGTAATTTTTAATAATCAATGAAAAGTATTAATTGTAGATCCTCAAATGAAATTAATTTAATTTTTTATTGCAAATATTTTACTTACATTGTTTTAATATTTTTATAGAAACTACACAAACTTTCTACACCGTTGCTATTTTAATAAATCTGTGAATCTGAATTTTTGGATTTAAATTCAGGACAAAAACTGAACACTTGTGAACCCTTTTCGGTATATATTTCCAAAACAAAATATTTATGCCCCTCAAGCTCAAACTTTTACAAAACCAAACAGATGAAATTTATAAGAGCACTTAACATTTTTTTAAAATTTCTTTTTAGCTTTTATCTTCCATAACTATTACGAGTTTATTTAAGAACAAAATGTAAACTGAAATTCATAATTATTCTCTGGCAACTACTACATCAACATTATTAACACCTGAGGAATTCATTAAATGAATGAAAATTTTATGTAAGTTCTGTGATTTTCTTTTCCAATTATTAGTTTATGACAAAGAATTGCAGAAGTTGGGTCTTCAGTAACAATTATTTCTGATAGTAGTGTTGGAGAGACATGGCAATAGAAGATCTGGTTGTTTTATAATTTTTTGTTGAATTTACTGCGACTTTCTCTTCAATAAGGAAAACAAATATTTTCGTGTGACCACATTTCCATTATTGTCCTTTAAAAGTACACAGAATTTTGCCTTCTTTACCCTTTATTCCTTCAAAATGTGATCGATCGTTACAGAACACTGCTCACAAATATTGAACATAACGACGCACTACAGCAGATTTATAATATATTGAGTGTACTTTGCCTTTACTTGAAAAGGGTAGAAAGGACGTTATTGGGGTTACGGGAGTTATTTCAAGGTAATAAAGTGTGGCGTCGTTAACACGAGGGCCAGAACCGTTAGGTTGGTGAAAGTACGCTGCGGGGGAGGAGGTCTGAGCTCTAATTCGTAGTTTACCGTCGCGGTTAGGTCATGTAGTTGCGCAGTGACCATAAAATATATCCGAGGCGTGTAATTAACTCCGAGGATGCTGTCCGGCGGAGCCTGTTTCGAAGTCGGCAGCCAACCTGAAGGAATTGTGTGGTGTGCGTAAACCAGGAAGTGCTGCCTGCGAGCCACGCGCACCCATGCGAGTTTCTATGAGACATGGTGGGGTTCAGCCTCAACTATTAACGCGCGCAATCTGCGCCCGCGTTCTAATCAGTTTGCGCATGGAAGCTTTATACGTGTTATACAGGAGGTAGAGTGCTGCGATGTCCGGAGATAAGGCCACAATCTCAGTGCCTTAGGCACCGGTCGCCCGAACGGGTTAATTATTTGCGCGTCAGCCCATGTGACGGTAATTGTCACGGCCGAGGTCCCGACACGCGCATCAGCGTGCTTGTGTTTTCTCGTCAGGCAGTGTTCTGAAAGAAAGGTTGCCGGGAGTGCTTTTTAAATTAAGCAATTCATTGTACCTTGTACATAATCTGTGAATATATTATTTTATCTTGTTATCGAATTTATTCCTTATTTCACTACGTCACAAAGTTAATAATTAAAACATCAGTTGTTTGTACAATATCTTAATTCTTAGTATAAACGGTGAAAACGGTTACGCCAGATTTTGCGCTTCCCCATTCAGTATTTCAGAGAATAATACATTGTAGCAAAATTTGTTACCCATATTCGAAAAAACATCTCATACCCTTTCGAACGCCAGAACGTGCAGACTCTCCCCTCTGCCCTCAAGTCGAAATCCGAATGCATATTCCTTCCCCGCCAGCATTGACGCGCCTGACTCGCGAATTCCCTCCCCGTCATTTGTTCATTATTCATCGGTCGTGGCATTCCATGGACGTCTTCTGGCGGCCGGGCCCGACCAGCTGCGGCGAGCGGGCTCGCGGGAGCGACGGGGAATGGCGTACTGCGCCGCAGAATAAGCCTGCCTCATCCTCAGAGGCCCCGGCGTCAGCGCTGGCCCGCCCCCGCCGCCGCCGCCGTAGGAAGCTGCGCGCCCCGTGTCCGGATGCCCTCACGGATTTGGCGACGGCTGGACTGCCCTATAATTAGCGTGATCGTCCTTTGATGGCGATATTCTGTACTGGGAAGTTTCGTGTCGTCAGCTTGTCAAGTAACGAGTACTTCTTATCCCCTCGTGGAGAACAAATAGGTGATTATGTGGCGGATGGATTACAGGATTCCCTTCCGTTCTTTTTAAAATCAAAATAAAATAAAAATTTGGAATCCTTAAGGGGAGAGAGTACCATGCAGTGGGCCAAATTATCGACTTTGTTGTTTTGTGGCTAAATGAATAGTTCAAATCTTGTTCTTTTTCCAAATATATCAACATTTTTCTTTTAGGGCGCCTGGAAGTTCCTTTAATTCTTATTTAAATGTAATAGTGCGCTTGAGTCATGCCTCCTTTTTTGACACTGCATACAAATATGTGAAGTGTTTGTGCTATTTTTCCGAAATTTTGAACGCATTTGGGGTTGTTAATATGTTAACGAAACATGCTTCGTTGGTAGTATTGGTCTTCGCTGATGAGTATGTACAGAACAGGAAAGTTTTAGTGCAGCAGCGGCAAATACAGACAGTTTAAAAATGGCGTTTCCCGAAAATGTACTTATTTTGTAATGAGTGTACCTTTTCTCAGAAACTATTAATCACAATTTACTGAAATTTGAAGGATACATTCCTTATGGTATTGGGAATAAATTGAATTTTTTATATAAATATTCTTCAATAATTAAAAATATTGAAAATAATGTTTACTTAAAACCTCTGAAAAAATTAGGGTAAAAGTAACAATTGAAAAAAAATACTAATTATTTTGAGTCAACTTAAAAACTATCAAAATAATAAGAAAGACTTTATCTATAAGTGTGTATTTAAAATTGAAAAAGTTTCCTTTCATCGAGAACAAGCATTGCTGTACTACAAACTTAGCAGGTCAGTATAAATAATGTGATATCAATTTTAGATTAATTTTAATATCATTTCACGACAGAAATGCAGACAATCATTTATACTTTGATACAAATTAATGAATAGAACAAAAAAAAAATATGGAAAAAAGGTAAGCACATAGCAAAATTTCACTCTTTTCTTTGAAAAAGTGAGACTAGTACTTATATCTATCATAGTATCTTGATTATTTTTAATATTTTTTGAATCGTAAATATTTTAATCAGTAATTTCCAAAATTAGAAGTAATGGCTAACTATAACATGATATTACGAATAAATTTAAATAGTATCCTTTGAAAAATGATTTTATGTCATTCATTGATAAAGACCAGTTTTCCGTGTAACTGCATCTTTTTTTTGCTAACTTGAAATTTGATAAAACTTTTTTGAATAAAATTTTGGATTTAATTTTCGTGAAATTGCATGTTTTCGGGGTTACTGCACGATTTTGCACGTTTTAGGTAATACTGCCTGAAAATTGCACATTTTGAAGCATTCGGTTGGTCTGTGAACCCCTAGTGCCCTTAAAATGTATCAATTTTCCTCTTTGTTGCCCTATGAACTGAGCGTCTGCACCTTACACGACGCCTATTACCTAATTAAAATTTCAGAGTTATTGCAGCTGGGATACGCGCTGTTTCCACGAACTAGGGTTGCGCCGCTCAGCCAACGCTATGCCCGGGGTCGATCGCCCCAATCGGTCCATATATCCGTTTAGACAACTTCCCAATGTGAGGCGCCTTTGACCCAATATGAGGCCGGACGCGAAGCTTAGTGGCAAGCTGCACTGCGTTTCAAAGTCTTCGAATTTCTCGGAACAGACGTTGCCTGCGACATACGAGAGAGATTGAAAGCAGTTTCGGACTTGTAACTGCGTGCATACGCATGTCAGAATGAGACTCGGCACAGACAAGTACAAATGTAGAGCGTAGTTTTTCCTGTTTGAAACGTATTACTTGATATAAAATATAATAATTTCTCGGAAAATAATTTGGAAATATTCAGAATTGTAAATTACAATGAAAACGATTAATATTTCTTTTGTATCTTAATAATTTTTAATTTCAGGTGTATTTGTATATTTTAATTTTTATATTTTTATGCTTATTTAATTTTGTGTGCGAATAATATTTAAAATGTCAAATATGGTTTAAACAATAGTATTTCAAGCTTAATTATAATACAAACACTAAAATCGTATTTCATTCACCTTAAATATTTACATTCAAAATATAAAATGAGTTGAAAGGTGGATTACGTGGAGATTTTAGGCTATATAACACCATTTTGCAAAGATTTTATCTTTGAACTGCATGCTTTTGTAAGTTTTGGTGTCTTACTGCAAGTTTTAGAGAGTTTTACTGCACGAATATCCAGTCTTTACGCATAAACAATGAGAAAACAATGAACATAATCGATTGTAGAGCTGTGTTATGGGGGATGAGAACATCCACAAGGCTTATCTCTAGCTAAGCACGCAGGAGCTCGCAGTGAGGGAAGCTACGTTTTCTCCGACGCCCTGTCGCCAGGACAGAAGCATCCTCGGCGCCTACCTTGATCGAGCGCTCGCGAGCAGCCTTTGAGCAGAGAAAGCTGCTCCAGACGCTTCACGGCTGCGCTGTTCAGAGAACTGACGCTCTGAGAGGCGCGCCTCTAATTATTAAGCCAATTGATGTTTGTGTTCAGTACTTCAGTTTGGCGACATCGGTTGTACACCATTGTTCTGTACGTGCTAACTAGAAACGTTGTTCAATAAGCCACAAAAGTCTGTTCTTGGTATGAAGGTTAAATGCAAGTAATATTCAAAATTAAAATGCAATTGTTTAATAACAAACAATTATTCAAAATCAGTTGCTTAGTATTGCTTTGCACCTTCACAAAAAATATCAATGAATTAACCAATTTTTCTGAGATTAATTCATCTACTTGTAATGATGTCTTCTGATCACAAGTTATTGTTTGAAAGCATTCATCGTCGGCATGATTGTGGGTAATGTGTGACATATCCTGAAATTATCATTCATTTTTATTGTAAATAAATTGTAAATTGTCCATTTGTTATATTTGTATTCCATCCTGTTTTGTTCCATTCATAATTCAAACACCGCGGCGTTAAGAATTCGATTCTTCACGTGAATTAATGCCTCACTCTGAAATGTAAAATGTGAATCAGATTTACAGCGATTCATTACATCCAGCGTATTTATGAAACATGTATCGTGTTATGAAACTTTATTATTTTCTTCGACGTTTGTAAGAGAACAAGATTAATTTATTCAGATTGTAGCTTTATTTAAGCTTATTACCTTATTTTAATGTATGTAGCAACTATGTATTTGTACCCAATTTAAATTAGGGATTGTGCTGGTTCAATGGATATACCCATATATGCTCCGGCAATGGACATGTGTGACGTGGAATGGTGAGCATAACACGATCCAAGTGCTATTATGTAATGATGGAATACATTCGTTACATACTTTTCTTTGAGCTAGATCACAACCATAAGTTTCATGGTCTTTTTAATGATGTATTATAAATTTCTGTATCTAAAACCTTAATTATACGAGCTAATTATTTCATCTGAGTGATTTTAGTACCTCTAAACTCAATTTTATGAGCTGATTTTTCATGTCGTGAGTACTCATGTCGTTTGTACACTACGTTTTACTCTAAGTTTCTCCATAAGTTTATTTCTTTAATTTTCAGTGTCTTTTTGAGCATATCCAGGATGGTTTTGAGGTATTCAAACACATTTAATTTGTCTACATTCAATTATTTAGCGAATATCTAATAACCACATTATGTTTTTATTTTTTACATCTTGAAAATTGAGGATCTACTTTCATTTGACGAATCTTTTGTGAACATATCTTGGTTGATTAACCTTCTCTAAGACCACCATTTATTAAAGATAAAATATTGGTTCTATTTTTATGATTAATGCTAAGATTCAAATATTAGTTCCAGATGGGAAAAATTAATTATTTTAGTAGAAGATAATTAAGATGTGGAATGTACGTAGATCCAAAACTTTTGCACCCATTCCATTTTGTTCAGTAAATGGCAAATTGGAGAATTGAATGTTTGTTGAAAAGTAACAAAATTCTCTTTTTGATGTCTAAACTATTTAGTTAAAGTACTTGCATATATTCCATTATTTTAATATTTTATTGTAATATTTTATAAAATAAATATGAAAATATTAAATGGTTCAAACAAGCAGCTGTAGTCACTGACCTGGACAACTAGAAGAATCGGATATTTAAAACAATGATGACTTGATAACTAGAATTTATTTTATACAAAATCTAACCAATATTTAATGGTTCTCATAGAATGTTGGCAAACTGTTGTAAAGCTCGCGTTCACAGTAAGTTTTAAGTAGCTGAATTTATAGTTTTTTCACATACATACTAATAAAGATTTTAACAAATTAGATCTTCGTGAATCTTCGATTATCACTTTCAAAAATAGTTTTCTATTGATGTATCTTACTATACCACTCCCTAGAAATCTTCACCGAACGTTCACAAATACAATAATTAATATCAAACGATATAAAATAATTAAAACACAAAACAAAGTATCACGTATTGAAAAAAATATTTAAAAAAATATTCACTGGACCCTTGAAAATTTCCACACTTTGTAAATCATTGTTGTAAAACTGAAACCAACTTAACTTTGGTTCCTAATTTCAAATGGCTACTCCTGAACTGTGCTTTACAGTATTGGAGGCCCCCTACGGTGCGTGAGTAAACATAATTGCGTTGAAATTCTATTTCAGAAAAAATGAAATAGTCACTTTAAATTTCTTGTGCAATATTACTTCTTTCATTATCCTTTCAATTTAATTTTACATACTGTATCGAGTTGCTTCACGAAAGTTAGCGCTCGAAGTGTTCAGGAGGGGTCCGTAAAAGAGCTAAAAGTACAAAAATGTAAGAAGGGTCATCAAGGTATTTTGTAGAATCCTTCTTTCGACACAAATCAAGTCTGGCCTGTGTCCCATCCTCCCACCCGAACGGTTCCCACATCTCCCCCAAACCGTCTCGCAACTCGTGTCCCCTCCAAATTCAACACTTCCCACCAAAATCGTGCCTATTTTGGATACCCGTCCTTTGGGACACGAAAACGTCATTTCAAGGACCTAGGACACTTCACTATCGAGTTATGCGCGATAATTGACCACGTTGCAGTAATCGTATTTTTCCTCATAATCTGAAAACTATTCCCTTGTCTTAAATATGTCTGATACAGGACTGGACAGCAATTCTCTACCTAGCAGTTGCTTAGTTACAGGGTTTTGTGTCGGTGTTTCCTCATAAATTGTCAGGAACCATCATTTATCCTTTATGTATTATACATAGAGGCGACAGAATTAACATGTTGACGATATTCTTTAAAATCATTAACTGCAAATGTATAAGTTTTCGTAGTTAATGGAATGATGGAATGTTTTTGCCTATCATCCCATTATTAATTCCAATTGTGTGTACCTATATTGTTCTAATACTGAAAAAGGTATATTCTGATGACACGAGACACAATAATCTGAAATTCCATTAGAATCACCATATGTAATGAAATTTCCCCGGCAGCAATCAGTAAATCAGCAGGCGTGAGTGCGTTCTGGCAGTGGGGCCGCGCTGTCACGAACAACTTCACAACCGGCGGGCCAGCTGTCGCCGGGCGGGCGCGCCGCGGCGCGAGCGGAGCACGGGAGGGGCGGGGCGGGGTGACGGAGGAGGACTTGAGGCTGGCGGGCGGCCGCGGCGCAGGCGGGAACGGGG
>BOPP01000346.1:193161-205752 GCA_017312745.1 Gryllus bimaculatus | reverse complement strand
TATATATATATATATATATATATAATTGGCCAGAAACCAGTTGATGACCGCAATCCGGGAAAGTAAACGTTTTTGCGCTAAAAGCCTGTGCGATGAAGATGTACGAGGCTCTAAAAGAAGATCGTAGGTAAGTGTCTAAACTCAGCATACCCAGTCTCCAACCTGCCCTAACATTCTTCGGAAAATTGTGACAACTTTATTCCCACACCATCCCGGCGAACTGATGAACATCATCCCACTTGGTACGGAAATGATACCACCAGTCACTGAGGATGGGCTACAGCACATAATCAGTGGAATTGGTAGTTCCAAAACACTAGGACCGGATAGTACCAGAAAGGGAAAATATTACTATATTCGAAAACCTTCGCAAGAAACATTGCAATCGCAGATATAAACATGAAAGGGGAAAAGTAATTATTAAAAATAATAATAAATTATTTATTGCAATTACATATGATTTTGGTTGATAAATTATTGCGTTCATTAATTAATTGCTATTAGCATGAAAAAGTGTTTACCAATAGTGTCTTTAACACTACAGAGAAAGGTTTTGAAAAAAAACTGTGCCGAGTAGTTTATAAATTTTAGGTTTGAGAAAAGTATGTTGTTACTTTTATCTTAAATTGATGCTGAGAATACACATTTTTTCGTTAAAACGACCGAAAAGCCGAAGAAATGAAGTTTCTCTGGGAAGTGAGAGAATATTTTTCATGGCCAAATGAATGTCCGAATGCTGTCGAGTCGTGTTCTGTAAAACCAACGTGGTGGAGATCTGATGAACATGATGCCCGTATCTAGCGTTGGCGGCACATTGTTTCCACGAAAGCGTTTAAGACCAAGTCGAAACAAATATATCCGAAACTAAATAGGAATTAAAGAAACTAAATAATGGGTAGGAAAACTCAAGTCATATGGATTATCCATGTTTATAGAATAGAAAATAATTTAATCCCTTACAACACATTCAATCCTCGGTCTGGAAAAAACGAGAAAGTGGTGAATCAAAGAATCTGGGATTGACTGAACATCTACATTGTAGATGAAGAAATATAAGAATATGAATAAGAATACCACAAAGCAATGGACGATCGAGAAAAAGAAAATGATAAAAAGACAAGAATTAGAAAAGGAAAACGAAGAAAAAATGTATAAGAATAATAATGAAAATAGGAAAAAAAGACGAAGGAAAGCTAAAGAAAGAAATGATAAAAAGTAGGTTTGTTTTCTAGAAATTCGACATTTATTTCACAGCTCCAGTATCATTTGTATACTAAAGTATCAAAATCCTATGATCACACTCAATTTTCAAAACATCTCCACATTTCTCTTCAAGAGCACTCAGTCGTGTAAAATACGTTTGAGAGATTTTGGCACCATAATCTTTCTCTCTATTTCGGTGAAAAATATCAAAAGTAAACCTTTTTCTACGAGATTCGCCTCGACATGTGCGTGGTTTTAACATTTTCCCCTTTTTATATTAGTACACGTCGCACATTATCTGCGTGACGTCAGTTGAATGAACCCGCAGAAAGCGCTCGTTGTATGCGCTCCGGTGGTGGTGTTTGGGCCCACTGTGCGGCCATCCGGCGAGCGCCGCCCCACGCGGATGCCCAGCGCGCGCGAAGCTCTCTGGATTTGGGAGGTCTGCTGCGCGTTTTGAAGGATTATTTCGCGGGCGGCGCGCCCAAAAGCCTCGCGATTACTGCGCGGAAGGGCAGATCCCAAACGTCTATGATTATTTCTATGGCTGGAAATCACACGCGGCAGAGCCGACGGAAGTGTTGGGAACTTTTAATGTAGCGAATATATAACCACGCCAGAAGTTCGTGGAAAGCTCGTTAAAATGAACATGTTTGCGAGGGTTTACGTAACAAATGGGATGACCACGAGTATGAAAAGAGGTTGTCAATCACAGCTGACTCAAAATCCGTCTCAATAGAGAAATCTCAACTGTCAACTTGCAATTCGCCAACCGATATTACATGCCGACCTTCTTCTTTCTCCTTCAAAACGGTTATTTATTGATTTTTTTGTTTAGTTTTGCCTAAAGACGGACTGGCGTTTATAGAGCAAATATCAAAGTTTGCTGAGATTCATAAGTCTGCTATCATATTAATGATAATTATTAGAATGAAGAAAGGAAAGAAGATTAAAAATAATTTACCTCTACCATAAATTTTATTGAAGTGTTATTTTATCTATTTTTCTTTCTAAGAACAAAAATTCTTACGTCTGTAACAGAATTTTGTCTAAACATCTTGAAAATATGTATGTTCTAAATAATTTACCAATGAAGTTCTCACTTGCCAGTTTTGATATTCTTGCGCGTACATTTTTTAAAAAGGTTATTTCATTTATAATTTCTAAATAACAGTATAATTTATAAATAAAATAATTTATAATATTATTTTGATCTCGATTTCCATTACCATATGATAAAATTAAAAATAACTTAGCATATAGTTTTCGCGCCGTTTCTGCACAGGTCTAGTTCATTCACATATTATAAAAATCCGTTGATCACTATTTCAATTTCCAAAACATATTTATGTATCACTCCCAGGAGCCTCACCTTGGAGTCTATTTTCCGAACAGGTTTCGAAAGTAAAGCATAACAAATTGGCTGCAGGTCGTGGCCACACCGGCCGCTTGGGGCTGGGGGCCATGACGAGGCCATCGAAGAGCCTCGAGAAGCGCGAAGCGGCCGGCGGCCTCCGCCGGGGCACAGGCGGCGGCGAACGACTCCACGGGGAGCGCGCGGCTCCAGGCGATGGCCACGCCCCCTCCCATCACACTCTCCCTCTCACAGCCACAGCCTCTCGCCTCGCGCCCTCGCCTCGCGCCCTCGCCTCGCGCCCTCGCCTCGCGCCCTCGCCTCGCGCCCTCGCCATCCACGCATTGACTCCTAGCACCGACGTTCCTCTCACCCTATTTTATTCCATCAGCAGCCTCGCCGCGCGCCGCTGCTCAAACCCTGTCACTACTTCTACTTCTATTAGAATTCACCCCCCACTTTAACCCTCAATTCACCCATAGCTTCCGCAGGCACGTTTAGTGCGGCAGTTCCGCACTAACCGCGTGTCGAGAAGCGAGAGTCGTCCTCGCTCGCTTCTCCGCCTCTTTCGCCCCCGGCGGCCGCGGCAAGCGTCGCTTCGCGGTGAGTGAATTACCGAAGAGGGCGAATTTTTGTAAGTCGGTCGGACGCCGCGTCCCCGGGGGCTGCGAAGGGCGAGAGCTTTTCGCTCGGACGTGCCAGACACCTGTGTCGCCGCGGGCGCCACCGTTGCCGCGCTTCGATCCGGCGCACGCCCACGTCACTGGGTGGGCGGCGTGAGAATCACCCGGGCACGAATGTCGAACATGGTCTTTAGGGGGAGAGGATATGGTCGAATTGTTGGTTTTGTTTTGTTTTGCTAAAAAAATAGTTCAAAACTTGCTCTTTCCAAATACATCGACAATTTCCTTCCAGGGCGCCTGGAAGGCCCTTTAACTCTTATTGAAATGTCCTAGTGCGTACGATCCACACCCGCTTTTTTGACACTGCATACGAGTATGAGCTATTTTTTGTCATTTTAAGCGCATGTTGGGTTGTTAATGAGTTAATGAAACATGCCCTTGATACCCTATGTTATTAGCATTGGTCTTTCCGCTGAAGAAGGTGTTTCAGAATACGGAGCATGAAAGTTCGGTGTGGAGCAGAGGCAATTACAGTCTTTGTTCAAATGGTGTCTCTCGAAAACGTACTTATTTTGTAATTAATGTACCTTTTGTCAGAAACTATTATTCTCAGTTTATTGAAATTTACAGAATAGAATCTTTACAGTATTGGCAATAAATTGATATTTTTATATAAACATTCTTCGATAATCTATATACTTAGAAAAATATTCTGACATGGCTTCCTTTTGGGCTTCTACTGAACTGATTGTATTTATTTTTACTTGGAATGAAAGAATGTGATCCCGAGATGTGTTATCAGATATTGTTTGGTATATTTGCTATTCACTAACATTTACAATATAAATTAATTAAATAAATAAATATTGTATAATACACTTATCAATAGCGAATTGTTTTCTTCCAAAGGGTGTGTTTTGATTATCGATAGTATGAGTATTTACATTGATAGATGAAGTCCTCGCCACTTGCTGCCGCCTGTGTTTACAATGCGTTAACCTTCTATTTCAGGAGTAATAATTGCATTTTGGTACTGACTGTGTTTTCATATATTTGTTTTTGTACAGTGTATTGTAGAGAACATTTGGACAATGAGTTTTGTTCGATTTTACTGAAGTAGAGAAGTTGTGCAGAGGTTATGTCACGTTCTTGAAGTGTCCACGCAGATGTCGGGACGGTAAAATAATTTTGTTTACTGTTCAGTCTTACAGTATGAAATGTTAGTTTTTTTCCTTTGTACTTCCTTGGTGAGAGTACTACTTCAAACCAGCTGTCTCAGTGTTGCTTAAACGGAAAAGTAAGTTTCCTTTCCAGCCTTATATCAGAAGAAATTAATCAGTTGTTTACAGATGACACATCAAAAAGCTTAAGAAATAATATCCATGAAAATCGCTACACTCTGCCTTCTGTGTCATTCGGTGCTGATATTGCATTGCCACCTGGTCATAGGCCACATGTGTTCAATTGTATGTGTTAATTAGTGAAACATAATTGATTTTGTACTGCAATATATATAATCATCCTGCCCAGAAAAGTGAAAAAAATTGTGATGCCAAAATGAGCTTTAAATACGAGAAGTTTGCTTTTCCTTTTCACTATTTAAGAATTCTCACCGTCATATTTTGACGGGTTCCCGCTATTAAAATCTATAAAAGATGTTTGTCCAAAAAATCTGAAAACATTACAGGAAAAGTCATAATTTAAAAAAATACTAATTATTAAAAATGTGAAAATAATAAAAGTTTTATCTTTGCGTGTGTATAACATCAAAATTTCCTATTTTACCATTTTCTAGAAAAGTGCATCAATAAAAGAAAATGTAAAATGGTTCTGTAATATGAAACTAGCAACGTAAGACATTCTTCAAAATATTATCTCGAAATATTGAAGAAAAACGGTAACGTTCTGATACGTTTTTTATCCAAAAACTTCAAAAGAACTGTAAACGCAATTTTAGTACTCTACTTTGGAACACAATTTCATCTCGAATTTATTTAATGAAGTATCCTCTATATCGACAAAATGAAGAGGTTACGAATTCCAAATGAAGTGGTTTTCCGCAGACTATGCTGCCTCGCCATTTAAAATGAACAAAATGTCAGTTCAATCCTTTAAACCCCACTTCCATTTCCTGCCTGTTTTATCGGATACCAATATTACCCAAATCGCGCGTAGTGCGTAGTGCGACTAGAACTGTGTAATTGTATTTACGTCTATTCATGTCACTTGATTGCCGATCCAGCTCCATTTAATGCCCTCTTGAATTTCCCGTGCTCTGCTATTCATTTAAATTCCACAGTGGGTTTCCTTGTATTAAATTACTGTTAATAAAGTCATTGTCGTTCTTATTATCTTTGATGAAAAAATTGTACATTTTTAAATGAGAATGTTCTCCAAGTTTTTCTTTATTTTTGACTTATTTGATTCACAGTTTTAAATTCAAAACTAGTGAGTCTGCAACAGCTCACACTTTCATTATTTGTACCGGCTTTGCAAAATTGTAAAACTACTGCAAAAGGGTTAGCAACTTCCAATTTTGCATGCAGAGGTTCAAAGTCAGGTTCTTAGGTTTAGCACGCAGTTCACATTACTTCCTGAACCATCAGCCTCTTAGGTGAACCGACATTTTTATACAAGATGAATATTTTGAGAATTTTCAAAAATTCTCAGATTCCCATTGACATTACAATATCTAATCTTGAAGAACTGATTTAGTTTTTAAAAAATCTCAATTTTCAAAATTGTAGCTGCAGGAAGACTGCGAAAAAATGGAAAAAAAATTCCAAAATATACAATGTTAAATGAAGGTTTTTTCTTAGCTATTTTTATAAGCGAATGTTTGAGAAAAAATAAAGAAAAATGTTTATCTGTTTTTCATTATTTAAATTGGTTACATACTTTTAGAAAAAGGCAAACAAACGATATTTTCAAAAACACCTATATGGTCTTGCTTAAATTTATATATTTTTGGAACAAATTTCATTGTGACAAATATCTCTAAAATCATTGTTAAAGGTAGTTTTTTTTTGCTATTTTCGAAATATAGATAGTTAATATACAATGGGAGCTGCGTTAATTTTGTTATATTTAGTTCTATCCGTGAAAATGGAACCGTTTTTGAAAAAATTTTTGCAAAAACTTTACGCAAAATTATGTATAAACCACTCATAGTTTCGAAAAATAGTGCAGAACGTATTTAAAAATATAGCTTTAAAGAACAGATTTTGTTGAGGGAAAAAATTCTAATTTTAATATTGTAGTTGAAGGTAGACGCCAAAAAATATGAACTTTTGCCATTTTCGCCAATTCAATGAGTTCAATTAAAAGTGGGCATGCGCTGTTTCTGATAACACGTGTTAGAGAATATATGGGAGGAAGATTTATCTATTTCTTTTTTGTTGAGACCCACAATAGTAATTAGACGAAAAATATCTGCTTTCCGCTTTAGCATTATAATACTTTCGCATTGCGACCAAAGTAAGTAGAAGTTGTAAAAGTGGAAACGCTTTCCATCGATGATTTAAGCCAGATGATATAAGACAGCAAAGCTGGCTGACTTTTTTTTAGAAAGAATGTTCTTAGAATATCATTGGACGACAATTACAAATACTAACTTAACTAAACTGCTAAACTTAGAAACGGTAGATCAATACCAGATGGAATGGAAAATAGAGATATGGATATGAGATATAGAATAATTTTATGGATCTTATGCATAATATAAGAATGACAAAAGCAAAATGAAAACCGAGAATGATCAATAGGGAAACCACATCGACAAGAAAACTTGGTGAGATTATTTTCAACAGGCAGAAGGCAGGTGGGAGGATCCAGACAGCCCTGATGTTGACGCTGACGATGATGATGATGGTGGTAACTAATGGCTTTGCTGAATCTCATCCCAATCGTGGCACCATTTTAATATTCCAGCGCACGTTCCGCATCACGTCTTTTCTGCCGGATCCATGGCCGCTCCGCGCCCGAGACCTCTCTTACGCCACCCCCGCTCCCCGACGCTGCGCCTCTCGAGCGCCAAGGCAGCCGAAAGCGGCCACAAAGCTGCTTTTGCGCCGCCGCCTCTACATTATCTCCCCGCGCTCGCCCCGGCCCACCGGCCGCTCCAAACTTACTCCCTTTGCGCTGTTTTTATGTCTTCAGGTAAAAGTAGTCTGAGCATGCCCGCTTGTGATACCACCTCGGAGGTAATTTCGACGGCCCAAAAAATATAGCCTTGAAAATGTGCTCTAGAATGACTTTTAATATTTCAAAATAAACAACAACTTTTAATATTCACAATAACGCTCTACAGAATTATTGACGTTTACAAATCACCATGTTCACATTTTTAAATTTTGCCGTGAACTAGTTGATGTTTTTTTCTGTAATATACATTTTATAGTTGAAAAATGAACTCAATATCTTAAAAAATTCATGTATATTATTAATTTTAAATTGTATTTTATATGCATATTTTTGTAATGTTTTCGTATGCGTGAGTATGTCTAACTATTGTATCCTTCCAGAAGGTCGTTTCTTCCAGTAAAGAATTCGTGGTTGCATTACCAAAACCTCTTTAGAATGCCTCACTCGTGTTTCTCGTCGTCACTTCATTGCGTTCTCCTTCTCCCCCCGCTCTCTCTCTCTCTCTGTCTCTCAGTGTTCTCCAGACTCCCGTGCTTGCGTCCGCGGCAGCCGCTCCATCACCGCTCGGTGAGGCGGCTCTATCCTCATTTCCCAGAGAAGCTTCCCGGAACTCTTCGCTCTGCCTTCAGTTAAACCGGGTACCCGCATTAACCCGCTTCTCCCAACTATGTGCCACTCTATCTCTCTCAACCCCACTTCTGAACCCTAACCACCTTGTTGTTTCCATCTATTCGGCGTCTGCATTTGCCGATTAACAGACACCCTTCACCGCGCTCTCAATGTGCTTGAGCTATAGCTTCTCCAAGAATCTTGCGTCGCTGCTATGTTCGGCCATCCCTACGTCAACTACGAGTAATTTTTCGCTGCTGACTACAACCCAACTTTAGTCCATCAACTGCTGTGTCTCACTACGTTGCCTAGATATGAAACATCACATCGTGGTTGTGAAATACAGTCGTTTTTTGTCTCTTTGTACTTGCACACACTCCTCCGTTACATCTCGTTATAAACCCGTAGGCAGTGTATGTGGGAGGCACTGTGGCAGGTCCTTTAGAAGGGGAGCTACAAATCATTTCTACCTACTTCTTTGTGACACAATTCTTCAAACATTATTTAATTGCATTATTTCATCTATGTCAAAGTTTATTTGCATTGCGTATTTATGTGTTTCTCACAATTGCACCACTTTCTCGTTCATTCATTTCTACACCACTAGATCACATCTATATTTATATTCCTACTATTTTTCTAATTACTATTCTTCTCTTTCTACTATGAAGCATGTCGTACAGCGATGTTGTTCATTGGTTATGTTTTTGTGTTATCTTCCTTTCCTATCCCTCATACCATTTTCTCGTTTCTTTACTTTTCAACATAACAGTCCTCTATGTATATATCTGCAGTAACAGCAGACAAACACTTCTAGAGATTCAGTGTTTCTAGCCATTTCACTTCCATCGTTCCAATATTTACCACACATCCATTATTTCCCGCCAGGACACAGCAACGACCTCCACTTGCCACACTCGCACAGCCAACCCCGTTCCAAATGATACGTACTGATGCCACCGCCGCCGCCGCCTCCACTCCGCTAACACTTCCGTCTCTGCCACTGTGGCACTTGTCACCGCCATCGCCGCCCCCAACGACTGGACCATCGCCACCACCTCTACCACTTCAGCTTAGTTCTCGCTGCAGCGGCTTCCTCCACCAGGACCACTATCATCTGCATCAGCACTGCAGCCACCGGGGACACAGCTGCGCCATAATTACCAGTGTTGCTCCTACATCACAGCCCCCACAACCAGCTCAACCACGTCACCCCTAGCGCCTCAACCACCATCACTTCATCTAACTTCTCTACCGCAGCCATCTCCTCCGCGAATACCACTTAACCTGCATCGCTACTACCAACTGCTGCGCCAGAACTACCGATCCCATCACCATTCTCAACTTTCCACCACCTCCCGTCACCCTCACCATTGCTACTGTTGTTGCCACTGCCACCGACACCGCTCTCACCCCTATCGCTTCAAACCCCACCACTCCTACCGTCTCAATCAACATCATCACCACCACCACCACCACTACCTTCACCGCTTCAACTGCCTTCTGCATCGCAACCACCTCCTCCACGAGGTCCACTATCACCAGCATCACCACCGCCGAACCATAACTGTTATTGCTCCCGCCATCACCGTCCCCATCGCTGTCACCGCCACCGCCCTCACCCCTACTGCCTCAATCACCACCTCCTCTACAGATGCGGTGATACTTCTCTGCCGCAGTCTTCTCCCCCCCCACCAACTCCGCTATCACCAGCACCACCCCCGCTGCGCCATAACTGGCCGTATTGCCCCCGCTGTCACCGCCCCCCGCGCTGGCGACTCGCTGCACCGCGGCCCCGCTAACTCCCGGATTATTCGCGCGACTCTGCGAATGAGCTCCGGGCGGCAACGCGCTGCCGCAGCGGAGATTTAAAGCGACCCCGCCCGAACACTCATTCCCCCTGCCCCGGCTCACCACGGCTCACCCCGGCACCGCCCCGCGCCAGCCCCGATCGCCGAGATCTCAGACGCCCGCCCGTGAACAAGCGCCGCCCTCCCCCGCGGAACGGTATCGCGGCAGTTCGTACGTACAAGCTGCTAAATGATTCCGGTTTATTTACTGCTTGAAGCACTTCGCGCGGATGTGGATGTGGAACGATTTGCATGCTTCTGCGCTTAGCAGATTACCTCAAACATTCCGCGAGCAACAATAGCAACTTGCGAGAAAGTTTACTTACTCCATGCATTAAAGTTCACCAGCAGTTTATAATTTTGAAGTAGTACTCATCAAGGACGTTTGCCTCTCTTAAGACAAATATATCAAAGAGTTTGAAAGTACGTTGTTAATCTACTATTGAACGTGATTCACACATATTTCATGATATTTTTGATATTAATTCTTAGCACGAAGAATCTATTGTGAAAGTGCATAGATTGGAGCAGACGACAGTGACAGTAAACATTTTTAACTATTCACTTCCAATGTTATAATAGAATAATTTTTCCTTGTACATGACATGTAACAAGAGGGTTAGAGATTAAGCACTGAACAAGTAGCCAAACCTATTGCTGGCTAAAATATTGTTTAATTACATCGTAAATGAATCACCTCAACACCTTACTCAGGAATCTTCGGGAAAATAGTTTTACTTAAATCGCTTGGATGAGACAATTTCTTAGAACTGCTTTTAAAGTACATACTAATTTATTTTAGATTATTTCGTTGCATATGTTGATATGTTCGTATAATCAATCCATCAAAAAATTTGCCAATTAAATGATATTGTAAAACAGAAGCAATTAAGTGCATCCCTGGTTCCAAGAATATTATTCGTATTTATCCTTCAATATCATCTGAGAAACAAACTTGGTACCAAATAATAAATAAAGAAGGCAGTTTAATAGGGGTTGTTAATTACATTCGTTTGCATCGAGTCCAAACGAAGCAAATAATGCACATGTATTTTGGTATGTTAGTGTTTGCTTGTTGTGTAAATGAAGTATAAAATATTAATGCCTAAAGTAAAATAAATATATCTTCACAAAATAGCATATCCCATTGTTAAACTATTTTAGTGAATTGAGAGGCAAGCTGTAATTTGAAAGGCTAAGTTTAGTTTATATTCTACAATTACATTATGTTGGTAACATTTTTTTTAGAAAAATGGATTCTAATTACTACAGTTTTTGAGGAAAGTTAAAAATAGATTTCTTGAGGATATTTTCAATATAATCGAAATTGTCACTGTATTAGCAAGAACGTTATTTACTCTGTATGCAAGTAGTCCGGTCGTTCGCCTTGAAGCACTTTACGCCGGTTTGTGCGCGGCGGAAGGAGACAGAGCTGCTTGCACGGCGAGGGTGCGGTGCGCTGCATTTGGCCAGTCTTCTTTATTCAGCAGCAGCGGGGAGCGGCCGCCCTGCTCGCAGTGCGTACGGTAGAAAATCAAGTAAAAAGAGCCGGGGGCGGGGGGGACGGGGGATTCCACCTAGGTGGTGCCGGGCGGCTGACGGTCCGGCGCCAGTCCCTTGTCCTGTCCACGCCCACGCCCCCGTCCCCAACGCCTCCATCCCTGCCGCCGCCTCCCCCGGTTCGACGCCCCCCGGCGCGCCATCGGGCAGCGCAACCGCCCCCAACCCCGCCCCCGCAGCCGCGGCCGCCATCGGGCCGTGCCGCCGACGCCGCCCCCGGAGCAGCCCCGGGGCGCCCGGGCCCCGACCGGCGCGGCGCCGAGATAAGCAGATTTGCCCCGGGCGGCGATCGTCGGCTTAAAGGACGCGGTGCGAGCTCGGGGCGGTTATCTGCGACTTAGACTCTACATTAAGCGCTCTTGAAACGGCTGTATCAACGGACGCAAGATAGTCCTAAAAGTTATTTCGACAATCGCCCCGGAGCGGGCGACCTCCTTGGACACTGCGAAGCTTTCCGAACGACCGACGGAAGGCAAGGGCTCTATCACGCCTTGCAATCTCGGCCTTTAATTCTTCGCCAATGGTGAAAGATATCTTACTCGTTACCTTTCCATCAAATGAACGGTAACTATACGTCGAGACAATCCAATGAATTGATCATTAGCGAATTTAAGAACAAATTATGATCACGACAGGTATTGGACAAGGAGGCATACGTTAATTTCTTCGTGCAAAACTGATGTCAGTGAATTAACCATTACCTTACCAATTTCTAAAATATTCCACGAGTTATTTAATCTATTTTTTTAAATCCTAATTTTCCACAAGTGAACTTGAATAAAAGTTTTCATAGCATGTTTACTAAATGATAAAACAAAATTAAAATATGGTATTACATTGAAGCTTTGTTTTTCGTGCAAATATTGAAGATTATTTTGTTAATCACAGTATAAATACATGTGCAAATAATACATTGTTTGATAACTTCCCTTCACTACACGATGACAACATTTTGCAACCGCTGTGATGACCGCCTTTTTAATCCTTTACTTCACGTATATTTTTCTTGTTCACTCCGTACCTCTAAAACTGACAGAACAATATCGTTAATTACAGACGAAAATCCCGGTGTCGCCACCAAAATGACTTATTTATCTTTTAAATTCCCAGCAAGTAATGTACTTATTATCGCGTCACTTTTCTTCCCGTTAAATACTCCGAAAGAAGATACGAAGAAAAAGCACAACGCCCTAGACATCCGCGGTTTTTATCTCTCGCTAATGGCGAGAAATGAAGGAAAAGAAGGAGC